>ONZH01017381.1:0-332848 GCA_900303285.1 Rhinella marina | reverse complement strand
ACTATGTCGGAATCTGAGCCCAGAAGGCCTGCTGAGCCTCAGGAAGCCCCTGCCCAGGTCGGTCCCTCCTCTGGGGGAATTTTTTCATGGAAATGTTATTTATTATTTTCCCTCAACTAGTATTTGTGTTATGTTTTTTCGTTAGGAGGCTCAAAAAGTTCAGTCTAAAAGATGTGGCATGTGCCGAAAATCTTTATCGTCTTCCCACAAGAAGCCCTTATGTACCAAATGTATACAGCAGGTGTTATCAGAGGAATCTCCCTCCTTTATCTCTAATCTAAAGAATATGATTAAAGAGGAAGTCAGCTCTGCCTTAAGTAAATCCGTCAGACTGTTACCATCTACCTCAGCGTCTGAAGTATCCCCCTTAGCAGATACTGCAGTAGCTGGACCTAGTCAACCCTTGGAAGATCTGAGTAACGCAGAAGCGTCTGAGATTGAAGACACTTCAGGACAGCCCCTTTGTCCACTGGATGACACTGATGAGATCCTAAGGGCTGTAAGAGCCACTATGGGGCTTCAGGATCCTAAAGAAACTTTATCTGTGTCAGATAGAATGTTTCAGGGCTTGGGAGATAAGAAGAGAGGGTTTTTTTCCGGTTCATGAGAACCTAGTAAAACTCATCAAAAGAGAATGGAAGGACCCGGAAAAAAGGGCTCCAGTAACAGATTCTTTTAAAAGGAAATATCCATTTTCTGAGGAAGATGCGGTTTTATGGGACGTCTATGATTCTGGCGGTAAGTTGGGCACAAGCCCACTCTCGTCCCCTTCAGTCCTTTCTCCTGTCCAGATGGGACAAGAGCCAGGGTTCCCTGGACAGGAGAATTCAGTTGACTCTACCAGTAAGAAGGTCTTTGAATTGGTGGCAGAGGGAGGAAAATCTTCAGAAAGGAGTTCCTTGGAGGCCAAGTCCCCAGATTATAGTCACCACAGATGCCAGCGAGACTGGGTGGGGAGCCCATACGGAGAAGACTTTCATTCAGGGTCTTTGGGACGATTCGTTGAGGGGAAAGTCTTCAAACCACAAAGAGTTACTGGCAGTGTGGTATGCGCTTCAAACTCTCAAACAGGAGTTAGTCTCCCGGCATGTGAAGGTCTTATCGGACAACTCCACAGTTGTAGCCTATGTCAACAAGCAAGGCGGAACCAGGTGCTTACCACTGAGCAGGATCGCTTCTCAAATATTTTCTTGGGCAGAAGAGAATATACTCTCCATCAAAGCGGTCCACCTGAAGGGGACAGAGAATATCACAGCAGACTATCTGAGCAGAGTGACGTTGAAGGAAGGGGAATGGAGACTAGAGACAGGAGTCTTTCAGTTATTGGTAAAGAAGTGGGGATGCCCAGATATAGACCTCTTTGCCACCAGGGCGAATCGTCAAGTCTATCAATTCTACTCTCTGAACCAAGCAGACCATCCACTCGGCGTGGATGCCTTTTCTCAGGATTGGTCCACAGGCCTATTATATGCCTTTCCTCCAATTCCCCTAATTCCGAAAGTCATTCAAAAAGTACAGGAAGAGAAGGCCTTCAGTTATCCTATTAACCCCATTTTGGCCGAAGAGAAGCTGGTTCCCGCTGCTTCTGAATTTATCAGCGGGGGAGTACCTCAGACTTCCAATGACTCCGGATCTTCTCTCCCAGGGTCCGGTGTTTTACAAGGATCTCTCATTTCTGAGTTTGACGGCGTGGTATGTGAAAGACAGACCTTAAGAAGAAAAGGCTTCTCAGACTCCGTGATTTCCACCCTCTTAGCCAGCAGGAAGCAGGTTACATCGAAAAATATACGCTAGAATGTGGAAGGCCTTTTCTACAATTCTTAGGTCCAAAGGGAACTCCAGCTACTCAGCCAGTACCTCTGATGTTTTGGGACTTCCTTCAAAAGAGGGCTGGATAAGGGCTAAAAACCAACACCCTAAAAGTACAGGTTTCTGCTCTGTGTCTTTCTGGATAGGAAGTTGCGGATGACTCCTACGTAAAAAGGTTCCTGCGAGCTTCGGAAAGAATAAGGCCTTTTGTACATTCTACGGTGCCGCCTTGGGACCTGTCATTAGTCCTTTCAGTCCTATCGGGAGTGCCCTTCGAACCTTTAGACACTGTTTCTATCAAGCTTATAACCCTTAAGACGGCTTTTCTTCTGGCGATAACTACAGCAAGAAGAGTCGGGGAGATACAAGCCTTTTCCTGCAAAGCCCCTTATATGGAAGTCTTGGATGATCGCATTATTCTAAAACACAACCCGGTCTTCCTTCCAAAAGTGGCCACATCATTCCATCGCCGCAGGTCCGTGACTCTACCTTTTTTTGCCAGAATCCCTCTACAGAAAAGGAGAGGGAGTTCAGTCATCTGGATGTAAGGAGGTGTCTGTTGGCTACCTGGAGGCCACCAGTTCTTTTAGATCTTCTGATAGTCTTTTAGTCCAGTTCCAGGGTAAGAACAAGGGGGCCAAGGCTAGCAAGGTCTCTATAGCCAGATGGATTAAGACAGCTATCTCCTTATGCTATGCAGAAAGAGGCTTATCTCCCCTGGGGATTTAAAGGCACATTTACGAGGGCGGTTGCTACTTCCTGGGCGAGAGAGCTTCTGCGTCAGTAGATCAGATCTGTAGGGCCGCAACTGGAAGAACCTATGACCTTTTCCGTCATTTAAAGTTAGAGGTAGGACAATCAGAATTATCCTTCGGTCGGAAGGTTCTTTCCTCTTCTGTCCCCCCCTAATTAGTTTCTTTGGTAAATCCTCCTTCTGTGCCGTTTGGGGAAGACATGGAAAAGACTAAAAACTACTCTTAGGTAATTGCTTTTTCCAGTAGCCTCCACAACGGCACTATATTTTCCCTCCCCCCCCCCACCCCCCCCCCCCCAAAAAAAAAAAAAAAAAATTATCTTTTGCTTTATCCTGACGTAAGGTCCTTTTCGTTGGACTAGTTAGTCTACCTGTTTATCCTATGAATTAGTAATAGGATGTTTTTTGCCTATGTTAACCGGTTTTTGTCTCCTATAAGCACCATTCCTCGGGTACCAACTGGAGAGAGGAGGAGGGGCCTTTTAAACATTTCTCTCCATGATTGTTTCCTGTCCCTGGGCAGGGATATCCTCCTTCTGTGCCGTTGTGGAGGCTACTGGAAAAAACAATTACCGGTAAGAGTAATTTTAGTCTTTTTTGCTCCTAAAGGCTCATTTGTGTATGATGTATAGAGATGTATCTCCTCAGCAATGTGGCCACATATGAACCTGGGAGTGTTTGAGCTGTCAGAAATTGTGACAGATTCAATGTGAATCAAACGGCCTGCTTGTTTGCAAATGCAATTGGAAAGCCATAGAATAAAAACTAATTCTAACTGTGAATTTTAGGATATCTTACCCCCCCCCCCCCCCAGCATAATGGCTACAGTGGCAAATTTGTGGTCATGTAACTATTATTTGCTATAGGAAAAGTATTAAATGTGTTGGAAATGTTGCAGGGTTTTTTTTCCTTCAAGGGTTACTATGTAAAATGTACAATACTAGTTAAATAGTAACTCCTGCTTCTATACATTTTTAGATCATACAACCCTATACCTACCGAAACTACAGTGATGGTGCAAGTATTCGGAGCAGGGCAACTTGACTTTTCGTTCCAGTTCATGAATGGTAAATATCTTGTCATTCTTTGGATGCAGTCCCAAGGGTGTTAAATCAGGACATGTCTACTAGTATTTGTCTGTTAACACACAAAGAATGCAAGAATGCTGTACATAATCTGCTTTCCTGGGGATGGTTAACTGTATTGTAAACTGAACTGCCTGGTACTATTGATCAGAATAATGTATGATGCATATGCCTGTATTCTGGATCAATACCATAGTTCCTGAATACAGCTCTTATAGTCTAAGGACCCAGACATACAGGTGAAAAGAAGAAACTTGTAATATACAGTGGGGGGAAAAAAGTATTTAGCCAGCCACCAATTGTGCAAGTTCTCCCACTTAAAAATATGAGAGGTCTGTAATTGACATCATAGGTAGACCTCAACTATGAGAGACAAAATGAGAAAACAAATCCAGAAAATCATTCTTTTTTTTTTTTTTTTTTTAAGAATTTATCTGCAAATTATGGTGGAAAATAAGTATTTGGTCAATAACAAGTTCATCTCAATACTTTGTTATATACTTTGTTGGCAATGACAGGTCAAATGTTTTCACAAGGTTGGCACACACTGTTGGTATGTTGGCCCATTCCTCCATGCAGATCTCCTCTAGAGCAGTGATGTTTTGGGGCTGTTGCTGGGCAACACGGACTTTCAACTCCCTCAAGGTTTTCTATGGGGTTGAGATCTGGAGACTGGCTAGGCTACTCCAGGACCATGAAATGCTTCTTACAAAGCCACTCCTTCATTGTCCTGGTGGTGTGCTTGGGATCATTGTCATGCTGAAAGACCCAGCCACGTTTTATCTTCAATGCCCTTGTTGATGGAAGGAGGTTTGCACTCAAAATCTCACGATACATGGCCCCATTAATTCTTCCATGTACACAGATCAATTGTCCTGGTCCCTTTGCAGAGAAACAGCCCCAAAGCATGATGACACCCCCATGCTTCACAGTAGGTATGGTGTTCTTTGGATGCAACTCGGCATTCACTCTCCTCCAAACGCAACAAGTTGTGTTCTACCAAACAGTTCTACTTTGGTTTCATCTGACCATATGACATTCTCCCAATACTCTTCTGGAACACCTAAATGCTCTCTAGCAAACTTCAGATGGGCCCAGATATGTACTGGCTTAAGCAGGGGGACATGTCTGGCACTGTGGGATCTGAGTCCCTGGCAGTGTAGTGTTACCAACAGTAGCCTTTGTTACGTTGGTCCCAGCTTTCTGCAGGTCATTCACTAGGTCCCCCCCAGTGTGGTTCTGGGATTTTTGCTCAGTTCTTGTGATCATTTTGACCCCATGGGGTGAGATGTTGCGTGAAGCCCCTAATTGAAGGAGATTATCAGTGGTCTTGTATGTCTTCCATTTTCTAATTATTGCTCCCACAGTCGATTTCTTCACACCAAGCTGCTTGCCTATTGCAGATTCAGTCTTCCCAGCCTGGTGCAGGTCTACAATTTTGCTTCTGGTGTCCTTCGACAGCTCTTTGGTCTTCACCATAGTGGAGTTTGGAGTGTGACTGTTTGAGGTTGTGGACAGGTGTCTTTTATACTAAGTTCAAACAGGTGCCATTACTACAGGTAATGAATGGCGGACAGAGTAGCCTCTTAAAGAAGAAGTTACAGGTCTGTGAGAGCCAGAAATCTTGCTTGTTTGTAGGTGACCAAATACTTATTTTCCACCATAATTTGCAAATGCTTTAAAAATCAGAAAATGTGTGGGGTTTTTTTTTCCTGGATTTGTTTTGTTTTTTTGTTTTTTTTTTTTTTTTGTCTCATAGTTGACGCCTACCTATGATGCCCATCTTTTTACATTACTTGCCAATTGGTGGCCCCCCCCCCCTGTATGATTGATATATAATAGAATGTGGTGTGTCTCAGATGGCTCAAGCTGGGCACTTCATATTGGGTACTGAAAATGCCATATCTGTAGATAACTTGCAAATTTCACTTTGCACCGTTCCTGCTCATGAATTGCTACAAAACACCTGTGAGGTTGTTATTCTCATTCCACCCCTTTAATAAATACTCTGAGGGCTGTGGTTTCTGATATAGGGTGACTTCTTAGGGGCTCCAGAGCCTCTACAGTTGTCGGCACAAGCAGTGTAACTCTATTGCTCATGGTGCTCTTACTTCCGAACCCTGCTGTATGTCAGGCAAAAGATTAGGGTGTTTATACAGCCAGGAAGCATGGCATAAGAGGGCTTGCTTTTCACACTGGCAAACAAATGGCACAACATATTGAGTATGGCAGACCTATGTAAAAATTGCAATTTTACTTTGTGCCATCTCTGATTTTGTGACAAACCACCTGTGGGGTCAAAATGTTCACTACATTCACTTGGTAAATATTAGTCGAATATGGTTTCTAAAAATGGGGCCACTTTGTGTGCTTTGGAGAAAAAAAAAATCAAAACCCTCAGATCTTCTGCAGTTGTCGGCCAGTGCTGTATAAATCGCCAAACTGCTGAAGCAGTAGAAAAAAAGGCAGTGCTTCCTTTGTCCCCAAATACTGTCTTATACCCCAGAGGACAAAGGAGTAATTCATATTATAATTCAAATTTTCCACAGTGCACTGCAGTCTATAGACAATGTTTTATACATTACATCATTAATGGCTTTAAAGAGTTAGTCTCACTTCAACAAATGGCATTTTTTGTATTATCTGTATTGCCTCTTGCTGGCTGGATTCAATTTTCCATCACATTATGTACTCATTTCCATGGTTACAACCACCCTGCAATCAAGCAGTCATGGTCGTGCTTGCACACTATAGGTAAAAGCATTAGCCTATGTGCATTCCTGTGGTCCTAGCCATCAGAGTGGCCAGCAGTTTTCCTATAGTGCGCAAACACAACCACCACTGCTGAATTATAGGGTGGTCGTAACCATGGAAACGAGCAGTGTATAATGTGATGGAAAAACGAATGAAGCCAGCAAAGGAAGCAATGTGGACAATCACAATACATTAGTAAGTGCCTTGTATTAACTTTCTCTACGTTATAAATGCCATTTGCTGAAGTGACACAAATTTCTATGACCACATTAGAACATCACTAGACATAAGGAAAGTCACACTACTTGCACACTGTTTTCCAATTCTTGACTGGTTAAAAGTTCTTATGTGACAATCTCCAAACATCAATATGCATGAGGAAGACTTGTGCCTCTTTGTACTTAATGATGATTTAACTGGCTAAAACTTTTCCAACACGTATGAAAATGAATATCTAATGCATTTGATCATTCGTGCTTGGATTCCTTTATCTTTGGGAGTATTTGTTTGCCATAAACTAAAGAATCTATGAAGTACATAAAATTCCATGATCTCATAACTAGCTAGTCCTAGTCAGAATATGTTTTAATCGATCACCTGGGGGCCTCCTATTTTCTTAGCAAAAGTACATGAGTTATTCATCAATAACCAAGCTATTCCATCACTTTAACTCTTTCCCAGCTTTAAAATTAAGTTTGGCAGTCTTCAACAGGATTTGGGCATTTTTCAAAGTGAATAGCAATTGGGTGGGGGGGGTGGAGTAAACGGCTGATAACATGAGAGCTAGACAGATCTCGCTGAGATTACAAAGTTTCTTGTGGTCACTTGTACTATTGATTTAAGTTGTGTGAAGTTAGTGACTGTTTAAAATCGGTGCTACACAATGTTGCATTGTACCCCTGGTAACACTAACAATTGTTCATACTTTCTGTTGGGCTTCATGCACAAAGCGGTGTCCGCATTTCAGTCTGCAACCATATCTGCAGAGTACAGGTTCTTCTAGAACTATGATTGGCTACCATCACAGAATAGGACATGTTCTATAATTTGCGGAACGCATACGGATCCACGAGAAATATGTGCATGGCCCCATAGAAAGTAATAGGTCAGTGTGCTATCCACAAACTATGCACACAGATGGAAAAATATGGTCGTCTGCATGAGGCCTAAGACTGTATGTGTGTGTGTGTGTGTATATGTGTGTATATATATATATATATATATATATATATTATAATATATATTTTTTTTTTTTTTTTTCTCTCCATCCCAGATGACTTCACAGCACCTTCAGATGTAAAACAATTCTTTCTTGGCTCTCCAATTTCTTTGTCTGTATCTGTGAACACGGGAAGTCATTTGCCTCTGCAGCTCTTCGTTGATGAATGCATTGTTGCGCCTACAGAAGTCCTTAGTGGTTCAGTTCAATATGTCTTAATCAACAACCATGGGTAATGGTATCGTAAGCCATGATGGTTTCAGCTGAGAAGTTACCCTACAAAGAACTATTACTTGCCTGTTTTACACTTGTAAGGCCCCTTTCAGATGAGCGAGTGTCGTGCTCCGGCTTCGAAGTGCAGGACCCGTCCTGAACTTCCAGCACTGCTGAGGTCACATAGCATTATAGTGATCTATGACACTATGTAACCCTTACAATTCTGGAATGTATTGGATAACACGGTCACCATTATGTCAGTGTTATCCAATACATTCCAGGCTGGAGTGTGACACTGTCATGTGAGATGGGCCTAAGGGTCCTTATGGGGGCTGAAGCAGACTCTTCTGACTATGTCAGATCATCAGCGGAGATGAGTTACTTACCATAAGGTCATGGCAGATCTGTTCTGAACTGATCAGCCCAATGCTTGTGAATTGGACATCTACAAAACCTACATTCACGCATGACCAAAAAAGTCTGCTACATAGAGCCTGAGCTGATTTTAATCTGCAAATGGGTCATGTGTGGCAAATGCCATGTAAAATTAAGATTTTACTTAGAGGGCGTCATCAGAAAATGACCAATTGTTTAAATAGCATTTTCTATTTCAATATTTAAACAAAAAACATAAAATCCTGCAGTTTTGCACTGGCCACTAAGCCTAATAGGTGCCATGTCTGGGTCTGTACAGATCACTTTACTGCAGTTATATATTTAAAACCTGCAAGTAATGATCAGTAGATATCTCCTCTGTTTATAGATGAGACAGGATCCACCATTCACAATAGATTGTACAAGGAAAAGTATAGATAAGATTTGACAATGTTCTCTTACAGGCCACAGCATGCAGAGAAAAACCATCCCATAGAAGACAGTGAGGTCCCCTTTTGACCACTGTCTATGGCCATGGGGCTGCCATAAAGCAAGTTTCTAAATGCTGTTAAGAACAGCTCAGGCAAAATTTGCAGATAAATCTGCTGAAGCAGTCTGGCCCAGACAGAAGTCCTCAAACTTTGGCAATACTACTTCAGTGACCTGCCAAATACAACTGGCCTGCTGTTCACGTTGGGCCAGAAGGTGTACAACTGCGCTGACAACACTAATATAAAAATCACTATATAGAAACTCATGTTTTAGTATATTCCTTAATAAATACAACCTACATTGTAGCAGACATACATCCATAGAGACACAAGAGGGCGCCATCAACATAATGGCTAGAAGTAATCAAAATGCTAAATCCAGAACTGCATCTGATACAATGAAGAAGCCTAAACACATGTCAAAAAACCACAAGATAATTAGTGGTTGCTAAATTGTAATGATGCGTAAGAGAAATGTTGAGGGGAAAATCCAAGTAATATACCGACCGTGTGGGGACGTTCTCCTCCACGATATACTAATAAAGATGTTTATATGTAGTGGGGGGGGGGGGGGGGGTTTCAATGCTGCTTCAGTGCTAGGATTGCATGTACACTGCCACATAAGTACAAACCTGCCTGAATAAAGTGTCTTGGATGAATGGGATGGTCTGATCTGAATCCCCAAGGGAATCTGTCAGGATGCAGGGGGCCACAACCACTCCTAAGGCCTGTCCACTTTCTCGCCCCTTTAGAAAAGTGGAAAAAAAACACACAAATATGGCACACTTCATAACTTGCTGCTCCTTTTTGTTAAAAAAAAAAAAAAAAAAAAAAACTTTTGTGATTTATAAAAGCACTGATTTAAATGTGCCTCAAGTTCTACTTTATACTCTGCAGGATACAGTGCTTAGGTTTTGTAGTAAACTCTATATAATTAAACATTAAATGAAGTTTGATACTTTTTTTTTTTTTTTTCCAGGTGTTTTGTAGATGGTAAAGTAGCTTCTTCAAGGTTTGTGGAGCCTCCTCTGCTGGATACTGTCAAACTTACATTCCCAGTTATGACATTTGTAGGTGCCAATAACAAGGCAAGTATGAGCACCACCGTAAGAAACCAGTATAAAATGCCATTGATTATTAAAGGGGTTGTCTCGCTTCACCAAATGCAACTTATTGAGTAGACAAAGTTAATATAAGGCACCTTCTAATGCGCTTGCAATCTGGCAGCGGTGGCTGTACTTGTACAAAATTGGAAAGCACTGACCTCTCTGGTGGCTGGGACCACAGGAGTGCTCATAGTCTAGCACTTTTTCCTATAGTGTACAAGCACTGCCCCCAATGCTGGATTGCATGATGGTTGTAACAATGGAAACAAGCAGTGTGTAATGTAAAAATGAATTCAGCCAGCAAAGGAGGCAATATGGATAATACATTAGTAAGTGCCTTATATTAACATTGTCTACATGATAAATGCCATTTGCTGAACCCCCTTTAAGTTTCCCTTTTCTGTGCAGATCTACATTCACTTAAAGCTGATTGTTTGGGATCCTAAAACTCCAAATGGACTGAAGATGTGCTCCTATCTGAGTGACGTTGACAGGTGAGGAGGATTTGGATTTCAGTTTCAAGCACTGAAACCTTTCAGAGCCAATGTGCTATCCAGTAGCTTAAAGGGGTTGTCCGGGTTCAGAGCTGAACCTGGACATGCCTTTAAATTCACCCAGGCAACCCCGCCTGAACAGGGCATTGGAGCATCCTATGCTCTGATGCCCTCCTTTGCCCTGCACTAATTAGCGCAGGGCAAAGGCATTTAGCCCGGTTCCGGTGACGTACTGCGCTCTGCCAGGCAGAGGCTTCCGCCCGGCAGTGAGCCTGGTGACGTCACTGACGCTGATGGGCGGGCTTTAGCGCGCTGCCCTAGCCAGTAAAACGGCTAGGGCAGCTCTAAAGCCGGCCCATTACAGCCGGTGATGTCACCGAACTCACTGCCGGGCGGAAGCATCTGCCCGGCAGTGTGTTATGTAAACGAGCCCTTGCCCTGCACGATCCAGCGCAGGGCAAGGGAGGGCATCGGGAGCATGAAATGCTCCGATGCCCTGTTCAGGTGGGCTGCCTGGGTGAATATAAGGGTATGTCCGGGTTCAGCTCTGAACCGGACAACCCCTTTTAATGTTTGTTTCACTTGTAACCAGTGTTTTGTGAAAATTGTGGTTAAAAACTGTGAAACTACCACAGTGTTAACATACATTTAGGGCAGGTTCAAAATAACTGATAGTCCCTCTTTAACCCCTTCCCTAACAGCGCTGTATTAGTACGGTGCTGCAGGAAGTGACCTCCTGACCACCGCTGTATTACTATGGCATGCTGATCAGCTGCAGGGACCGGTCATTAGCCAGACCCCTGCTGTATGCGCCGGCATAGGTGAAAACAGATGCGAGCACATTAACCTTTGATCAACTCTGACCGCGGCACATGTGATGTGTGGAGAAGGAAAGGCCATTGGGTCGCCACGCTGCTGTGATGGGGACCCGATGGCTTGGAAGGCAAACACAGAAAAAAAGACATTAGGTATTGCAGCATCCGTATCGAACGGCTCTATAAAAATCACATGATCCACCTGCCAGGTGAACGCAGTAAAAACATCAATAAACAGTCATTTTTTTTTTTTTTTTTTTTTTTGGTCACCTTCCCTCACAAAGTGTAATACGAGGCGATCAAAAAGGCATTTGTACCCCAAAATGGTACCAGTCATCGCATCCCGCCAAAAACAAGACCCCCACATAAGACAATAAGTCAAAAAACAATAGCACCCACAAACCAATCCATCAAAACCTGCACTGCAAAAGCCGTATAGCACCATTCTGAATCCCGATATGTGCCCCCACAGCAGTTTACCACCACATATGGGGTGTTGCCGTATTCAGGAGAGAATGGTTAACAAATTATGGGGTGCTTTTTCCTCTGTTACCCCTTGTGAAAATGAAGAATTTGGGGATAAAGCAACATTTTATTGGAAGAAATGAAACTTTCTTCATTTTCATAGCCAAGTGTTTCCAAATTCTGTAAAACACTTAGGGGCTCAAAGTGCTCAGTACACCCCTTAATATATTCTTTGAAGAGTGTAGTTTCCAGAATGGGGTCACTCTTTGAGCGTTTCCACTGTAGGGGTACGGCAGGGTCTCAATTACAAAATGGTGCCTAAAAACCAAGCAAAATCTGCCTCCAAAATCCATATGGCGCTCCTTTTCTTCTGACCACTGCCACAAACCCATAGAGACGTTTACCACCACAGAATCGGGGTAATGTATATCGAGGTTTAGTTTGCGGTTAACCCTTGCTGTGTTGCAAGAAAATAAATTAACATGAAATCTGCATAATAAAATGAAATTGACATTTCACCTCAATTTTCCATTAATTCTTGTGGAACACCTAGAGGGTTAACAAAGTTTGTAACGTAAGTTTTGAATAATTTCAGGTGTGTAGCTTCTAAAATGGGGTAATTTATGGGTGGTTTCCATTATGGAAGCCCCTCAATCACTTTATCTGAATTGGTGCTTAAAAAAAATGGTTTTGGAAATTTTGTTGAAAAAATGGCTTCTAAACTTCTAAGGTCCTAAAAAAGTAAAATGACAGTTACAAAATGATGCCAATATAAAGTAGACATATGGGGAATGACTGATAACTATTTTATGAGGCATTACTATCTGTCTTAAAAGTAGAGAAACTCAAATTTAGAAAATTGTGATTTTTTTTTTTTTTTTGGTAAATTTGGGATTTTATTTTTTTTTTTTTTTAATAAATGTAAAATATATTGACTCAAATTTACCACTGTCATGAAGTACAATGTGTAACGAGAAACCAAGCTCAGAATGGCCTTGGTAAGTAAGTGTTCAAAAGTTATTACCATAAAGTGACACGTGTCAGATTTGCACAAAAATGGCCAGGAAGGTGAAAACTGGCCTGTGGTAGAAGGGGTTGAAGTAATATCTTGCTACATAAAGTAAAAAAAAAAAACTGACAAATCTGAAAAACCTTATGGTCTTGTTCACGTGCGGGTGTTTTGACTCGGTGCTTGTGAGCCAAAACCAGGAATGGAGCCTATTTGCACCTGTCCCAAAAAATGCTAGTCATTAAAGGCAGACAAGAACACAGATCTCTTGCATTATGTTCAGTACAAGAAATCTGCAATCATACATGAACTGACTGCGTTATACATGATAGTCGATGCAGGAGAGTGCAGTCAACAGGGGCGGATTGGCCATAGACCTTACAGGGGAAATTTCCTGGTGGGCCGATGCCCAGGGGGCTGCCTGAGTACTCATGAAGTTTTTGGTGATGTACTTTGTACTGCTGGCAGTATTTTGTGATGGAATGTGGTATTTGCCTCTGTTGGGGTGGTATAATGTGCCACAATATGGTATTGTTGGCCTTTACTTCCATCAATTTGGACCCTACTACAAAACGGGGCCACTTAGTGTGTGTGTGTGTGTGTGTTTTTTTTTTTTTTTTTTTTTTTTTTAGTTTTTCCCTGGACCACTTTAAGTTCAGTCACAGACCATGTATCCTATGCTAGGGATGGCCAACCTGAGGCTCTTCAGCTGTTGCAAAACTACAACTTCCAACATGCCTACCGCTGTAGTTTTACAACAGCTGGAAAGCAGCAGGTTGGCCATCCCTGTGCTGAGCTGTTCATGTGAAAACCCTCAGATGGGTACACTTATTAACTGATATGTGTTTAATCCTTTAATCAGATGGCAGCTTCTGGGCAATCCACGAAGTGACCTCTGCAGCTGCTGTGATTCCATCTGTAGGCTGTCTTCCAGAAGGAGGAGAGATGCTGCAGGTAGGTAGCATTAGACTGATTTGGCTGACTGACATGGCCTGGCACTTTAAACTGTAATATTCCAACAGCGCTTTTTTTTTTTTTTTTTTTTTTTTTTTCTTCCATTGTGCAGGTACAAGTGATTCTGGAATTATTCATACGATGGTTCTGGGGCCATTCAAAGTAAATGGTCCATCTGTTAATGGAAGCTCAAACTCCAGTAATGATTCAAAGGTGTTGGAAACTGCATCAGGTAATGCTTATTTGCTTGATACCATGCATTTGACGGTATAAGGGTGTATGTACCGTATTTTTTGCTTTATAAGACCCCCCCAAGTAGGGGGAAAATGGCCATATGTCTTATAAAGCGAATACTAGTGAGCACTTCCATGGCGCTCACTAGTATTAGGTGCCAGGAGCCGGGAAGAAGCGCTGCAAGCGCTTGTAATGCTTGCCCTCCTGTGCCATGGCTCCGCTCTGGTCCGGCGCTCCATTATCTTCTCCCAACTCTGCACTGTCCTGACCGCGTACAGCACCAGGACGTAGTGCGCGCTATGACCTGACGCTGCATGCAGTCAGGTGACAGTGCAGCACCGGGAGAAGAGGGGCGCCAGAGCAGAGCCACAGCACAATAAAGGTAAGAAGTTCTTTTTATTTTAGTTTTATAGGGCTGTCAATTTTTATTTTCCTACTCTAAAATCTGGGGTGCATCTTACCATCGGGTGCATCTTGTAAAGCGAAAAATATGGTAATTCTTAAATTGTGGAGAGTTCTGGCTTTTTTTTTTTTTTTTTTTTTTTTTTCCTCTCCAGACTTAGTTGCTACTGTTTGTAAGGGACTATATGGCACTTACTAACATAGCCTTTGATCTGTGCAGCATCTAGCTAGATTTCATAAGTCATGGACAAGTCTTCTGTGCTGTCCACATAGGTTCTGTCCATAAGATGACCACTAATGTGACCAGACACATCACTTAGCCTTCTCAACTAAAACACGTTGCACCTGCACTAAATTCCCAACAATGCCTTATGAAATATAGAAATTGATGCAGAATATTAAAGGTTATATTAGTATGTGTCCTATAGTAATCTTGCATGCATGATGGTCAACAGTAGCCAGAAAGCAGCCAACCCCTTTAAAGGCACTATTGCACATACAGGTTGCACCTGGACTTGGCATTGTTCCAAGATGAAACTTGTGTAAAACGCACGTTAAGGATGTATTGGGCAACCCGATCACACAGATGATTGTTGGGAGGGAATAATGTAAGCGTAATAGGGAGCAAAATGGCTTTTTTTTTTTTTTTGTGGATTTTCAGCGCCTCTCGCTCTTCCACAGAAAAGGGTAAAATCATAAAAGAAAAAAACATAACTGACAAAATCCACACAACAGGTATTTTTCCACAAGTAAAAAAAGGAAGGTCTAATCTTGTACAAGCTGCTGGTACTGCTGCACGTACATGTACATGATTATGTCCAGGTTCTGATATTGACTATCCTCTGCATAGGTCATCAATATCCAATCGGCAAAGTCTGACTCCGGTACCCCTGCTGATCAGCTGTTGGACGAGACTGCAGCACTTGTACGGGTGCTGTGTTCTGTTTAGTGTTTACCCGCTTTTTGTCGACTGCAGCGGTTGAGCAGTGTAACTACTGTTCCTTGGTCCTATTCTCTAAAGTGGAAGGAGCAGTTGTAGCTTACACTGGAGCTGTAATTATACCTCATTACCATCAACATTACATTGTGAGCTGGACTCCTGCAGTTCTGATAATTATGGCCTATGCTGAGGGTAGGTAATAAATATTGGAAACCGGACCACACCTTTAAGGCCATGTTCCAAACACATCAGGCACCCACTGCAATGACTGAGATTGGTGATGCTGCTGAACCCAGTTATTTAAACCCTCATATGCGGTCAATGGCAATCATGGCATCTGTGGGGTTACGCAGAAGGAGGAGATTCCCTCTGCCTTCTAATCAGAGCCCCTACAGTGAAATCGGAGCTCTGACTGGTTACCATGACCGCCTTCTGAACGTTGAGGCCTATCATGGATAACTGCCTGTAAAGCAAGGTGAGGCACAGCTCAAAAAGCCAGCATCTCAGAATCCTATAGACCCCCAATAGCATCCTATTGTAATCTGTGGGACAAGCAATCGAAGATAAAGTTCCAGTCACTGAAGGGGACCAAGTTACTGTTGGGGAATTTTTTTTTTTTTTGTATTTTGTTGTCCCTTTCCCAATTTTGCATGTAAAAATAAACATGATCACCAGGTCCCAAAATGCCTGGACTACAATAAATTTTTCATGTGTGGTAAATGCCACAATGAAGAAGAAAAATGATTTGTCCCATTGCTCACCTCTACGTACAAAAATATTGAAAAAGTGATCAAAAAGCTGTACATATCCCAAAAATACTAAACTACAGTTTGCCCTGCAAAAAGCCCACTTTAGATAGCAATATGAGAAAGTTATGATTTCCTGACTGAAGGGAAGCCTGATTAAAATGTCTTTCTTTTCCAATCTAGTCTTTCCAATACCGCCTGCTGTTGGAGCACTCTTCCTGGAGCTGACAGTCCTTCTGCTGTTGTCTTTGGGGGTTGCTGTATATGGCCGTGCAGCCAATCGGGACTCTGAAGAGCTAGAAAAGTGCTTACTTGTGACTCCTGAAAACGAAATGTCTAAGTAAAAATCTTTGCTATCACCATGTCATGTGATCATTATTATAGCATGTATTTTTTTTTTTTTTTTTTATTGACCAGGGGTAAAAAAAAGCAAGTGTCTCCCCTCCACTGGGAATCTTATTTGCTTCTCTCCACTCAGCAAGAAGATTCAGGCTCAACCAAAATGAGTTGTATACTAGGAGACACTGATCCTAGAAAACCCTTTTTATTCCAGGTCCATTAGCCCTGACACTCCACCCCAGCACACTTCAAATAGGCAGTTGGCTTTATTGTTGCATAGTTCAGAAACTGGATAGTAGGTATAGTCCTTTCCAGTATGGCACTTGATCTTGACATCTTCCTCTGGTTAATCCTTGATATTCAGGAGAAACGCAGTTGACACTATTAAGTAGGCCGAGACTCAGCAGGCTTCTTGTCATGTGTATGATAGAGTTTCCGAAGGCTCGAGTCCAGCAAGAAGTCCACTGATCTGAAGAATGAAACGTGTATAGTTGGACTATAACAGTTTCGGTCTAGATTTCACATAAAGGTGCAAGTAAGGGGCTATTCACATGAACGTATTCCAAACTGATTCATAGAGCCAGATCAATCGTGTGCCATGGGCCACCCCCTTCTGCTGTTGTGTGTAGGTATACCCAAAGGGCTCATCTACACAATGAAAAATTGTTTTCAGAACCAATTAAAGTCTATGGGGCTATTCACATGGCTGTTTATTTTAACAGTCAGTGAATAGCAGCCTTCAAAAAATGGGTAATTACCTATTTCCCCCTATGCCCATGATGGTACCCTTGAGAGACTGCCTCCATCCAGGACAGGAAACAGGAACTTCTGTGGGGAGCTTTAAGCAGGGGCTCTGCCTTTCAGGGTTTTTTTTTTTTTTTTTTTTAATTGTTGGCACCACTTGGTGAGGGGGCACTTACTGAGGGCACAATGGGGGGCCACTGCATGATTAATACTGAAGCCACTCAGAAGGTGGAGATAGAGATATATATTTTAGAATATCATCAAAAAGTTTTTTTGTTTTTTTTTCAGTAATTCAGTTCAAAACACACATTATATAGTCATTACAAAGAGAGTGAACTAAGTGTTTATTTATGTTAAAGGGAGTCTGTCACCTTCATGGCCCCTATAAAGCATTTCCATAGCCCCATAGCACAAATGATGACAAATGTAACTGTACCTGGGGCACTTTCCTTTGACTTGTAGAAGCTGTAAAAACGTACTTTAATCCATATGTAAATTAGCTGTTGGAAGTGCCCGGAGCCGGAGCTCACCGCCGGTGGAGCCAGGCTCGTCTCCCTTTTTTTTTTTTTTTTTTTTTTTTTTAACTCTCCACACCCCTGTCACTGCCTCCGCCCTTCTCTTCACTTGCGTCCTCCATCTGTTCCAGGTTCTTGCGCACTGCATTGCCCATTGTAGGCACGGCATCGGCGTAGCCACTGCGCATGTGCCGGCTTGGGGAGAGACTGTAACAGACGGAGGACGCAAGTGAAGAGGAGGGTGGGCGGAGGCAGTGACCAGGGGTGGGAGAGCGTTTAAAAAAAGCAGACGAGCCCAGGCTCCATGGGCGGTGAGCTCTGCCTCTGGGCACTTCCAACAGCTAATTTACATATGGATTAAAGTATGTTTTCACAGCTTCTACTAGTCAGAGGAACGTGCCTCAGGTACAGTTACAGTTGTCATTATTTGTGCTATGGGGCTATGTAAATGCTTTACAGGGGCTATGGAGGTGACAGACTCACTTTAATGTTGATTATGGCTTACCGCCAAGGAAAACCCAAAATTCATTATCTCAGAAAATTCAAATAATTAACCCAAAACACCTCCAAAGGCTTCCTAAGCCTTTAAAACTGTCCCTTAGTCTGGTTCAGTAGGTGACACAATCATGGGGAAGACTGCTGACATGACAGATGTCCAGAAGGCTGTCATTGACACACTCCACAAGGAGGGTAAGCCACAAAAGGTCATTGCTAAAGAAGCTGGCTGTTCAGAGTGCTGTATCAAAGCATATTAATGGAAAGTTGAGTGGAAGGAAAAAGGGTGGTAGAAAAATGTGCACAAGCAACAGGGAGAACCGCAGCCTTGATAGGATTAAGAAATGGCCTTTCCTAAATTTGGAGGAGATTCACAAGAAGTGGACTGCTGCTGGAGTCAGTGCTTCAAGAGCCACCACACACAGATGTATCCAGGACATGGGCTACAAGTGTCTCATTCCATGTGTCAAGCCACTCGTGATCAATAGACAATGCCAGAAGCCTCTTACCTGGGCCAAGAAGAAAAAGAACTGGGCTGTTGCTCAGTGGTCAAAGATGTTGGTCTCAGATGAAAGGAAATTTTGCATTTCATTTGGAAATCAAAGTCCCAGAGTCTGGAGGAAGAGTGGAGAGGCACTCAATCCAAGCTGCTTGAGGTCTAGTGTGAAGTTTCCACAATCAGTGATTGTTTGGGGAAGCCATGTCATCTGCTGGTGTAAGTCCACTATATTTTATCAAGACCAAAGTCAGTGCAGCCGTCTACCATGAAACTTTAGAGCACTTCATGCTTCCCTCTGCCGACAAGCTTTTTGGAGATGGACTTTTTATTTTACGGCAGGACTTGGCACCTGTCCACACTGCCAAAAGTACCAATACCTGATTTATTAACCACAGTATTACTGTGCTTGATTGGCCAGCAAACTCGTCTGACCTTAACCCCATAGAGTCTCAAGAGGAAGATGAGACACCAGACCCAAACAATGCAGATGAGCTGAAGGCTGCTATCAAAGCAACCTGGGCTTCCATAACACCTCTGCAGTGCCACAGGCTGATCACCTCCATGCCGCGCCGCATTGATGCAGTCATTCATGCAAAAGGAGCCCCAACCAAGTATTGGGTGCATTTACTGTACATACTTTTCATTTGGCCAACATTTCTGTTTAAATTTTTTTTTTTACAGTTGGTCTAAAATAAAACAGAAATAAACACTTGAAAAAGTTCACTCTGTTTGTAATGACTCTATATAATATATGGGTTTCACTTTTTGAATTGAATTACTGAAAAAAAACAACTTTTTGATGATATTCTAATGTATTGAGATGCCCGTGTGGTGTGTGTGGTGGTGTATATATATATATATATATTTATATATAATATATATATATATATATATATATATATATATATTTTTTTTTTTTACAGAAAATAACCAATTTTATTGATAAACAGTGAGAAAATGGACATGCACACCAATGCAAAATGGCCATTAAAATGTGACTTTTTTTTTTTTCACTGTTGTAGAAGCATAATAGAAAAGCTCCCTTAGGGCTCATTCATACAACAAGCCAGCTTACATTGTCATATAAATAAAGTACACTGAATAGAAAGTTTAGAAACTTGTTTCAGGCCCCATGTACATGACTTTTTGTTCTGCATCTGATCTGCAACAATTAATTTCAATGGGGGTGCAAATAACATGGATGGCATACTGTTCTATCCATATCCGTATGTCCATTATGCTGCCAATGGCAGACGGGGAAGAGCCTCCCTAGCATCGCGGGTGACGCTAGGGAGGCTCGTCCCCGTCTGCCATTGGCTGCTCCACACCCAGACCCCCCCCCCGACACCAGATGTCTTCATCTGTGTACAGGAAGAAGCAGGGAGTGGGGTAATATTACCTGTGAGGGGCCAGGCACATGGGGGGGGGGCTGTTTGAGAAGTTGGACAACCCCTATAACAAAGTCTGAGATATATAACATGCCGGACAGACAAGTATTTCTACATGGTGGCACTTTTTTCTCCATTTGTTGGCTTTTTTTTAATTCCAAATGCAGCATGTTAAAGCTTTAGGGATTTTTCATCTCCCCCTATAGAGGAAAAATGCTGCTCAAACAATGGTTTTGCAAGAAATGCCACAAAAATAAATCTCCAAGGGTCCTTGCATACATGAACTGGTGGTTTTCAACTTTCCCCAAAGACTTTCAGTTAAAGGGGTTGTCCAGGTTCAGAGCTGAACCTGGACATGCCCTTAATTTCACCCAGGCAGCCTGCCTGACAAGAGCATCTGAGCATTTCATGCTCCGATGCCCTCCTTTGCCCTGCGCTAAATCGCGCAGGGCAAAGTCATTTTTCTTAGTTCCTGTGATGAACCGGGCTCTGCCAGACGGAGACTTACGCCCGGCAGTGAGCCTGGTGATGTCACCAGCACTGATGGGCGGGCTTTAGCGCTGCCCTAGCCAGTAAAACGGCTAGGGCAGCACTAAAGCCGGCCCATCAGTGCTGGTGACGCCACCGAACACACTCCGCCTGGCAATGTGTGTTTACCAACAAAAGTGCCCTTGCCCAGGGCATGCTGACATCAGGCAGGCTGCCTGGGTGAAATTAAGGGTATGTCCGGGTTCAGCTCTGAACCCAGACAACCCCTTTAACAAAAAGCTGGTGTGTTTAAAGCCAGCAAAAACCTAATTGTGACAGTGCCCTAAAAACTACATGCTGTTTAGTGTTTGTAGTTTTTTTTTTTTTTGGAGCTAAAGCCAGAGTACTAAAAAGGAAATATTAAAGCGACTGTCTACTTTATTTATATTGATTAGGGCTGAAACGATTACTTGATTAAAGCGACAAAAAAAAATCCTCTGCAAATTTCATTTTTTTGAAACGAGGATTCGTTTGTGTTGTGTGACCATGGAGCGTAGATGAAGTGCTTGCTCACGCTCCGTGGTTTCCCACGAGCCCGAACCGCGCTGCACTGGATCCTGACGTACATATCATCATCACATCAGGGCACCGCTGTGTGACGTCAGGTCCCAGGGCAGCGCGTGACGAAGAATTTATTTCATTTGCACTGGGGACTTATGGCTAGGAGGGGAAGCTGATGGCAGAGGGAGTCTGAGTTTTTATAAAGGAAAATGTTCTTTTAATTAGCCTTTTTCTTCGAGTACTCTATTAATCAGTAGAATATTTAATTATAATCGATAGCTGCAGCCGTAATATTGATGACCTATCCTCTGCATAGGCACCTCTGCCGATCAGCTGTTTAAAGACGGCAGCACTCGAACAGGTGCTGCTCTCTCTTCAATGTTTACCTTCTCCTCACCACTTCAATAGGCTATCTCGTTCCTATACACTTGAATGGGAAGGAGCTGTCCCATTGAAGAGAATGGAACAGCTTACTTGTAATTACACTTGCTCACTGCTGTGGTTTCAACAGCGAGCAGGTAAACAATGAAGAGAAGGCAGAGCTTGTAGGAGTGCTGCTCTCTTTAAATAGCTGATTGGCAGGGGTGCCTGGCGTCTGACCCCCGCCGGTCTGATATTAATGACCTATCCTGAGGACATCAATGTAAATAAAGTGGACAACCCCTTTAAGGAAGGAAGTATGCTCCTCCATCCACTTCTGGCTTTGGCTCAAGAACTGCATGTGATTCTAGCCTTATTGTGAAGTCCTTGCCCACCCTCTTTAGAGGGCATACCACTACAGTAACACCCACCTGTCTATTGGTGTTATAATGAAGGGAATAGCGCTGAGTCCTATTGCAGTAGTAGCCCACTTGCGTACTGGGAGTGGCCAGCGGGTGACACGTCCCATCAAGTAAAGAGAAGCAGCACATAATCGGTTGATAGTAAATCCAGGAATGGCCACAGATGCAAGAGCTTGCCAGACAAAGGTATCTACCACAGCCACTGTGATATCTGCTGTCCGACCTGGACCATCAGCGTTTGCCTGTAGACAGAGAAGGTAATATACACTTTTTTTAAATGAAATGTTTAGATTTAATATTACCCACCTAAAGTATGAAATGATACCCATTGAAAATAACCCTTAAAGGTTTTAATACAGTTAAAAGATTTAACAATTGAGATGCGAAGGTCTGACATTGACTACGCCATTTGAAAAATTAAACTGTCATGGTCAGAGTCTATGTACCCAGCCATTTCAGCAGAGGCTGTGCTGGAACAGCTCCTGTGCCCGCACCATCCCTGTGCCATGCATTTAAGGTTCTTTGCATTAACTACATACTGCCATAAATTATATGGCACATTTTGTCAAGTGGTTGAGGATATATTCAAGCATGGCAGATCTGACTCCCTTACATCTGCTGCAGAAACAATTCACATGCATGGGATTTTAGATGCCACATGTAAAGATACCTTCAACATATGACTGGGGATAGTAGTAATTGTGGCCAGCATTATGTTAGAGCCAGGCCTAATCCATCTTAAAGAAACCATCTGTAATTAACAGGGAACAAATACCTGAGCTGCTTTGCGCCCTTTATCTGCGGCATCTGCAGTTACATAGGCTGTGGCTACACCATAGGTTGCCCAAACAAGAGCTTTAGGTACCAGGGCACGGAATGATTCACCAACTTCATTGGCATAGCCTGAAAAATAGAACAATTGACTCATGTTTATTCTTCTTAAAGGGGTTATCCAGGAATTTAATATTGATGACCTATCCTTAGGATAGGTGATCAATATAAGATCAGCAGGGGTCTGACCCCCATGTGCCACTACAATGACTGGCCTCACTGGCAATATGTTACCACTAAGGCCAGTCATTGGCTGCAATGGGGCACATGACCCTCTCTATCCATATGATTACAGGATGAGGAACGGCGCAGGTGAGCATGATTTATGTCATCGGGTATAACAGGCTGTATATGTCTTATTATAGGAGGATGTCCCTCATCTATGGCTACACAGATTTAAAGGGAGTCTGTCACCTCATTTTCACCTATTGAACCATTTGTACTGGCCAGCAGATCATTGCTGATTTATTCCAGACAAACTTTTTTTGTCATTTGACAATGTTTGGGTTGTCTTGAAAAAGCAGTTTTAATCCTCCAGATAATGGCTCCCAAGTGTCCAGTGGGGCGGGCTAGGGTTTTGAAAGTACCATCACCAACAATGTCACACTTATGCAGTACTTCACCCCTTCTTTCCCCTCATCTATGCAGTGCCTGGCATCTTCCCCCTCTACCCTGACGTCACTGAGATGCCTCCTGGAGGAGGAGAAAGCAAGGGTGAAGCGCTGCATAAGCATGATAATGTTGGTGATGGGAGTAAAAGTTTTCATCTTAGGGGTGGAACACAGAGCTCATCCCAAAGGTGTTCGATGGGATTGAAGTCAAGGCTGTGTGCAGCCAGTTATTCCACACCAAACTCATCAAACCATGTCGTTATGAACCCTGCTTTGTGTACTGGGGCACAGCCATGCTGAAAGTGAAAAGGGCCTTCCTCAAACTGTTCAAAGCATACAAATACCCAAAATGTCCTGAAGCATTAAAGGGGGAGGGGGCTGTCAGCAACTTTACAGGCTCTAAACTGCTCTCACCTCTAGGTAGGGCACATATACAGAAACCGAGTCTGCTCCAAATGAGCATCGCAAATGCCCAGGGACAGTGTTTATATTGAAAATGCCTAGGGGCCCTGGCGTTACTTGTAGATAACTCCTCCTCTGTTTAGCTTTCAGTCAGCCAGCCCTGTATCCTCCTGATGTCACTCTTTCGCATCTGAAATGCTGCGTCTGCGCACATTGCTGCCAGGCCTGGGCATGTGCTGTATACTAACCTCCAGATGGATTATTCACTAGGTTCCAGTCCTGCTGCTCAGGGCTGTGGAGTCGGAGTCCTTATAAAATGGACCGACTCCAAAAATATATAATAAATTGGTACAGTTCAATGCAGTATGTGCTGAATATATTTTCATAAGAATTTGGGAAAATGATGAACTGTCCTATAAATCTGTTCTATTCCTGAATGAAGGGTCTAGGCTTTCAGTTGAGATGATTGTGTACTGCCCTTTATGTAAATGCTCAGTACTGAAGCTCCTCTGCTACAGATCAGAGGAAAAAGGCACTGGGAAGGAATGGCTGCACTCATCTCAGATCTACTAGAAAAAATGTGATTAAAGGGGTTTTCTCACTAGTTACAAAGATTAGCTTTCAACATAAAGGGACAGTTAAAAGAAGACATTTTCTAAATACAGTAGTCAGTAGATTTAACTTTAATCATGAACTATAGACAGTACAGCAGGTCTCTCACTCACACAGGTTTCTAGGATGGGACTGATCTCTGAGTGATTACCGGCAGTAAGCAAAAGGTACAAGTGTTGTGAGGACTGAGAGGCATAGCTTTACCTGTAATTGTGTTAGAGATCACAATCTCCTGTTCTGTCAGAGCAAGTTAATATATGCTAATAACTTCTGGAGACCCCCCCCCCCACACACACAGCCTGAGGAGACAGAGTGATCGCATATTGCCCATCAGCCAGTGAATCAATGTGCTGAGAAAACCCCTTTAAGGCAAGTACTTCTTAGTATAGCTAAACTTTCAATAAACTGTGCATAAATCACTTGTCCAGTGCACGTTCTCTCTGTATGCTTTATGTTTTAGTTTGCTTTTCCTCTGATGTAAAACACCTAGGGCCTTATGTATGAAAACTGTGTGGGTGTAGAAGTTTCTTTGTTGCCCAAAGAAACCAATCAGAGCTCCCTTTTCATATGGTGCCCTGGAGAAATGAAAGGGGAGCTCTGATTGGTTGCTATGGGTAACAAAGAAAGTCTTAGACCTAGACATTTTTCATACATCAGGCCCTTAGTGAGCTGTACCCAGAGAAAAGCCTGATACTGAAAGTTCAGAGTAAAGATATCTAGTAAAACACATATTACAAACTTTTTTTTTTTCATGACATACCGTATTTTTCACTTTATAAGACGCACTTTTTCCCCCCCAAAAGTAGGGGGAAAATTGCTGTGCGTCTTATAAAGTGAATACTAGTGAGCGCTTCCATTATGGAAGCGCTCACCAGTATATGTTAGGTGCCGGGAGCGGGGAAACATACTCACCCTCCTGTGCTGCAGCTCCACTCCAGTTCCTGCACTCCTCTGTCTTCTCTGGCGGGCACTCCACTGTCCTGACGCTGCACGCAGTCAGGTGACACAGGCCGGAGAAGACAGAGGAGCGCCGGACACGGAGCGGAGAGGTTTTTTATTTTATCCCGCACTTTTCTCGGCCTCCACTGTAGAAATGCCTAGTTCTTAAAACGCTTTCATGGCTTTGAGCTCATTAAACATGAATTAGTAATGGGAAGTCCTGTCTTGTGTCTGCTACAGATGCACTTGCTGTCAATGTTCATTAAATCCGCTTAAAACTGCAGGAGGAAACTCAATGATGTATCTACAACACTACCTAGTGCAGATATGAGCTACATCTCAAGCTAAATGTATAGTAAGTACTTCTACAATATGGCTGAGGCTGGACCTATTTTTACCACATTACAAAAAACAAAAATCACTGTCCACAGAATATGCATCGAGCGGCTTGAAAATACCATACCTCCCAACTTTGTAAATGAACAGACACGCGTTGTGCGGCGCGCTGCTAATTTTTTCAGCACTAGGCCACGCCTCTAACTCTGCCAAAAACATAACTATACACCTAATCCCACCCAGTCCCCTTACTGCCCCACATAGTAATTATTCCCCAGTTATGTGCCCCCATTAATATGCCCAGCTGTGCCCCCAGTAATATGCCCCCATTGTGCCACTCACAGAAAGTTAAAACAAATAAACACCACATAGTTACCTTCTTCCTAGCAGCATCAGCAGCAGGACATCAGTTGCTCTAGTCTGTGGAGGGGGCGGAGCCAAAGGCTGACTGCTGGCCACCCCCGCACAGACCAGACGTATGGAGAGCCGGCAGGGGGGATGGGAGGGATGATGGATGAAGCAGGGAGCTGATGACGGCTGTCTGCTTCATAATAATACAAGCAACTGTCTCTGCGTCTTATGGATGTAGGGACAGCTGCCAGAAACTGGGACTTACCTCCCCCGTAGCGGGACAGCCACTGCAATCCGGGACGGTTGGGAGGTATGAAACCGCCTTCACAATCGCAGCAGCTATGTAAGTATTGCTGGAGCACGTTAAAGAGGACCTTTCACCACTCCTGACACGCCTGTTTTAATAGCTCCATTCATTCCCCACGTACTAACAATTCTGGAACATCTATTCTTATGGCTCTATGTTGTGCCATTCCTTTATTATTTGCACTAGAAGTTATGAATGAATTGCTATTAGCCTTCAGTAAGGGAACAGAGGGGAGGTGACCAGTTGGGGGTGTGTACCTGCACAGACTGACTCTATCCAATCAGTGCTGCCATGTTCAGACTGTGCAGGTACACACACCCAACTTGTTACCTCCCCTCTGTTCCCTTACTGAAGACAAATAGCAATTCATTCATAACTTCTAGTGCAAATAATAAAGGAATGGCACAACATACAGACATAAGAATAGATGCTACAGAATTGTTATTACATAGGAAATGCATGAAGCTATTAAAACAGACATGTCAGGATTGGTGAAAGGTCCTCTTTAATTGCTAGAGATAAAATTGGTGTGAAATGCTGGGATTTCAGAGTGATTTCCAGGGTACTTTTTCCTCCATAGAGCAAAAAGGGGGGTTTTCTGTGATTTTCATACTGATGGCCTAGGATCAATATCTGATGAATGTTAAAGAAATAGTGGCGCTCCACTAAGAAGCATGGCCTCTTCCTAGGCCAGGGATGTCACTGTACATTAGTCACGTGGCCTAGGAATCTCAGTCCCTTGCAAGGTAATGGAGCTGAGCTGCAATACCAAACACAGCCACTATCCAGTGGGTGGCACTGTGCTTTGAACACTGTGAGGAAGCCATGGCGCTCACTGGAGAGCTTCGACCTCTTCCAACAGTAGATCTGCAGGGATACTGGAAATCAGACCCCACCGATCAGATATTGCTGACCTACCTTGTATATAGAGGATAACTTATCAGTATTGAACACTCGGAAAACGCCTTTAAATCACTCCAGCAATCGATTGGCTGTACCGATTTGGAAGTTTGATTTTCAAGCTAATTAATGTATTCCCTATAGACAACATTTTTTTTTTTTGTAGCGTGACAAAAAAGTCTAGATGTTACCTCAGCCTAACTGAAGATAATAATTCTTAATAAAACATATAAGTACTTATACGCCAGTTTCAGACGACAAAATTCCCAGTTGGGATATTTATCAGGTAGCACGACTAGTGTAGGTGGTGTGTGTATACACTGGGACACTGACGTATTTGACGAACTTTCCCCCAAAAGTGACAGCACTGCAAACTGGAATTACAAGGGGATCAGCCTGGAAATTAGCTCCTAAGGCCCCTTTCACCAGGGCGAGATTTCCGCGCGGGTGCAATGCGTGATGTGAACGCATTGCACCCGCACTGAATCCTGACCCATTCATTTCAATGGGTCTTTTCACATGAGCGATGTTTTTCACGCATCAGTTCGCCGTTGCGTGAAAATCGCAGCATGTTCTATATTCTGCGTTTTTCACGCAGCCCTGGTCCCATCGAAGTGAATGGGGCTGCGCGAATCATGCCTTGCATCCGCACGCAAGTGCGGATGCAATGCGTGATTCACTGATGGTTGCTAAGAGATGTTGTTTGTAAACATTCAGTTTTTTTTATCACGGGCGTGAAAAACGTATCAAAACGCATCCCACCCGCGTGGAAAAAGCTGAACGTATGCAATCGCAGTCAAAACTGACTGCGATTGCGTGCGGATTGGTGTGGATTTTCCAGAACGCACCCTGAACGCATTCGGACTGAATCCGTGACGCTCGTGTGAAAGAGGCCTAAATCTGCATGTGTTACATATGGATTGTGTTGCGGACTTCAGCTATTGCATTGCGATGTAAGAATCCATGGCAATTCCGCAACAGACAGGACATGCTGACCATCTGAAAATCCGCTACATGTTTAGGGCCCTCTGGATTTTTTTTTTATGTTGTAAGTGAATATAGTTTGATAAAGCCCTATATTGTAGTTATATTGTACCTTTTTCACAACACATACAAAATGTGTGAACCCGGCCTAAAAGTATTATGGCATACCTTTGAAACTCAGAGTAGTCTATATCTTCAAGTACTACCGGTATGTCAAAAAAGAAGGTATTGAAAATGTGAATTCACATTTTGACAGGATAAAGCTCCTTTCCTACATTTGTTTGATAATAAAATACTACTTTTCCGCTGTCTGCAGCACTGTCACAGAGCTTCCTCTGAGATTTAGAGGAGTGATTGGGAATGTACCAGATTTGATGTTCAGCCGCTCTTTATGAAAATGGGACAATTCCCCTGGAGCCTGTTAAGGCGACGCATTAAATCTGTCTGGTTTACAGTCATCAGAACCACTGCTTCTGCCCTACTTATCACAGTGAAAAGCCAACATAAGGGACGAGACAATGGAGGGGTTAAAGCAGCTGGCGGCTGCTCATAATAGCATTGTTCCAGGTACAACAACCTTTACTTAGCCGCACTCTCCTGTAAGATGATCGTGTGCTTCTGTGGGCCATAAATAGTCTTGTCAAGACTGAAAAAACCTGCTCCTTGTGTGTGAAGGGTATACGCCAGACATACAGTATGAATAGGTTACAGAAGGCGAGATCAGGGCATTGACCTCGGGTGTGTTTACCAAAGGGTGGCACCACATTCCTGTCCGTGTGCACGTGAAGGTGTAGAAGCTATGTGGAAATATACTACTTCAACACATATGGAAAACAAGATGTCACCCAGAATCATCACAGGGGTACTCCATCTCATGGCGAGGGTACACCATCATTTTATATCGGCAGAGATCCAACCCATATATCCTTAGAAAGAACGAACTGCTAGATGGATTCAGCACAGTGGTCTTTACTGAGGTTAGGGTGAGGTCACGTGACCGATTTGCTGTCACAGATTTTTCTACAGCAAACCTCCAGGATTGTACAATACCAGCAAAGTAGATGAAAATTTCTGAATTTGTATCCACAGGCTCCGTACAAAAACCACAGCGTAAATTAACCTGCAATGTGGATTTGAAATCTGCGACATATCAATTATACATGGATCACAGTGAGAGTGAAGTTCGCTGACTTTTCCGCAACAAAATCCACATGTACTACATGCAGTTTTGTTGCAGAATTGATGGAAACATGGCAAAAACTGTAGCAGATTTTTTCCACAGGATTTTCAGGTACTTGTAAACCCAGCCTAAGTATGCTTATATATATTAACTTACCATATTTTTCAGACTGTGACACACTTTCCCCTCCCCAAAAGTGGCAATATGTCTTATAGTCCAAATGCTTAGGACCACTTTCATTATGGAAGTGATGATCAGCATGCGGGAGACACAGGGAGGCGATCGCAGTGCTGCTTGTACTCCCTGGTCTTCTTCCGGGTCTCATTGTGCACTGTGTCCTGACCGCATATAGCGGCAGGGTGCAGTACACGCAGATGCGCACTATGATCCGACGCTATGCGACGTCAGGTTCAAGTGAAGGGATCGGTGCAAGTGAGGTAAGTTTATTCTTTTAACGTCTGATCTGAGGCTAATGAGGTTGGGGGGGTCTGATCTGAGGCTAATGAGGTTGGGGGGTCTGATCTGAGGCTAATGAGGTTGGGGGGGTCTGATCTGAGGCTAATGAGGTTGGGGGGGTCTGATCTGAGGCTAATGAGGTTGGGGGGTCTGATCTGAGGCTAATGAGGTTGGGGGGTCTGATCTGAGGCTGATGAGGTTGGGGGGGTCTGATCTGAGGCTAATGAGGTTGGGGGGGTCTGATCTGAGGCTAATGAGGTTGGGGGGTCTGATCTGAGGCTAATGAGGTTGGGGGGTCTGATCTGAGGCTGATGAGGTTGGGGGGGTCTGATCTGAGGCTAATGAGGTTGGGGGGTCTGATCTGAGGCTAATGAGGTTGGGGGGTCTGATCTGAGGCTAATGAGGTTGGGGGGGTCTGATCTGAGGCTAATGAGGTTGGGGGGTCTGATCTGAGGCTAATGAGGTTGGGGGGTCTGATCTGAGGCTGATGAGGTTGGGGGGTCTGATCTGAGGCTAATGAGGTTGGGGGGGTCTGATCTGAGGCTAATGAGGTTGGGGGGGTCTGATCTGAGGCTAATGAGGTTGGGGGTCTGATCTGAGGCTGATGGAGCTTGGGGTCTTATCTGAGCTTTTACAAAGAAGGGTTCTGATTTGGGGGGTCTGCTCAGATGTCTGATGGAATATATATTTTTTTCTTATTTTCCTCCTCCAAATCCTAGTTGCGTCTTATAGTCTGGTGCATCTTATCCAAAAATTACAGGTTCTTCATAGGACTATATAAAATACCAAACTTTATTTATTCTTATTAAAATACCAAAATACAATATACATCTAAAATTCAAGTGGATGGACCTAGTCTCTAATTGAATAGCACTGGTTTAAGGTCACTAGGACATACATCAGAACTGACCCAAATTATTGATCAACCATATCTAGTTACAGTCACCCTTTGTTATCATTAAAGGGGTTGTGCAAGAATGGGAGTGGAGGGGGGGAGGGGGTTGCAATCCCCCCCACCTCCCCTCCTACTTGGCTGGACCAGTAAAGGGAAGCTTACTTACCTGCTTCCCACTCCTTCTCCTCCAGACCTGTGATGCTCCGCTGGGCTTCCTTGCTGTAAACATTCGGTTTGACTTGCCGTAGCGGATACTGGATCCCCTTGTGTCATGTGATCATTTGACCCATCATATCAAACCCGATGTTTACCACGATGGAGCTCAGCGGAGCGTCGCAGGCCGGGAGGAGGAGTGGAAAGTCAGCCCTGGGAAGCAGGTTAAGTAAGGTGTGTTATATATATATATATATATATATATATATATATACACACAGGTTAATATAAGGCTCTCTCTCTATATATATATATAAACGACAAAAGAGCAGCAGCACAAGTCTTGAATGGAGATGGTGGTGCAATCCCTCACGGCTAAGGATATTAAGCCTGATGCATAGAATAATGGAGAACGAGGCAGCACTCAGATGTGGTAAAAATAGTGGACCTTTATTCCAGGCAAGCGTTGTCTGGAATAAAGGTCCACTATTTTCACCACATCCGAGTGCTGCCTCGTTCTCCATTATTCTATATATATATATATATATATATAGCATCCAGCTTCTCTCATATACTGCACCTTGTACTGCACTCATCCAGGCATGCAGCCCTAAAGTTGGCTGTCTCCAGCATGCATTAGCTAGCTGCCATTAATTTGTATTGGCACACTAGTATACACACAACAGGCTTCTGTTTCATTCCAACCCATCGCTCTCATAGGATGAACTAATTAAAGGGAACCTGTCACCTCCTAGACCGAAATTAAACTGTTAGCAGTACCTTATAGTACGTTGTAGTGTGATGCAGATAGATATCTTCATAGGGGCAAGCGATGCATCTAAGTATGTAAAATCCATCTTTTATTCCACCAGCGCGCGCTTTCCTGAGTCACTCCTGAAGTCAAGGGGGCAGTGGCCTAGCTTCTTCAAGTCAAGCTAGCCACTCCCCTCTTGTAAGTGAGTGACACCTCCGGCAGTTCACATCAGCGGCGCTTTCCTCATTACTGCGCATGCGCGCATCGGCAAGCGCGCGATCCCGGCTCCGGCTGTTCACATCGCCGGCGCTTTCCTCTTTACTGCGCATGCGCGCATCGGCAAGCGAACGCGCTTGACGATGCGTGCATGCGCAGTAATGAGGAAAGCGCCGCTGATGTGAACTGCCGGAGCCGGGATCGCGCGCTTGCCGATGCGCGCATGCGCAGTAATGAGGAAAGCGCCGCTGATGTGAACTGCCGGAGGTGTCACTCACTTACAAGAGGGGAGTGGCTAGCTTGACTTGAAGAAGCTAGGCCACTGCCCCCTTGACTTCAGGAGTGACTCAGGAAAGCGCGCGCTGGTGGAATAAAAGATGGATTTTACATACTTAGATGCATCGCTTGCCCCTATGAAGATATCTATCTGCATCACACCGCAACGTACTATAAGGTACTGCTAACAGTTTAATTTCGGTCTAGGAGGTGACAGGTTCCCTTTAAGGCCTCTTTCACACAACAGTTGTTTTTGCGGCCTCCGATCCGCATATTTTGCTGATAGGATGTGCACCCATTCATTTCAAAAAATGCTGACAGCACACTGTGTGCTATCCGCATGTTCGTTCCGTAGCCATGGAAAAAAAAAATAGAACATGTCCTATACTTGTCCGTTTTGTGGACAAGAAAAGGCAGTGTTACAGTGGATCCGCAAAAAAAACAGATGACATACGGATGTCATTCGTTTTTTTGTGGATCCGCAATTTGCGGACCGCAAAACACAACGTTCGTGTGAAACTAGCCTTAGGCTTATCAGTGCATACGCAGCATACATAGCACAGCACAGCATTCAGGCATACAGCTTTGGAGCTGGCTATCTCCAGCATACAACCAGTCCAGGCGTGCACTAATTACCTATCATTAGTTTGTATTAGACAGGTTCTATAATTTGAGGCATGGCCGCACGGATGACATCCGTTTTGGATTTTTTTTGCCTACCCATAGAAACGAATGGGTCCATGTGCGGTCTACACAAAATGTGGGTTGGACACAGAACAATGATACAGTTGTGTGCATGAGGCCTTATAGTTGCTTAGGCACACTAGTTGCTTTCAAAGGGTGCAATCTCTTTATACTACACTCATTTATCAGTGCATACATAGCACGCACATAGTGCATCTAATAGCTCTCATATGGTGCACTACGTATGTGCACACCACTACAAATCCCTCTAGCTACAGCATAGAACCAGGCCTAATGAGCTATCCCTATACTGTCCCTACACATGATATGATTTCCGGCTAATATAATCGACCCTACATGTCTCCTATCGTCATATCTCATCATGTGTCAGGGCAGACGCAGTGTTCTTAGACTGCAATGTGCCCCATTTATAGTCTTTCCCTGTATGGCAGCCATCCGGATCCGTCCTCCTCACCCGACTGCAAGTCAGTGGGGACGGATCTGTTTGGTATGACACACTCGTGTGTCATACCAAACGGATCCGCCCCCATTGACTTACAGTCAGGTGAGGACGGATCCGGATGGCTGCGGCCATGAGAGCGCAGGGGATCCGAGCAGTACAGTGCTCGTTACGAGCACGTTCGCTCAACTCTAGTAATCACCCCAAGTGTAAGAGCACCCCTCTAATGACCATCACCGTGTACTGGTATTGCTGCCAGCACAGGAAACAATGTCCTGCAAATCTGGCTTCACAGTGATAGATCTGCGGGTGATGACGCTGCACACCACCAGAGGCAGATAGCGTTCATGCCGCAACAGTAGATTTATTTTATTCCCCAATATGATGTCTGCCTGTTCCTGATGAAGGGCAGTACTACTTCCACATAGAAATGCGTTAAGCGGCAAATCGAAGGGCAGGGACAGAGGCTCAACCAATTGTACTCTGTGGGGCGCAGCCATAGCAAATAGGCTGAGCGCTCTATGTATATGGGATATCCTTGGGGCTAGGAATGTATCTAGCAGCCTGCTGATACCAATAGGCAGACTGTAGTAAGTGGCAGATCTATCACTGTGAAGCAAGATTTGCAGGACATTTTTGTCAATAATGATGTCATTTGCGCCAAAAAATAGTAACATTAGAAATCAAAAGTGGTGATTTGTTTCACCTCATATATCAAAAGGCGCACAGCACTTTTAAAATGTGACTTGATTATTATATATAAACGTGATATATACAGTATAGACCAAAAGTTTGGACACACCTTCTCATTCAAAGAGTTTTCTGTATTTTCATGACTATGAAAATTGTAGATTCACACTGAAGGCATCAAAACTATGAATTAAGACATGTGGAATTATATACTTAACAAAAAAGTGTGAAACAACTGAAATTATGTCTTATATTCTAGGTTCTTCAAAGTAGCCACCTTTTGCTTTGATTACTGCTTTGCACACTCTTGGCATTCCCTTGATGAGCTTCAAGAGGTAGTCACCTGAAATGGTTTTCACTTCACAGGTGTGCCCTGTCAGGTTTAATAAATGGGATTTCTTGCCTTATAAATAGGGTTGGGACCATGAGTTGTGTTGGGCAGAAGTCAGGTGGATACACAGCTGATAGTCCTACTGAATAGACTGTTAGAATTTGTATTATGGCAAGAAAAAAGCAGCTAAGTAAAGAAAAACGAGTGGCCATCATTACTTTAAGAAATGAAGGTCAGTCAGTCCGAAAAATTGGGAAAACTTTGAAAGTGTCCCCAAGTGCAGTCGCAAAAACCATCAAGCGCTACAAAGAAACTGGCTCACATGAGGACCGCCCCAGGAAAGGAAGACCAAGAGTCACCTCTGCTGCAGAGGATAAGTTCATCCGAGTCACCAGCCTCAGAAATCACAGGTTAACAGCAGCTCAGATTAGAGACCAGGTCAATGCCACACAGAGTTCTAGCAGCAGACACATCTCTACAACAACTGTTAAAGGGGTTGTCCGAGTTATAACAACTTTAGCTAATCTTGCTGGCAACCTACCAAAGTTAACTTTAGTAATTTACACTTACTATTTATTTTGCCGTCTTTCAACGCGGCCGATGCGGGTCACATGACCCCCAACGTCATCCACCCAGCTCCAGTGGTGACGTTTCGTGTACAGGCATCTCCCTGCTTGAGGGAGTGGCCAGGCTCTGTACACGAAACGTCAGAGCCTGGGTGCCAGCCTCCTCTCCGCTTCTGTCTGCCAGCAGGCTGCTGTAAGGGATCGCGCATGCGCAATCCTGACAGTCCCGGCAGCCCTGTTACAAAGATTATTGCAGCGCAGTGTGCCCGGCGATCTATCTCCCCAAACAAGTAAATTCATCATTTGCATGGGCATGGCTGCATGCTCACTGTCGCCAATGACTAGCTTCAGCTGCCACAAGCAGTACATTACTGCTAAAGCCAGTGATTGGCTGGAGTAGTGCATGTGACCATGCCTATGCTGCAGCAGATGTAAACACCATGCAGGGACAAAAACATGGACATGTGGGAGGCAGCATGGAGGAACTGAGCGGCAGAAAGCAGGTAAATATGAATCTTCCGTTTATGGAGGCAGGCTGGAAGAACTTGCAAAAAAATAATTATTCATGGAGAACCCCTTTAAGAGGAGACTGTGTGCAGCAGGCCTTCATGGTAAAATAGCTGCTAGGAAACCACTGCTAAGGACAGGCAACAAGCAGAAGAGACTTGTTTGGACTAAAGAACACAAGGAATGGACATTAGACCAGTGGAAATCTGTGCTTTGGTCTGATGAGTCCAAATTTGAGATCTTTGGTTCCAACCACCGTGTCTTTGTGCGACACAGAAAAGGTGGACGGATGGACTCTACATGCCTGGTTCCCACCATGAAGCATGGACGAGGAGGTGTGGGGGTGCTTTGCTGGTGACACTGTTGGGGATTTATTCAAAATTGAAGGCATACTGAACCAGCATGACTACCACAGCATCTTGCAGCGGCATGCTATTCCATCCGGTTTGCGTTTAGTTAGACCATCATTTATTTATCAACAGGACAATGACCACAAACACACATCCAGGCTGTGTAAGGGCTATTTGACCAAGAAGGAGAGTGATGGGCTGCTACGCCAGATGACCTGGCCTCCACAGTCACCAGACCTGAACCCAATCGAGATGGTTTGGGGTGAGCTGGACCGCAGAGTGAAGGCAAAAGGGCCAACAAGTGCTAAGCATCTCTGGGAACTCCTTCAAGACTGTTGGAATACCATTTCAGGTGACTACCTCTTGAAGCTCATCAAGAGAATGCCAACAGTGTGCAAAGCAGTAATCAAAGCAAAAGGAGGCTACTTTGAAGAACGTAGAATATAAGACATATTTTCAGTTGTTTCACACTTTTTTGTTAAGTATATAATTCCACATGTGTTAATTCATAGTTTTGATGCCTTCAGTGTGAATCTACAATTTTCATAGTCATGAAAATACAGAAAACTCTTTGAATGAGAAGGTGTGTCCAAACTTTCGGTCTGTACTGTATATAAACTTGATTATTCACTTATTTATCTCAATTTGCAACATTTTAATGCCAATAGCGCTAAATGCGACTTTTTAAAATTTAAATGCGCTATTTCAGCCAACCCCCTACCAGCCTGCACTTTGCGACTTTTGAAGCATATTTGCGACATTTCCTGTGGTAAATTGTGACTTTTTGTCTCTGACTGAGGACATTTTTTACTGACAGAACCCTATAGTTTTGGCTCATTTCTATTAGATAAAGATAAATGCATCCTGTTTTCTTACTTACCTGTCACTTGTTCCCACGACGAGTTAGTTTTTCTTTTCGTAAATGTGACTTTTTGACAAAAAGTGAATCTTTTATGCCATAAATGCGACTTTTTACACAATCCACCACCACATAAGTTGGCTTATTTGTCCGCAACAATTTCAGCCATTTCTGCTGATAAGAGGATGATAAATAAGGCGTAATATGCGCCAATTTGATAGCCCTGCCCACTTTGACATTTATTACTCATTTCTGGTGTGATGCATTTTTATGGTGAAAATTCTGGAGAAAACAGTTGATATATTTGGCACAAATCAAAACTCCATTCTTTTTGGCGCATTTTATGACATAATTCTGGCACAACGTGCTTAGTAAATGTCCCCCATTGTGTTTCCTATGCTGGCAGCAATACCAGTACATAGTGATCATCATTAGAGGGGTGCTCTGACACTTGGGGTAATCGATTACCTTTTCCAATATAATGACCTCATTAAAGAAGAACTCCCGCAAAAATTTTTATTCCATGTCCTGCTAGAAATGTACATAATGTAGTCTGTAGTGAATGTCATTTTCTTACCAGTAGCTGAATTTTTGAGTTATATCATGCTGAAGTTTCTTATGTGTGTCATGTGACTAGGAATTAGACCTACCAACTCACACAGCACCTTATGTGTGGACAGGAAGTCTAATTCTCTATGCATTCCTTCGGGAGCCTCACTTTCAGTCTCATAGGAATGAATAGAGCAGTGACTGGCTTCCCGTCCTGGGTCAGTTGGAGGTCAGGGAGTTGGTCACATGACCCAGCTACAATAAGAAGAGAGTGGAAACTCTCAATTTCAGCCTCTGATAAGAAAATGACAATCACTACAAATTATATAATGCACCTTTCTAAGAGAATAAAAATTTTTGCAGGAGTTCTTCTTCTTCTTTAAGTAAAATCCTTCACAGACTGTGAGTAGGGTACACAATCCATATGTTCCTCTCACTAGTCTGTACGTCCCCTCTAGCCTGTTTAGGTTTATTTTCGAGTGGGCTGTTGCCCTCTATTCAGGCTGTTTCCAACATCTGATGGTTCCCATTAGCCTGCATTCACCTTCATCAGCAGAGGTCATACTGTAACGCTGCTCTGAAACATCACAATATGGCTCTAACCAAGGCACAGGATGTACTGCCATCTCCAAGTACACTCCTTGTGGTCTCCTGAACACCGAGACTGCAGAAAGTGCATCATGTATATTATGTAGCTGTACTATAGACATCAATAGAAATTTATCAAAACTGGTGTAAAGGAAAACTGACTTAGTTGCCCATAGCAACCAATCAGATTCCACCTTTCATTTTCTCGAGGACAGCTAAAAAATGAAAGGTGAAATCTGATTGGTTGCTATGGGTAACTAAGTCAGTTTTCCTTTACACCAGTTTTGATAAATCTCCCCAATAAGTGGTGCCAGTTTGTCACTATGTCTAATGCCTTGACTTGCCCAGCCCCGTCTCAAATCTATAGAAACAATCCCTGCTTACAGTGTCATTCCTCAGCACTTCCACTCCATTCCCTGACATCCGGCATAATGATATTTGCCATACTTTTATATTCACAGATTTCTTTAAAAGGGGTTTTTCTTGGAGTACAATATTAATGACCTTGTGATAGGTTGTCAGTGGTGGTTTTACTCCTGACAGCACTGCTAATCAGCTGTTTGAAGTGGCTGTGGTGCTCTCACAGCGCCGTACATTGTATAGTGGCTGTGCTTGGTATTGCAGCTCAGGCCCATTCAAATGGGAATATGCTGCACATATCGTAGACCGCGTGACCGATGAATGTGACGTCACTGACCTAGGAAAAGGCCGCAGCGCTCACTGGAGTGCCATGTCCTCTTCAACAAGCTGACTGGCAGACGTGCCCCAACCAATCAGACATGACCTATGATGACCTATCCCTGTGATGCAAAAATCCATCCAGATTTTTGGCACTTTCACATCACAGTATGTTGCACTGTGACCATCATTACAAAAAATGTTGCATGACTTTTGTTGCTGTGTAGTCCTAGCTTAACGGGGTTGTCCCATCTTGGACATTTGGGACATATCGCTAGGACATGCTCCCAATGTCTGATAGGTGCGGGTCCCAGAGGTCCATTCGCATGCGCAGTGCACTCTCTTGCACTTTGAGGGCTCTGTTCTAAGTATAGGTGTGGGTCCCAAAGGTGAGACTTGCATCTATGAGATATTGGGGGTATGTCCTATCGATATGCCCCCAATGTCCAAGATGGGAATAACCCTTTAATGGTCTGGTGACATGTGTCGCGCGACAAAATGGATACCGCTACACAGCGACCATGCTGTGACTGTCAGACATAAATCCAACTTGGATGGATTTTTGCAACGCTCTCATGGCATGTGTCAGTGCCACACCATTGACTAATCATTACAAAAAATGTCGCACGACTTTACAGAGACACATGTCCTGTAGCAGCAGCCTGACAGGAAGTCTTAGAGATAAAGGTGAAGCATATCTGTAACTTTCTTCACCTTGATGACAGGACAGGAAGGTTGTCATTAGTCTGAAGCCTCGGCGTGACTTACCCAGGTACCGGACCCACGTGTCCCGGTAGAGGTCTGGCTCCGCTCCCACACTGTGTTGGGGGTGCTGTGCCATGACTGTCAGTGACTCCCCCTGCTCCAGTCAGTAGAAGGACACCGCGGCCAGGAACCGTCACACAAGAGCCACCTATCGGCACTCACTCCAGACACGGTCACAGTTATAAGGAGGAGCTCTAGACCTTACTGTGCAGCTCCATCCTTCCAGTATGTGGGATGGACTGCAATACTGTGATAAGACTCCAGGCCGGGGTAATTAGTAATGCACTGCATTGTGTGGGAATCCCGGGGAAAAGCCGCAAGTCCACCATTATAGCTATAAGGAGCCGCTCCTATACCCAGTGCCACAGTAGTGGCTGCAAACTTGAGCCACCACTGCCGCGGCCACTCTACGCCGCAAGTAAAGGTATGTATTTGTCACACAGTCCCATACTGCTGTCCGAGTTCAGCCAATGACAAGTCATTAACATGGTCACGTGACACTCCATGCCTAGAGCTCGACGTTTGAAAGCTGAACTCTGCAGAAGACGGAGGCAGCTGATGTAATGTGACAACTGTCCCGGTCTGCAGAGCCAGGACTGAGTGGTGCCTCCCTGCCCCAGTATAAGAAATAATAGCCTACATAACAGTTCCTTAATCCATACTCGTTAGTCTGGGGATCGGTAACATGTGGCAGATTTACTTTAAAAATTCCTGCTACTGTTCCATTCCTCTGAATAGCTCCATACAGGGCTTTCAGAATGAAAAAAAAAACACTTACTTCACCTGCAGTACAAAGTCTGGTCTCCTGCCTTCCCAGCGACCTGCACTCCTTTCTTGTGCAGGAAAAACGCAGTATAAGGGCTCATGCACACAACCGTATGTATTTTGCTGTCCGCAAAAAACAGATCCACAAAAAATAAGGATGACGTCCATGTGCATTCTGTATTTTGCAGAACGGAACAGCTGGCCCCTAATATCCTTGTTCGTAATGTGGACGATAATAGGACATGTTCTTTTTTTTTTTGAAGAACGGACATACGGAAACGGAATGCACACAGAGTAACTTCTTTTTTTTGCGGACCCATTGAAATGAATTGTTCCGTATACGGTCCGTAAAAAAAACTGAACGGACAAGGAAAGAAAATACGTTTGTGTGCATGAGTCCTAATGATTAGAAAGATCTCTTGTACACATTGCTTTTTTTCTTCCGTGCAGAAATTGATCTGCTGTGTGGATTTTTGGCGTGGATTTCACCCTTTTCAATGGAAGGCTGAGATCAGGGGCGGATTGGGTACTCAAAATTGTAGGTGGAGCCAAACCGGCAGAGTTTTTTGAGGGGCAATCGGTAGTTTTTATTTATACTATTTTGGAATATGCGTTTTTAATCTTTTTTTTTTTAGGATATGAAGCATCCATACATTTATATTTTAATAGTACGGGCAATTTGTGGCAATGATCTTTAATTTTTATTGTTTATTTTTGTTATTAAGATGGGGAAAGGGGCTGATTTGAATTTTTTAAATGTTTATTTTTTTTATAGCTTTAAAAACCTATTTTCATTTCTTTTCACTTATTTTAAGTCACCCTAGGGGGCTTTACTTTGGGATCATTTAATGGCTGCTCCCATATAGACTGTACATGTATAGCAGAGGTCGGGAAGCGGTTAAAATAAAAGTAATTCCCCCACATAACTAGGGCTCCTGTGCATTTAAAAAACTTGCCCTTTGGGCTCATGCACACGAACGTGTTGTGTTTTGCGGTCCACAAATCATGGATGCCACCCATGTGCGTTCCGCAATTCACGGAACAGCCGGCCCCTTATAGAAATGCCTATTCTTGACCGCAAAACGGACAAGAATAGGACATGGAAAAAAAGAGAAATTTCAGTCAGCACATCCCAGTGCTGGTTGCTATGGCTAAATACATGTTAAAGGAAAATACATACAATGCATCCACACACTGCTAACCAGATAAAGCACAAAATGCCATAATGATATAGAGTACTCTAAAGCTCATGCTATGCTTGTTTAATAAATTAGAGATTCTTGGCAAATATATTTTGCACAAAATTATCTGAGCCCATTCACCGAATCGTCAAGGTGATCTCTGCAGAATGGGAACCTAACACTTTGTCCTACCTGTTACGTGCCAGACTTGGCTTCCAAATAATCAGGGGGTGTTTGTTCCACATGCATGTAGTATCCACTCTGCCTTTTGCCATTTCTGGTGCTTCAAAGGCCTCCCCTAGTTCAGGAATGCAGACACCAACATGCATGCCGAATCACTCGGCTTTATAGTTACACTGATTAAAATCAACCTGTGGGGCAGATGGGGTTAGTCAGGAGTGCATGACCAAATGGAGTAGCCACACCTCCAGTACAAACTTACAAAGAAAAAAAGAGAAATTTCAGTCAGCACATCCCAGAGTGCAGGTGCTGGTTGCTATGGCTAAATACATGTCAAAGGAAAATACATACAATGCAACCGCACACCGCTACCAGATAAAGCACAAAATGCCATAGTGATATAGAGTATTCCAAAGCTAATGCTATGCTTGTTTAATAAATTAGAGATTCTTGGCAAATATATTTTGTACAAAATTATCTGAGCCCATTCACCGAATCGTCAAGGTGATCTCTGCAGAATGGGAACCTAACACTATCTCCTACCTGTTATGTGTCAGACTTGGCTTCCAAATAATCAGGGGGTGTTTGTTCCACATGCATGCACAGGTTGATTTTAATCAGTGTAACTATAAAGCCGAGTGATTCGGCATGCATGTTGGTGTCTGCATTCCTGAACTAGGGGAGGCCTTTGAAGCACCAGAAATGGCAAAAGGCAGAGTGGATACAGCATGCATGTGGAACAAACACCCCCTGATTATTTGGAAGCCAAGTCTGGCACATAACAGGTAGGAGATAGTGTTAGGTTCCCATTCTGCAGAGAACACTTTGACGATTCGGTGAATGGGCTCAGATAATTTTGTAAAGTATATTTGCCAAGAATCTCTAATTTATTAAAGAGGACCTTTCATCACTCCTGACATGCCTGTTTTAATAGCTTCATGCATTCCCCATGTAATAACAATTCTGGAACATCTATTCTTATGTCTGTATGTTGTGCCATTCCTTTATTATTTGCACTAGAAGTTATGAATGAATTGCTATTTGCCTTCAGTAAGGGAACAGAGGGGCGGTAACAAGTTGGGGGTGTGTCCCTGCACAGACTGAATATGGCAGCACTGATTGGATAGAGTCAGTCTGTGTAGGGACACACCTCCAACTGGCCACCTCCCTCTATTCCTTTACTGAAGACAAATAGCAATTCACATTTAAAGAGGACCTTTCGCCACTCCTGACATGCCTGTTTTAATAGCTCCATGCATTCCCCATGTAATAACAAGTCTGGAACATCTATTCTTATGTCTGTATGTTGTGCCATTACTTTATTATTTCTACTAGAAGTTATGAATGAATTGCTATTTGTCTTTAGTAAAGGAACAGAGGGGAGGTGACCAGTTGGGGGTGTGTCCCTGCACAGTCTGCACATGGCAGCACTGATTGGCTAGAGTCAGTCTGTGCAGGGACACGCCCCCGACTGGTCACCTCCCCTCTGTTCCTTTACTAAAGACAAATAGCAATTCATTCATAAATTCTAGTGCAAATAATAAAGGAATGGCACAACATACAGACATAAGAATAGATGTTCCAGACTTGTTATTACATGGGGAATGCATGAAGCTATTAAAACAGGCATGTCAGGAGTTGCGAAAGGTCCTCTATAACTTCTAGTGCAAATAATAAAGGACTGGCACAACACAGAGACATAAGAATAGATGATCCAGAATTGTTAGTACGTGGGGAATGCATAGAGCTATTACAATAGGGGCGTCATGAGTGGTGAAAGGTCCTCTTTAAACAAGCATAGCATGAGCTTTAGAGTACTCTGTATCACTATGGCATTTTGTGCTTTATCTGGTTAGCGGTGTGCGGTTGCATTGTATGTATTTTCCTTTGACAAGAATAGGACATGATCTGTAATTTTTACGGAACAATGGATGTGGACAGAACATGGTGTGCTGTCCTCATCTTTTGCGGCCCCATTGAAGTGAATGGGTCCGCAGCCGAGATGCAAAAAATGTGAATGCGCCCTTATATAGAGTCTCTATATGTGGAAATAGCTGGATGCTAGTTTCTCTGTGAAAGAGAACATCGGCCCACTGCATGTGAAAGGCAGCCGACCCACTGGGAAAATTCCCAGTAAGGTACATTGCCAATGGTCTCTGGGAGAGATCTGTGGTAAAATCGCATCAAATCCGGAACTAACACGTGGAGAAATTCTGCAAGTCTACCCGCACATGTATGCAGGTAGCCTAATAGCACATGTGTACATGGCAGTGTGGCTTATGCAGAGTCACTGCATTTCTGCACCAGTTCCACAGCAAAATCTGCATGTGTTTCGGATTTTGATGCAGATTTGCCCCAGCTCTCACCCCTTGCATCTGCACTGAAAATCCGCACAAACTAGGAAGAGATGCTTTGAAAATTATTTTTCAGCCGTGCGAAGTCCGTGAAACACGGACCCAACACGCATCCATCACGGACATCTTCACGGAGGCATCACTGACCACCTTTTCACGGAATTAAGCACAGACACGTACATCTGAATGCGGATTTTCCACTCGAAAATCTGGTCGTAAAACGCACAGTGTGCATGGGATTTACGTGTGCCTTCACGTATCATTTTAATGGTGTTGTTTTGGCAGTAAGCACATGGATTTCTCCAAGCCCTAGGTTTTCTGTAACAAAATCTGCCATGTGTAAAGGCACCCTAAGGGCTCATGCACAGTAGGTCCTCGGGTGCAGACCTATTCATTTCAATAGAAAAAAAAAAATAGAACGTCCTATTCTTGGACGTACTGATCCCCAAAATGCGGAACGCATGCTGCCGGTATCCATGTTTTGCGGATCCGCGATTTGCAGACTGCAAAAACAGATATGGTTGTGTGCAGAAGGCCTAAGATAAACTTCCCATCTGCAGACTAGTTAAGATGCTTTTACACAGGCCGATTTATCAGGCAAATATCAGCAATAATTGCCTTTTTGTCAGGGAGATGAGAGCAGCATTTACATGCAGCGATCATCTCTTTGATGAGTGATGGCGGCTGCAATGACTCTTCCCCGTACACATTCATTGTTTCTGGGCAGATTATCTCTATTTACACGGGACGAAGTACTGCACAGAAAGGATGAGTTGAGCTGAAAGACGTGATCAGCCAATGCGTTAGCGTTCCTTCATTCATCAGTTGATCGCCGGCACCTTATACACAGGACAGTTATCGGGAACAAGTGTTTCTACAAATGCTCATCCCCAATAACTGGCCCGATTATCAGACCATGTTAAAGCACATCAACTACTGTCCATCCGAGCAAAACTGAACGAATCAAATTCTCTCATTTCCGTTTCCCTTTTCGGAGATGACATCTTTTATCTATTACATAAAATCGTTGGCAGCAGATCGTCTTGGCTGCCGGCAAACAATGAATCTGTATGAGAATCGCTTGTCCCCATACATGTAAATGCAGGTATCCCCTCTGCTGACAATCAGGCAATTATCAGGAACAAACGGTTCATTCCGAATCATTGCCTATGCATCGTCCAAAGTGACGTTTAGGGAGTCTAAAGATACGCCAAATTTTTCACAGAGGCTCACGTATGACACATTCAGTGCATGTTAGATACTTGTGTTTGAATTTTGTATCAAAATTGTTGGTATATCCCTTTCTCCCAAACCACACTATTCCCATTAATGACACCAGGATCATGATACTGCAATGTCTTGATAGTACAATGTTGCTTTCATTCCAAAATTAGACACCCAATCTTGTGTTGTCTAAAAGTGAATCGTTCGGACAGACTTGATATAGATTTCGTTGGACACTACTGTCCCTTTCATTATATAAAGAGACGTACAAGTTTTTTTTTTTTTACTCCAGATCACATGAGTTGTGAGAAAAATAATCACGCCATGCAGTATGACAGAGGCATTCTGCACTAGAAGTGTTGTACACAGAGGTTAGCTGTCTATGGTCTGTAATAACGAATCATAGAGAATTTATTTATATCTTAAAGCGTGTCAGGTGATTTTTCATGTCATATATATACCAAGAAATATATCTGCCCATTATATGGCTTGTAGATTTCCATTTTTCACTAGTTTCCCCTTCTACAGACTCTACCTTGTTCTAGATCTTTTTCTGATCTAGTGGGCATAGACTAAATGTTATGATGTCTCCCATACACTCAACAAAGAAGAGGAGATCCTGCTCCCGTCTCTCTGTAGTACATGCTTAGAAGCAACAACATAATGGAGGACATTATGACCAATACTGATGTGAATCCAGCACTGGAATGAGATAGAAAACTTACCAGAGCCAGCAGCAGCATCTTTGTGTGTATTTCTGCATCTTCTCCACCCTCCTTAGATCTCTTTGGGCAGCATGTAACCAGATCCTTAGAAATCAAAAGCAGCACTCCATTCTTGATAAAAAAAAAAAGTAGTGTCTTTATTCACCCATATTGCGACGTTTCAGCTCCAGCTGGAGGTTTATTCAACTTTTAAACGTTGCAATATGGGTGAAAGAAAAGAGTAATGCATTTGACTGGGAGATTTGTGCTGTGGACGTCTCCTTACGTCCAGTTGTCTTGCACCCACCAGTGAAGTGTACATAATAGTGCTGCTTTTTTCTTTTTCCTCATAGTAACCTGATCCCTCAGTGAGCTGATATTTCATTTCATCTCCAAAGAAGAATTTTAGCTGTGAACTAAGCAGGAATAATCAGTTCAGGGGGAGGAGAAGAAGTGGCTCATAAATGGAGAAAAGACTCATTGTTCTCTAATAAGATATATTATAAAGTCTTTTATATTCGCTTGTACTATTGATTTATGCAAAGTTTGTTGAAAATTCAGAGCTCATTTAAATATGTAAAAGTATATTTAAAAAAACGGAGGTCATTGTCCTATATGATCACACACAGGGGAGTCTAGAAATGGCATTATTACTAGTTACAGAAAAGGGTTAGACATGGTCAGTGAATAACTGAAGGAAGCTGGTCATGGTAATTACATTGTCTCTTTATTGATTCATGAACCTAGTATTGACTAATAATAAGGTCAATATAGCCAACACAGTGCAGAAATGGTTAAAGAACCGGTACAATATCTCAATCTCTTAATAAAATCTCATTAAAATAATTCTTAAACGTTATCCCTGTATTTTCTGAGGTATGCATACTATTCCTAATCATCATGAAGGATGGACTCTACGAAGAATTAAAAAAGGACTCTGCTTCAAGTATCCCTATGCCTTTAGTACTCATTCCAGGCATCGATATTTTCTTTTCTACCTACAGGTAATTGTGGCTGCTGCTTCGTTTCATATATATGGAATGCAATGAGGCACATGAGAGATCCACAACAGATTTTTAATGGTGGGCAGATGTCTTATTGCATTTTTAGAACCGTAGCCGGTTCTTGCACACAGTGCTGTTACATATTTTTAGGGTCTTGTACAAGCTTTACACAAAGGACTACAGTGCATTTGGAAAGTCTTCAGACCCTTTCAATTTTTTCACATTGTTATGTTGTGACCTTGTGCTAAAAGATAAAGAAAAAAAAATTGCACTCAGCCCCCTTAATGAGAAAGTGAAAACAGAATGCTAGAAATTTTACCAAATTTATTAAAAGGGAAAAACTAAAATTTCGCTTGGACATATGTAGTCAGATCCTTTGCTATGACACTTGAAATTTAGTTCTGGGGGCCTCCCATTTCTCTTGATCTTCTTTGAGATGTTTCTACACCTTGATCGGAGTCCACCTGTGGTAAATCCAGTTGACTAGACATGATTTGGAAAGACACAGCCCTGTCTATATAAGGTCTGACAGCTGACTATGCATATCAGAGCAAAAACCAAGCCATGAGGAGGAAAGAACTGCCTGTAGAGCCCAGAGACAGGATTGTGTAATCTGGAGAAGGTTCCAAAAACTTTTGCTGCACTCAAAGTTTCCAAGAGCACATTCTGCAGTCTGATGAAACCAAGATTGAACTTTCTGGCCTCAATTCTAAGTGTCATCTTTGGAGGAAACCAGGCACTGTCCAATACCATCCCTACAGTGAAGCATGATGGTGGCAGCATCATGCTGTGGGGGTGTTTTTCAGCAGCTGGTACAGGGAGACTGGTCAGAGCTGAGAAAAAGCTGAGTGGAGCAAAGCACAGAGATATTTTAATGAAACTCTGATCCAGTGTGCTCTGGACCTCAGACTGGGCTGAAGGTTCAACTTCTAACAAGACAATGACACTGAGCACACAGCCAAGACAACATTGGAGTGGCTTAGGGACAACCCTGTGAATGTCCTTGAGTGGCCCAACCAGAGCCCTGACTTGAACCCAATCGAACATCTCTGGAGAGACCCGAAAATGGCTGTCCACCAACGGTCCCCATCCAACCTGACAGAGCTTGAGAAAATCTGCAGAGAAGAATGGCAGAAAATCCCCAAATCCAGGTGTTCAACCCTTGTGGCATCATACCTAAGAAAACTGGAGGCTGTACTGTAATCACTGCCAAAGGTGCTTCAACTAAGTACCGAGTAAAGGTCTCAATTCTTATTCATTTTTCCTTTTCAATAAATTAGCATTATGGGGTATTGAGTGCAGAATTATGGAGAAAAACATTTTTAAAAAATTTTAGCACAAGGCCGCAACATACCAAAATAAAAAAAGTGAAAGGGTCTGAAGACTTTCCGTATGCACAGTATATTTTTAGAGGCTGCAACTGGTCTCCAACTTTTCCTCTAGTTTCTGGATCTTCTCCTCCGAGCCCCGGTCTGGCAGCAGGACTTCTACAGTGAAACTAACTTTCTTGGCATGTATGTAGCTGTACGTATTATCAAAGCGAAGCACATCTGTGGAGGGAGAAGAGCGGTGAGAAAAAGAGGTTACCTTAGCAGTGTGATGAAACAGATGTTTTCTAAAATGTGTGGGACACTTATGTGCTGCAGATTCAAAGGATGGTTAGAAAAGGCATTTCCAAGTGCACCAATTATATTCATGACAATTCTCCAATAAGAAGTACATTATGCAATGACCTGCTTTGTGACAGTGAAAAACTGTATGAACGAAGTAGTAGAATTGACTCTATGGACTGCAACAGATCTGAAAACAGCCATGTGACGGCCGTTTTCCCACTGTTGGGTAACTGTACCAGTTGATTAAATGATAGAATCATACAAACACACTAGGGGGCAGAGTAGGAATGCACATGAATCAGTCAAGAGCTAGGACTTGAATTTCTTTAGGTTGTCTCTAGAGATAGGATTGTGGGTTTGTTCTCATGGTGTGGTCATGTTCTGTTTTTTTTTGCACAAAAACCTCCCCACAATATGACTGACATATTAATATACTCTGATATAGGAAAGTTGATTCTGCCTAAATTAATTGTATTTAAATGATTTCTCTTAACCTTTAACCCTTTCAGTACCGGGCCACTTTTCACCTCAAATCCCAGACCGTTTTTTGCAAATCTGACATGTGTCACTTTATGTGGTAATAACTTTGGAAATCTTTTACTTATCCAGGCCATTCTAAGATTGTTTTCTCGTCACATATTGTGCTTCACGATAGTAGTAAATTTGTGGCAAAATATTTCATTTTTATTTATAAAAAAAATACCAAATTTACCAAAAATTTGGAAAAATTTGCAAATTTCAAAATTTCAGTTTATCTACTTTCAAAATACATAGTAATACCTCCAAAAATAGTTATTATTTTACATTCCCCATATGTATACTTTATGTTGGCATCATTTTATAAATGTCATTTTACTTTTTTGGGATGTTAGAAGGCTTAGAAGTTTAGAAGCCATTTTTCAAATTTTCAACAAAATTTCCAAAACCATTTTTTTAAGCACCAATTCAGATATAAAGTGATTTTGAGGGGCTTACATAATGGAGACCACCCATACATGACCCCATTTTAGAAACTACACCCCTCAAATTATAAAAAACTGCTGTTACAAACTTTGTTAACCCTTGAGGTGTTCCACAAGAATTAATGGAAAATGGAGGTGAAATTTCAAAATTTCACTTTTTTTGGTAGATTATTCATGTTAATAATTTTTTTCTTACAAAACAGCAAGGGATAACAGCAAACTAAACCTCAATATACATTACTCTGATTCTGCAGTTTACAGAAATACCCCATATGTGGTGGTAAACGTCTCTATGAGTTTGTGGCAGTGGTCAGAAGGAAAGGAGCACCATATGGATTTTGGAGGCAGATTTTGCTAGAATGGTTTTTAGGCACCATTTTGTAATTGAGAGACCCTGACGTACCCCTACAGTGGAAACTCTCAAAAAGTCACCCCATTTTGGAAACTACACCCTTCAAAGAATATATTAAGGGGGGTACTGGCCACTTTGACCCCCTAAGCGTTTTATGGAATTTGGAAACACTTGGCTGTGAAAATGAAAAGTTTAATTTCTTCCAATAAAAATGTTGCTTTAGCCCCAAATGTTTCATATTCACAAGGGGTAACAGGAGAAAAGCACACCATAATTTGTTCCCCATTTTCTCCTGAATACGGCAACACCCCATATGTGGTGGTAAACTGCTGTGGGGGCACATGGCAGGACTCAGAACAGAAGGAGCGCCATATGGATTTTGCAGCACAGATTTTGATGGATTGTTTGCGGGAGCCATTGATTTTTATTTTTTTTAGTTATTGTCTTATGTGGGGGCTCATTTTTTGCAGGACGAGGTGATGTTTTCATTGGTACCATTTTGGGGTACATAAGACTTTTTGATCGCCTGTTATTACACTTTTTGTGAGGCAAGGTGAAAAAAAATGGCTGTTATGGCATAGTTTTTTAAAAAAAATTTTTTACAGATTTCACCTGGGGGGCCATCTCATGTAATATTTTTATAGAGCAGGTTGTTACGGACGCGGTGATACCCAATATGTGTAACTTTTTTATTTTTGGAAAGTTTTACACATTAGATGCATTTTAGAACAAAATAAAATCTTTTTTTTGTGTTGCCATTTTCAAAGAGCCATATTTTTTTCAGTTTTCAGGCGATTGTCTCAGGTAGGGTATCGTTTTTGCAGGACAAGATGACGGTTTGATTGGTACCATTTTGGGGTAAATACGCCTTTTTGATCGCCTGCTATTACACTTTTTGTAAGGGAAGGTGACCAAAAAATGTCTGTTTTGGCACGTTTTTTTAAATTTTTTTTTCAGCATTCGCCTGGGGGGCCATCTCATGTAATATTTTTATAGAGCAGGTTGTTACGGACGCGGCGATACCCAATATGTGTAACTTTTTTATTTTTGGAAAGTTTTACACATTAGATGCATTTTAGAACAGAATAAAATCTTTTTTTTGTGTTGCCATTTTCAAAGAGCCATATTTTTTTCAGTTTTCAGGCGATTGTCTCAGGTAGGGTATCGTTTTTGCAGGACAAGATGACGGCTTGATTGGTACCATTTTGGGGTAAATACGCCTTTTTGATCGCCTGCTATTACACTTTTTGTAAGGGAAGGTGACCAAAAAATGTCTGTTTTGGCATGTTTTTTTTATTTTTTTTTCCAGCATTCGCCTGGTGGGGTGGATGATGTGATATTTTTATAGAGCCGGTCGATACGGACGCGGCGATACCTAATATGTTTATCTTTCTTTTTTTACCTTTTTTTTACAATTTTTTTTAACTTTTTTTGGGAAAATGGCTTTTTTATTTTTTACTTGAAACTTTTATTATTATTTTTTTTTAGGAAACTTTATTTTTTAACTTTTTTTTCCACTTTAACTTTTGGGGGTCTGATCCCCTTTACAATGCATTACAATACTTTTGTATTGTAATGCATTGGCTGTAAGTGTATTACTCAGTGTAATACACTTACAGCCTGCTTCCTGTGCGATCCAGGGGGCTGGATCGCACAGGAACGCAGGGATAGCAGCCACGATGCCTAAGGAAGGCATCGGGCTGCTATCAGAGCCATCGGGTCCCCGTCACAGCAGCGCGGGGACCCGATGGCCCCCCCCGCTCGCCATCCTGAAGTCTTTACTCTCCCGCACACCGCATGTGCCGCGGTCAGCGCTGACCGCGGCACATGAAGGGTTAATGCGCCGGCATCGGTGTTTTCACCGATGCTGGCGCATTCAGCAGGGGTCCGGCACTTGGGCACAGCCGGACCCCCGCCGCGGATCGGGCGGGCGCAGCTCCTGCACCCGCCCGATCAGAGCGCCGTACATGTACGGCGCTGGGACTTGCGGCAGCGATTTTTGCGCCGTACATGTACGGCGCCGGTACTGTAAGGGTTAAAGAAGCACTCCCACAAAATGTTTTATTCTCTGTCCTGCTAGAAAGGTACGTGATGTAATCTGTAATAAAGGTAATCTTCTTACCAGTGTCTGTATTTCTGAATTATCCCCTCCCTTCTGATCCTCAGCTGTGTCATGTGACCAACACTCTGACTCTCCAAATAACACAGCATCTTATGTGTGGACAGGAAGTCAGTGTCTCTATGCATTCCTATGGGAGCCTCACTCTCAGTCTCATAGGAATGAATACGTGACACAGGTAAAGATCAGAAGGGAGATTATAACTCACAAATACAGTCACAGGTGAGAAAATTACCTTCACAACAGTTTACATCATGTACCTTTCTAACATGTCAGAGGATACAATTAATGCGGGAGTGCTACTTTAAAGGGACTTAGCTACGCCCAGGCTACATGACAGTCGTGAAATCTGTGGCCTGTGGGAAGCAGCAAGAAGGCTGCAGCGCTACTGCAAGCGCCACTGCCTCCTCCTGGGTGTCGGACCCCAGCTGATCAGATGCTTATGACCTATCCAGTGGATATATCATGAGTAAGAAAAAGGTAAAGAACCCCTTTAACTCTCTAGTAGGTGTACAGTATATCTGTTGTGACACTCATTTGGTAAAAGCACTGATCAAATGAAGACGTGTGTAGAGATGCAAAGCTGGCCATAGACATGATTTCAGCAAAGATGGTCAAAACTTTGATGTGCAATGGGACAGCACAACAGAAGGATCAAGTGTGTTAAATTTTATCGCACTAGATCCCTCAAAGATAAGTTGTTGCCTATACAGAGGTGTCTGGGAGCAGCCCATTCCCCTCTACCCAGTGCAGAAGTAATGGCTGCCAGCCATTTCTCCCACTGCAATCATAAACGTATGGGGCTGACGGTGAGAGGGGAATCATCCTACAGGTATCAAGAATCAATTCTGTTAAACATGAAACACAAATGATCCTTCTTTCTACTGACATCTACCCCCCTACCATGACATGACACATCTTGACAGGAATGGGTTATGCACTGATGCAACTGTTTAGAAACCTGGTCAATAATAGTTTTATAATAGGTTTTTTTTTTAGAAAAAAATATGCTACAAGGCTTAGATGCCATCTGTCACTTCCTTCCTTTATAAACAGTTACTGGTTCCCAGGATCTTTCTGAGAAGAGCACATGGAAATGATTTATTCTCTTTTTAGGGGCCGTTCAGACGGCCGTGGTATTGCGGATTAACAAAAATGCGGGTACGCAATACCACGGATGCCGACCCGTTCTAAATGCCTATTCTTGTCCACTATTGCGGACAAGAATAGGACATGTTCTATTTTTTCTGTGCAGTGGCTCTGCAAGATCCCATGCTGGCCATTTAAGTGAACGGGGCCGCATCTATTCTGCAAAATTGCGGAATAGATGCGGCCCCGTTTACACGGTTGTGTGAACAGGCCCTTATACTTACATGCGCCCGGGTCAGTGCATGTCAAGGTGCCATCTTCTGGTACCATGTGGGAATTGTATCTTTCACTTGGCAGAACCTCAATCATGTCTCCGGCTTTTTGTCGCTCTCCCGCCTTTGTCTTCCTGTAAACTCCAAATCCAATGTCACCGCCATCTGACTGGAATTGCCACCTAAGTAAATGAAAAGAGTGCCCTGTGTGACCAGTGCAGTATAGATTCCTCAATTTTGACAAGGGCACCAATGTACGGTATAATATGTAAGGAGTCCTGAGCACAGTCCTCCAGGGAACATACCATGTCATCTGCAGGTACTCCCCTACTAGAGTTAGTGCTAGAAAAGTGGCATTAATCAGATTCAACTGGATGTGACACAAGAGACTCCAGTGATGTCACTCATCCGCCATTGGGACTGCTACAGAGCTGCCAGAAGCAATTATAATGATTCATTAGGGAGTTTTAAAGTCTTCCTGTTACAATTAACAGTATTCCCTTTCTATGTGATATATGAGAACTGTTATTGTGCACAATAATCAAATCAATACCTTGTTAACTCTGTGTGGGCAAAAACATGGCCTTACAGCCAATCTGGCTTCCCAGGATAATGGTACAGTCACACGGTCAGGTTTCTGCATGCAGTTTTAGAAGCCAAACTCAGGAGTGGATCATAAAATGAGAGAAAGTATAAAGGACAGATACGACTTCTCCTCTTTTTTTGAATTTTGAATTCACTCCTGGTTTTGGCTTCCAAAACTGCATAACCTGACCGTATGAGTGTACCCTTACAAGCCACAAAATAAGTGGCTCAACTGCTTACCTTAGTACACATCCTGGGAACAGAATCTCGTACTCCATTTGATGGCTGGAGCCCCTGTTGATAGTTGCACTTTGCTCGTAATTCTGTTGCACTTGGTCTCGCAAATAGTACGATTTAGGGATGTCTCCTCCATAATTTATCTGAAAGACAATTGACAGTTTCCTGTAACAGAAATGTAAATCTGATTCACTGTGAACTGTCTTTTTAGATTGTTATAATTTTAATTTATGCCAAAAGGGGTTGTCCACCCCTTTATATTGATTTTCTATCCTCAAGTCAGGCCATCAATATCAGATTGGCATGAGTCCAACACCCGCATCCTGGCCAATCAGCTCTTCAGAACTATTCTTTGTGGCATAACCCCTTTGTTTCCAATCACCATGGCTGCTACAGTTGGGTCTAATCCTGTCAAACATAAGATTTAGCGTTCTTTCCAAATTTATTACTACAACGTGTCAGATGTCAGTATGGTGGCAGGTAGACAGCCATGTAGTTGATTCATCTGTACTTGGTGCCAGACTATTATGAACTATATGCTATGTGACCTATATGGCTTATTTTTTGAGACTGCCGCATCATGTAATAATTGTAGTCAACCAGATTTCTTCTGAATGGTTTGCTGCAATTTGCTTCTGGGACTGTCTGGGAGTGGCTTTCTCCCCTTTCAGCCACGTCTATGGAGAGGTAGAGAGAGATAGTTACCTAAGGGTGGATTCACATCACGTTTTTCCCATCAGTTTAACATATAACAAAAACTTATACGTTAAACGGATGCTCAGACTGATGCCATACAGTGGCATCCATTCACTAAGAGTTCCATTGTAAAAAAAAATGGTATACTTTTTTTACCATTGTAAAAAAGTTTTTTTTACAAGACTTTGCAGGATACAAGAACATGGTGTGCTGCGTTTTTATATCTTTTACGTATACGGAGGCATAAAACATGATGTGAACCCACTCTAATGTGTATGGCTGGCATCAGAGGTACTTGACAGTATCAGTCAAAGTTTTTGTTCATACATATTCTTGGTAGTGTCACAAGTAATGTTTTTACTACATTTCTATATCTTTACTGGTATCTTAGATCTTTAATAAAGGTTGCATTTTTGGAGAGGGGTACATACATTGTGTTAGGCCTCTTTCACACGAGCGTCGCGGATTTGTTCAGGATGCGTTGCGGATGCGTTGCGTTAAAAACGCGCGGATTGCATGCGGATGCAATGCGTTGCGTTGCGTTTTTAACACACCCCCATTCATTTCTATGGAGCCTGGGCTGCATGAAAAACGCAGAATATAGAACATGCTGCGTTTTTCACGCAACGCAGAAGTGATGCGTGAAAAAAAACGCTCATGTGAAAAGCCCCATTAAAATGAATGGGTCAGGATTCAGTGCGGGTGCAATGCGTTCGCATCACGCATTGCACCCGCGCGGAAATCTCGCCCGTGTGAAAGGGGCCTTAAGGACATGCATGTGGGCTGTTAAAAGAGGTGGTCTCACTAGAAAATGGCATTTATCATGTAGAAAAAGTAAATACAAGCACTTACTAATGTATTGTGATTGTCCATATTGTCTCCTTTGCTGGCTGGATTCATTTTAACATCACATTATACACTGCTCATATTCATTGCTTGCACACTATGGGAAAAAACACTGACCTTTCTGGTGGCTGGGACTGCAGGAGTGTCCATAGGCTGGTGCTTTTTCCTATATTGTGCAAGCACTGCTGCTGGATTACAGGGTGGTCATAACCATGGAAACAAGCAGTGTATAATGTAATGGAAAAATGAATCCAGATAGTAAAGGAGGCAATATGGATAATCACAATACATTAGTAAGTGCCTTGTATTAACTTCAACTACATGATAATGGCACAAAACCCTTTAAAGGGGTTTTCCGAGTTATATATATTGATGACCTATCCTCAGGATAGGTCATCAATATCAGATTGGCGGGGGTCCGACACCTGGCACCCCCGCCGATCAGCTGTTTAAAGAGGAGGCGCGCGCCATATCAGCGCTGCCTCCTCTTCACTGTTTACATGCTGGCCGTAATGGGGTAGTGGTGAGTAGGTGTAATTACACCTAACCGCCCCATTGATTAGATAATGTTTCAGATTGAGGTTATGTCTTTCGTTGTTTCAGTACCTTGGATTTACATTTTGGATCACCATCTGGGTCTGTAAGGGTTCCTCCATAGTATTTGGGGAGTTCATCTGCTGGAATGTATTTCTGAAGAACTTCTTTCCAGTTGTCTGGAGAATATAAAATGTGTCACTACAATCAAAAGTAGCCATTTCTAGTGCAATGCATAATTAAAAGACATGATAAGACATTTCCAAAAAAGACAAATGTTCTAACATTGAAAGGGGTTATCTTCTCAATGCATCCCCTGTAAATATGCCCCATTAGGGATATGAGTGTAACAGGCAGGGATTCCCTGCACAGTACCCTATCTATTAACCAGGATGGAGAAATTCTGGGAACGGCATCCCTCAATATGGCAGACGTGGCTCATCCATACATTACATGGGCTGTGATATGTAACATCACAGATGCAGCGGCCGCAACAGGCAGAATATATGGAAAGCTGTAGCTGTTATAGCCAGAGTTTATGAAGCCAGACATGCAGTACTCAGCGGATCATGGATGGATTCCACGTAAGATGGTTTGTCACGTGAAAACAACCCCTTTAAATGAATGCACGTTAACCCTTTAAGGACAGTGCCATTTTCACATTCACAAAAAAAAAATTCTAATTTTGTCTCCCCCCATTATGTTTTTGCAGGTTGATTTGCACATTTTTAGCCATAATTTTAGGGTATATATTAGTTAGTGTTTAATATATATGAGTTCTTTAACTAAAATGACTAAAACTTTTTGTGTAGGTTTTAGGAGTAGCAGGATAGCAAGCATTTATATGTTTATTGTGTGTACTTTATTGGTTGATATTGTGGGCAAACCCATTAACATGTACATGGATATGTGGCAATATACCACTTCCCTACATGTACATGATATTACCATAAAGGGTGAAAACTCAGATTTGTTTTGGGTTTTTTTTTAATGTACCTTGGTTACTTACCTCCTACCACAATGATCTTCCTCCTTGTGTCTTCACTCAAGAAATGTTTGACAAGGTTATATGCCACTGGGAAAAGCTTGGGAGCTGTAACAGGTACATAGATTTATGTATATCAGTACAAATATACATTCACGTATAACATGTATAATATAGTGATAATACCACTGATCTCTGAGGAAAACCAGCAAGCTGCATAAACTTTAATTTTTGTGAAATTTTTTAAATACATTTTGTAATGTGAACTAGTTCCTGTCCAGTCTGAACTTACACTTTATACATTATTTGCACAACAAGAGGATCCTCATCCCTCAGTCCTGGCATACTGGCTCCTGAATTCCCCTGCAGTCCCTAGCCAGTAAGTATGGGAGCTGCTGTACCCACCCACCAACCTGAAGCTAAACTCCCTGAACAACCTGATGTCCCCCTGAAGTATCCAGTAGAGCAAGAATTCCTTATTTCACTGAAATTCCCTACTAATCCTGCATTACAGACCTGCTTCTTGACATAATTCAGTATATTCAGATGCAGGGGCGTAGCTAACAGCCCATGGGCCCTGGTGCAAGAGTTCATCTTGGGCCCATCTTCCCTCAGTGCTTTGTGTGTCTTCTTATGCAGCACAAGGGTCTTTGGGCCCCCTCAAGCTCCTGGGCCTGGTAGCGACTGCTACCTCTGCACCCCCTATAGCTACGCCCCTGTTCAGATGGTTCAGCTGCAGAACTGTATCTATTAGAAGTCAGTAAAACTGAGCACAATCAGGGGCAGACTGGCCATAGACCTTACAGGGAAATTTCCCGGTGGGCCGATGCCCAGGGGGCCACCTGGGTCCTCTTCATGACTGGCCAGTGAAACTTTTTGGGAGTGTATTTTGTGCTGCTGACAGTATTTTATGGTGGACTGTGGTATTTGGCTCTGTTGGGGTGGTATAATGTGCCACAATATGGTATTGCTGGCCTTGTCTTCCATTAATTTGGAACCAACTACAAAACAGGGCCAATTTTAGTATTTTTTCCAGGGCCACTTTAAATTCCCAGTCCGCTTCTGAGTACAATTTTTGCTGCACATTTCCTGCAACTTGACAATAGCTATGGCACAACTGCATAATCTGCATATATCCTTAAGACTCTATTAGAATGAACGATTTGCGGCCAATTATCAGGGATACGAATGCTCCTTCATTGGCTGATCAGGTTGACAGATGCCGGATAATCAGTAGCCCATCTCTCTATGTATTCAGGGATATGCTGCTGATCATCTGTAGAAGCGAATGAGGGAGGAATGACTGCAGTAGCAATTGTTCCTCTCTCATTCAAAGTCTCCATTGACCTGGGTAATCAGGCCAGTGCAAACGAGCGCCTTTGGATGATTATCATCCATCGCTGCTCGCAGTCTCCGAAGATGTAATTTATTAAAATATAATAGAACCACTGCAGTAGATCAAGAAGTCTCACACTGTATGGCTGGCCTATGGGGATCAAGGGGTGAATGCAGCTCTCTTCTGGCACATTTGTGGCAAGTAAAAGTACCACCTGGAAGTGGAAGAAACCCCTAACCAGGACTTGGACAGCACTGTGGCTGCTCTGAGGATTCTGTCCTTCTCCCGCAGAAGTGTCCAATATATTACCAGGCTCCTTCAAAAGGAATTCCAGAAACCCTTGGAGAAGGCTCTACTTTACATTTTATTTAAGGACCTCAAGCCATGGCGCTGCCTTGAATTTGTGAAAACACACTCTCTCTCCCGCTCTAAATGAAGTGATAATGTGCATGTTAGTCCACCGCTCCATTAACTTCTATGGGGAAGTTGGAGCAAAACATGGTAAAAGAAAATGTTTTAGATGAATATTTGTGTAGAGGTACCCCGTTCTGATGGAGCTATCTCTTTAATATTATTGCCTCACTGCAAATCTATTGTGCTTGTTTCTGGAGAAATTTAACGGGAAGTGACCTACTGGACAAGCCTATTGACAGAGTTGTAGGGAATTTGTGAGAAATCTATACTTTCACTGCAGTTACTCAAGCCTTACAGAATAGCTGTATTAGTAAAATACAGTATATACGTAATATTTCAGTAACTTAGCTGGTGCTACACTTTAAAGGGGTTCTGTAGTTTTTTTCAAACTGATGATCTATCCTCTGGATAGATCATCAGCATCTGATCGGCGGGGGTCCGACACCCGGGACCCCCGCCGATCAGCTGTTTGAGAAGGCAGCGGCGCTGCAGGAGCGCCGCGGCCTTCTCTGTGTGTACCGCAGGCCCAGTGACGTCACGACTAGTATCACTGGCCTGGGCGGGGCTAAGCTCCGTTCACATGAATGGAGCTTAGCCCCGCCCAGGCCAGTGATACTAGTCGTGACGTCACTGGGCCTGCGGTACACACAGAGAAGGCCGCGGCGCTCCTGCAGCGCCGCTGCCTTCTCAAACAGCTGATCGGCAAGGGTCCCGGGTGTCGGACCCCCGCCGATCAGATGCTGATGATCTATCCAGAGGATAGATCATCAGTTTGAAAAAACTACAGAACCCCTTTAACTATGTACATGAAGTACTGACCTTTAATCACAAACAGTCTCTTTAAAGCTTCAGGATAATTATCTTCAAACATTTGTAAAACCTGGAGAACATGAATATTTCATTCATTAATTTGCAATAAATGAGCAAATAAACCGTTTATTTTAGGGTATGTCCACACGTGACTGAAATTACAGCGGAGATTTCCGTTGTGGATTTGGCACTGGATTCAATGAATAACATGCAGTAAGTGCCACGGAAGTAGCTTTAGATTTCACCCTCTCAATTAGGCTACTTTCACACGAATGTTGTGTTTTGCGCAAAACGGACAAGAATAGGACATGTTCTATTTTTTTTTGCGGGCTACGGAACGGACATACGGATGGGGACAGCAAACAGTGTGCTGTCAGTATTTTTTGGGGACCCATAGAAATTAATGGGTCCACATTTTATCAGCAAAAAATGCGGATCGGAGCCCGCAAAAAATACTGTCGTGTGAAAGAGGCCTTACAAAGAGTTAAATCTTCGGTGGAGATCAGCAGCATAAAATGACATATTGCAGACTTCAAATCCACAACACAAGTCAAATTTACACTGCAGATTTTTTACGCAGTGTGTGGATGAGATTTCTTAAAATCTCATCCACTTTGCTGGTACTGTACGGTGCTGTCATGTACTTTCTGTAGTGTTTCAGTCATGTGTGGACATACCCTTATATGGTTATATGGTTTATGTGGTTATTTGAGTGTTTTCATATTTGTGCACGGATCTGTCTTTTTGCCAAGTGTCTTATTAATGCTCTGAAAAACTGTGCATGTTTCACCGGAAATTCCTGCGGTTTTGCAATGTGTTGTCTGGCTGCACAGCAGAAAGAACTTATTTCACCTGTAAAAGACACGTGGGCAAAAACCACACCGCCAAAACGTGCAATTAACATTAATACACAAATGTTTTTTCTATGTGGTAATTGGATGTGCGGCATTCACCACATGTGATGACTATCAAACATTGCAAATGGCATGGCAAGATGTATTTTCTCCCCGTGATTCTGTGGGTTTCCTCCGGGTTCTTCCGGTTTCCTCCCACACTCCAAAGACATACTGAGAGGGAACTTAGATTGTGAGCCCCATTGGGGATGGGGACAGTTGGATGCTAATGTCTGTAAAGCGCTGTGGGACATAGTAGCGCTATATAAGTGCATAAAATAAATAAAAAAAATAAACCTTACCTCACAATATAAATCTACAGCTGGTTTCCATAGATGTTTTAGTCCTAAACCTTCAACATCATAGATCATCACAACCTCTTCAACCCTTCTGCCCAGCTGAAACAGACAAAAAAAACATTATATACCAATAGTGCCAATACAATCCTTCTAAAACAGCCAGAGGAAAAAAGCTTGTCAGCTGATAAACATCCAGACTTAGGCCCCATTCAGACGAACGTGTTTCACGGCCGATACGGGCCGTTAAAGCCCGGCCTGTGCTGCCCCAGAGGACGGGAGCGCACGGCGCCATTGGTTGCTATGACGCCGTGCGCTTCCTGAGGCCGCTGCCGTACAGTGAAACACTGTACACGCCGTACACGGTCGTCTGAATGGGGCCTTAAAAAAACATGCAAGATTCCAAAACTCACTACCAGTGACAATAAAATGGCAATGACGAGGAAAAATAATTCAAAAAGCTAATATCCAAAAGGAACAAACCAATAAACTCCAAAACACATGTATATATAATTATATAGATACATAAAGAACACTTTTCTTTCTAAGTCATGAAAGACTAAAAAACGACAGGAAAACATAGAGTACAACTTTACATAAGAGCAAAAGCCGGCTTCAAATCTGTAACTGGGCCTGCTATAATAAATAGAAATATCCATATCCTTATGGGACATACATTATGTTTATTAGAACATGCCAGGTTACTAACTGAAGCCTGCAACTTAATTTTCCCGTCATTTTTCCATCTCTTCTACCTTAGAAACCTTAATGAATCAAGGGTTGTCACCTTCTCACTCTGTTTACGGCATTCCAGATGCATTCTTTCACAGTCTCTCATTTTGGTCTTCATGAGGTCCTGCCTGGACGCAGAGAACAGCAAACCCTTTGGATCCAAAGGCCCGATAACATCATACCAGATAGGGCAGCCTTCCTGGTCATAACCACACAGCCCTCCTGACAAATACTTTTGGACTACCTGGAGAGGACACAAACAAAGACAACTATAGCATCATACATGTCATTAGGTAACCAGTGCTGAGGTTACCAATATTAAGGGGGTTGTGCTAAATAATATCGTATTACTGGCTGCAGTTGTCATATTTGGGTAGTTTGGGTAATCGCAGCAGTTGTTGGAGCAGCGGCAGATTTTCCTTGTAATACTTCCTTTGTTTTTTCATACCATCATGCTATTTGCTGCATGTTTAAATGTCCTGGACAACCCCATTAAGGTTGGTTTCACCCTTTTGCCAATTTTCATAGCTAGGGTCCATTCACATGTCCGTATTTTGTAATCCGCATCTGTTCCACAAATTTGCGGAACTGAATGTGGACCCACTCATTTCAATGGCCCCACAAAAAATGCGGACAGCACTCAATGTGCTGTCCGCATCCGTTTTTCCATTCCGTTATGCGGATCCGCAAAAAAAAAGAGCTTGTCCTACTATTGTCCGCAAAATGCGGCCTGTTGTCCCATTGTAGTCAATGGGTCCACAAAAATGTGGACGACTTGCGGATTGCATCAATATGTCATCCGCAATTGCGGATCTGTTTCTAGGAAATAGAAAGAAATGTTATTTTAGTACCCTAGCAACATATATTCCTCCTTCCGTTCTTTTTGCGGAAAAACGAAACGGATGTGGATGTACAATTGGTAAAAATGGAAGGTTTTTGCGGAAACACGGATCCGCAAAAAACGGAACAAAAATCTGGAAAACAAAAATACGGATGTGTGAATGGACCCTTACTTTAAAGTCTTTAGTGAATTAGGAAATTTACTCCAGACAAATAGGGGAATTTATCATGATGGTAATTTTTTAAGTCAGTTTAGCTTCAGTAGGCATTCATGTACTTTGTGCCAAATTTATCCAGTTTCACACATTGTTAAATCTGGCACACCTTTAAAGCTAACATTTTTGTCTATAAATACTATTCCACTTTTATTTACGCCACAGACAATTTTTGCGACTTTTTAAAAAGTATTTTATGTCAGCACAAAACTATGCTGCACAAATTGACTTTAATAAATATAGACAAAATTCATATTCATATCATTAAAAGTGAGTCTACAAAAGTACCGATATACATAATGGGGAGACATCTGGTGGTTAAAGAATGTAATGACAACCAGGCCAATCGTACACAAGTTGCATGGGAAAAAAACACCCAATATCACAGCCTGTTAAGATGATATAAGAAATACAGCCACCGTGGGAAAAGGCATATGTAACTAAACACAAACAATACGAACCTCCAAAGGAGAAAGTGAAAAGACAACCAGGATGCTACGCTCTAGAAGCCCCACCAGCCCGACATGTTTTGCGAGAGGAAATGAAGACTAAGCTCTCTAGCAAAATGCATCAGATAGTGGAGCTTCTGGTGCTCGACATAGGGGTTGCCTTTTGGCTTTATCATTTGGAGGTAGAAAATGAGTCAAATAAGTTCAAAAAGTCACATTTTGTGAGTTTTAAAGCCAGAATTTGGAAGTGCAGGGCTTGTTAAACTCATGGCTCTTAAAAATTGTGGCGTCTGTTGGGCCAGCTGGAGTAGATTTCTGGTATAATATGCAGCAGGTTTTTTTGGAGCACATATTGTTAAATGTGTCTTGCCATGGAGGTCCCACCCACAGCCCTGCTGCCCACTTTCAAAAAAGTGGCAAGAGTGTCGGAAAAAGCTAAAAAGTTGCAAATTGTATTGCAAAATAATTAGCAACTTTTCTACACCAGAAAACAGCCATAGAGCTATACTAAATCTCCTCAATGCACGGAACGGGCGGCACGCGGTCGTGTCCATGAGCCCTAAGAATATTCTAGACTGGTGTTCTGGTACTCCCTGACTTACAATTCTTGCCTTAGAATTAACTGTTAAAATTCTGCATCCATGCAAGGAGCAGGGAGAAGCAATCAGTGAAAGCTACAAATCCATATTCAGTAAGCTCCCCTTAGTGTCTGCTCCAGACAGCCATACAGCAATATTTTCATGACTGTGTGAAAAGAAGCAGTGGGTTTGATGGTCAGAAAGTACAGCACTGTCCAGCAGCCACTGGATGATGTGGTCATGTGATGTAATCTTACTACTGGTAAAGTGGAGTGGGGGAAATTTTGATAGTTAAGTATATCGCAGAATTTTCCTTTTTTTTTAGGTTTTGTAATGTCCCTCCGCGACGTGCAGAAAATACCAGAAAAGTCTGTTCCGCAAATCAATGGCTTAAGTAGTGATCCACCTCAGCCAGGTGCAGGCCTATCCTGGCATTTATGGGTACTCCTTTCTATGGTCCATGTGGCTACTGTAAGCCGTGTTTACATGGCATATTTTGAAATTGGAAATTGGCGCAAATTTCTCGTCAGAATTCTGCATAGAATCTGCCTCCCAATGGACATGCCCTTTCTTGGCGCTGTCACAACTATAAACTGCAGCTGTATGAATTTCAGTGTAGCCTCCCATTCAAAACAATGGGAAGTGCAGCCAGCTGGCAGCTTTTCAGCACAAAACTCCGAATTTCCAATCCCGAAAGACGCCATGTAAATGGGGCCTTGCAGTAGCCGCATGGATGATAGGAATCTGCAGACTGGAGATGACTCATTCATCTCTATGGGATATTTCTCACTGTACTTGGCTTAAGTAATTCTCTAAACTAAAAAACCCTTTTGTGTAAATATGCTCTAAGGCTGAGCTATGCAAGTGTTTACAGGAAGCGTGAGAACGTCTCGATGTAGATTTCTTTACAAAAAAAATGTAAAGAAAGTCTTCTGAAAAAACAAAAAAACAGATGCTTTAAGAACTAATTTACATTGTATTTTATAGTGTTTTTAAATGTTTTTTTAAAAATGAAAAAAAAAACACTATACCTAGAGCATGATAAAACATGGCAATGACCTCAAAAACACTCCAAAACCAAAAATGTTGTGTATGTAGACCACAATATTTTACTATAGACTTCAACATCTGCCCACTGTGCTTGGCTGTTGAGGCTCCCATGTTTTTGTAAATGAGGCCATTTAATTACCCATCTTTGTTTGCTGGCACACAGAAACAAGGTGTCAGTAAGGGTTACCACTAATCAGACACCTTTCTATATCCTGAACAGGTTTTACGAGTGGATCAGTGGAAGGGATTTTGCAGCCGGATAAACTGCTCAGCTTAAAATGCCTATGAAATAAACAGCCTCATACTTTCTCCAGCGCTCGTTTCTAGTTTATGAATTACGCTAGAATGAATTTTAAACATTTAAAGGGAACCTATCATCTCCGAAACACCCCCTGAACTAGAGTAAGCGTTGTATAGTGTAAATGATGCTGAATCCGAATATGTAAGTTTTATCTTCATACTCGCTTCCATTCCGACGTTGTGCTCCCACAAACCTGCAGTAAAATGCACTCAGTGGACTCCGGTGCTCACTCACATAATGGAGAGGACTCAAAGAAGAGTCCTCTCAAAGTATTTTACTGCCGGTTTGTGGGAGCACAGCGTCAGAATGGAAGTGAGTATGAAGATAAAACTTACATATTCGGATTCAGAATCACTTACACTATACACCGCTTACTCTACTTCAGGGGGTGTTTTGGAGATGACAGGTTCCCTTTAAAGGTTACTTTTCAGAATAAGCTTTCACATGTGTGCACATGTGGAATAATGTGGGGCCATGATAGGACTTGTATTCTGCCTTTTTCACAAGTTTTCCCCTGTAGGCCACGTCTCTATTTCTTAGGTGTCCCTGAACTAGTGGGTAGAGAGTAGCTGCTATGATGTCTTCCATACAATGCACACACAGAAGAAGAGACCCTTTTCACCTAATACTATCTCCCATACAGAGAATCAGCAGCATGCAACACACTATAGAGGACTGAGCATCATGGATCCAGTAAAATCCAGTTTGTATCTGTGTGTCTCTCTGCTTCTGTCTCACTCAGCTACTCATCCATCTCTTCCCCACTTCATCTTTCAAGATGGATTTAGCAGTGAATTCAGAGTAAGTGAACAGTTTAGGAGAGGTAGAAGATTGGAGCCAGACAAGTAAAGAAAAAATATTTTTTCTCTGATCGGATGTATTATAAATTTTTTATATTCACTTGTACTACTTTTTATGTGAAGTCTGTTGAAAGTATAGTGTCCATCTAAAATAATGATCAATATGTTATAGGCTGTGTAGTGAGAGATTAAAGAAGACCTGTCACCTCTCCTGACATGTCTGTTTTAGTAACTACTTGCATCCCCCATGTAACAACAATTCTGTATGATCTGCCATTCCTTTATTATTCCTTCTAGAAGTTATGAATGACTTACTAACAGTTTACAATGAAGGTCTGGATGGGTGTTAACAGTTGGGGTTGTGTCCCGGCACAGTGTGACACTCTCCAATCAGTACTGCCAGTGCCATACTGTGCAGGGGCACCCATTTGGACATTTGTTACAAACTGCTAGCAATTCATTCATAACTTCTAACAGGAATAAAAATGGCATATCATAAGAATGGATGCTGTGTAATTATTACAGGGGGAAGCAAGTAGTTACTAAAACAGACATGTCAGGAGAAGTGACTGGTCCTCTTCAAATAATGTTCCAGTTGTTCTCCCTTTCTCCACAGATGTCTATGGGAGGTAAGAAGCTTTCTAAGATATTTGGGTACATTAACCATGTAACCATGGTCACTTTTATGTCTCGCTGTTTCCTTCTAACGCCCTTCCAGAACAGAAGTTTTATCCTTCAGGCATTGTCTACAGCAGTCATAATGTGTAGAACATGTGTAGCATTCTTGGAATGTGACTTGGTAAGAATGTGCAAATATTCGTAATGTTATTTTTTTAGTTGTATACATGTAGTGCTGAATTGCAAATACTAACCATACTGAATACAACTGTTAGCAAGAAAACACTAAGAGGGAGATTTATCAACCTGGTGTAAAGTAGAACTGGCTTAGTAGCCCCTAGGAACCAATCAGATTCCACCTTTCATTTTCTAAAGGAGCTCTGAAGAATGAAAGGTAGAATCTGATTGGTTGTTATGGGCAACTAAGCTAGTTTCCCTTTACACCAGTTTTGATTAATCTAACCCTTAAAATGGCCATACATATCAGATGAATGTTGGCCAAACTCAGATTTCATTGGGACGGGAGGGCCATTTAATGTGTTTCAGGGTGTCCTGACTCTCCCAACAGCAGATCTTAGGGAAAAAAGGGTCGGGTATAATGTATTTCGACATACTTTTGTTTTTAACAGAGATAAGCTAGCCATACTCATTAAACGCTTGTTCAATGCAAAACTATCTCCCCCAACACCCCATACACATTCACACTGGGCACGACTGAGCATGCATGTGTCCGGAACGCAAAGAAAGCAACTGCCAGGCACCTCTGACAGAGCCTTCTGAGACCAAAAGGATTCAGGCAGATGAATTGCAGCTGCTCGATCCTTTTGTTCTCTGGGACACATACTGAGAAGATAGACTTGGGAGGCCCCCAAACAAATTAGATGGTCATTAAATCGTCCGGTTCAGCTAATATTTATCTAATGTGTATGGCCACCTTATTCTCATAGGGGTATTCTCATAGGGGCCACCTTATTCTCAAGGGGTATTCTCATCTTAGACAATGGGGGCATATCGCTAGGATATGCCCCCATTGTCTTATAGGTGCGGGTCCCACCGCTGGGACCCGCACCTATATCCAGAACGGAGCGGGGAGCGCTGCGCCTGGAGGACCCACCAGGCGCAGGTCCCCGCTCCGCTCATAGAAATGAATGGGAGCCGGGCCGTGCATGCGCGGTGCGCTCCCATTCATTTCTATGGAGCCGACGAAAGTAGCCGAGCCAGCGCTCGGCTATTTTCGGCAGCCCCATAGAAATGAATGGAGGGCGGCTGCGCATGCACAGTGCGCCCTCATTCAGTTCGGGGGCTCCGTTCTGGATATAGATGCGGGTCCCAGCGGTGGGACCCGCACCTATAAGACAATGGGGGCATATCCTAGCGATATGCCCCCATTGTCTAAAATTAGAATAACCCTTTAAATGTGAATGGGGGGAAGGGCGGAGTTCCAATAGGAACAACAGCCAACAGCTATATAAAGTTTATGACCAGTCCTAAATACTGTAGGTATGTTCAATTCTTAATGTTTCAACCTAAGCTCTGCAGAATGGAGAAAAAGGGGCCATGCTCTGTGCTGTACTCACTTCTGGAGGCTGCCACTTCTCCAGCACATTGTCAGAATCCATGTGCTTCCGAAACTCCACATGCTGTAAAAAAGGAAAGAATTACCCAACTGCATTTTTCATCAGTGTGAACAGTAGTTCAGCAAGTTTTCCATCTGGATTCGGTGCGTGTTGCACTGAATCCTGACCCATTCAGGCACTGTTTATTACTGATCATTTCTGTATTCAGGAAAAATGGCAACATGTTCTATTCTTATGTGAAAAACTGAAGGCATCCACATGCAATGTGTTTTTCACTGATGGTTGCTAGGAGATGTTGAGTGTTATTCTTCACTTTTTTCTCACGTGACTGCATTCGTGTGGAAAAAATGGAATCACTGAACGCAATCGTACACAAAACTGATCGAAACCATAAGTTTTTTCCCTGGACAGATCCTGACACAATCTGCAACTCTCTTGTGAAATAAGCCCAATAAGAACTTAAAGTGTAACTGTCGTTGTTTTTTTTATCTTTATAATGTATAGGGGTAGTGATACTGACCATTTTTGTAATATACTTTAATTATTTCTTTTAGTAAAATAGCTGTAAAGTGGTCCATTTTGAGTCTTAGTAACGCACCTCTGTCTTCTGTTTACATAACTGGAGACAGGCTCAACACTGACTGTCTTATGTAAGCAGAAAACAGAGGAGCATTGATAAAGCTCAAAATGGGTCACTTTGGGGCTATTTTTCTAATACAAATGTACAATTTTAGTAATTAAATTATATTACAAAAATGGTCAGTATCACTGCCCCTATACATTACAAAAAAAAAGAGAGAATGACAGTTACACTTTAAGAACTTGTCACCTTGCGTTTGTAGTGACCTGATATTACTATCCATTATTCAATATTAAAAAAAATAGGTATCAGAAGCTAGAGCAGCAAGGACTGCCCAATGACCATGCTTCTCTCAAAGTACAAATTGCAGAAATTTAAATAAAGTCTAGCTGCTGTCTCTGAAGTAAATGTATTCCATATGGGACCAAACTGTGCCTACCAGAGGGACTATAAAGGTGCCTTCACACGATGCAGAATTTTCAGTGATTGATTTATTTTAATGGTGGAGCATGCACATGGTTTTCTGCAAGCTTCATTCAGGTGAATGGAACCGATTTTCAGTTCTGCAGTGTGTGAAGGCGCCCTAGGGTGCTACGTAAGCCCCTTCTGCTCTGTGAGCCTTGCTATTCCAGAAAAAGAAGGATAACGCTTGTAATGATGTCACTTACAGGATCAATTTAGTGCAATAGTCCTGATTTGTCAGTGGTTATTATTATATGTCTCTAAAGAGTGACTGATAATGTGCACACACAGAAACTCCAGGGAGGGGAAAAGTGTTCTTTAATGTTTGTGAGCAAACTGCGGAGTATTAATACGGGGTTAAAGTTTACACATGTTATCATTTTTTTCCTGCAGGTATAAAGTCCTCACCTTTCGAAGCATACTTTCTGATTTCTGCAGGTTAAAGCATCGGGCTGGGAGATGGGGTAGAGAGGAGAAGAGATTAGACAGAGATTAAAGGGATATTACAATACAGACACATAATCCATAATCCTTAACCCTGTTATGACAAGAGTGCCATGCAGCAATGAAAAGAACAAGTGCACGCACATCTGACTGCAAAAAAATAACAAAGTACAAGCACGCAAACAGTATACAGTCACCGTGTAACCTGTTTTACTACCCCCTGCCTCCGGCCTGTCTACTCCACAGGGATGACATAGTGTAAAATCAAAGGCAGTCCTTGCCATAAAAATCTGTTTACTGTACTGCCAGGTTCACATGTGCCATGTTTAAAGCATTTTTGTCACATTTCTTTAAAGACTGACGGTAAAATGTTTACTATTATAAAAAAAAAAAACTGTTAAAAGGAACCTATCACATTGACCATGGTGTATGAGCTAAAGGCAGCTTGTTATAGAGCAGGAGGAGCTGAGCAGATTGATATATAATTTTATGTGGAAAGATTCACTATAACTTGTAATTTATATCTCTACTCATTCTGGGCTTTGAAGTCCAGGAGTTGGTCCTATCAGTGACTGACGGCTATCTGTGTATACATAGTCATAGAGTGAATACAGTCAATCACTGATGGGACCGACTCCTGCTCTTCAAAACCAGGAATGAGCAGGAATTTAAATGTATAAATTACAAGTTTTAAAGAATCTTTTCCCATAAAACTATATATTAATCTGCCCAGCAACTCCTGCTGTATAGTCTGCTGCAGGCGATTACTTCACGTTTTCATGGTAACATGTCCTCTTTAAAACCATGAATGAAACAGTATGTGTCACATTTCAAACATTTACTTTCTCAGTAGTTTGTAATGAAAGCCTGTGGAAATTCAGGCTGGAAATGATTTCTTCTAGCAAAATTCGGAATCAATGTTACTCTACCATTCTGCAGGGAACTATTGAACACTCACTCAGGGATCTGCAGTGCACTGTCATACTTGCATTGATCTCGCCAACCTTGTGTGCCCTTGTCAGTGGTGCCAGCTGAAAAGTGCTGGGAACAGTGACAGTTTTCCCTGATTTTCTGCAGACATAAATGCACAAGCCAGCTGTTCTTCATTGCTGTGAACTGTCTACATTTTACCACAGCTGGTTTTTGAAGAACACATCATTTATTGTGTCCCTGCGGACATATGGTTGACATGGATTTCAGAAATACATGCTTGTCATGTCAGTTGCTGCAAAGCATTTAAACTAGGTGGTAAGTCTTGTATGTTGATTCCAGTCCTTGGAGGAAAGTCCACAGGAGAAAATCACTCTGCTTTTATCTGGGAGATAGCTCTTTGCATATTTGTTTCCCATGGAGCATTCTATGGAGCACTTCAAGTACATCTCCATATGGGGCTGGTCTCTTCCTCTTGCCTCTACCCTGACTAAGCTGCATTCATGGCATTGCACTCAGATAGCCAAAATGCTTCTCATTCCCTGGGAGATACCTCCTTACGTACTTATTTTTCCCCCAATGAGCAATCCCAAAAACTCTTTAAACCATGGAGCGCTGGTCCATGTCTCCATACATAGCTGGTCTCCTTAAGGAGAGCCAGAACCCTGCCTAAGCTGTGTTGTGGGATCGCACTCAGCCAGACAGAATCCTGCTCCATACTGATGAGGTGCAAGCACCCCAAAACAGCTGTCTATGGATGGGTATCTGGCTTGAATATTCTCACTTGTCATGTTACAAGACTTTGATTTAAAGGGAGCCACATCCAGAAGGTGGCAATAGCGAGATGGTTTTCTTTGACAGGGAGCATTGCTAAAAAGTCTCCACAATATCTGGTTTCTTTAAGGAGAGCCAGCACCCTGCTTAAAAAAGTTAGTAAGTTTTGATTATTTTACTACTTCTATGTGGTTTGAAGATGCTGAGTGAAAATCATATAGGTGCATATAGTGTTAACATGTAGGTTATTCATAATCTGAGGTAATAAGTGTGGGCAGGGTAACAACTACCTCTAATGAGTTTCGTTCAGTATCAGTTACCTGTACAGTTCAACATATGGTAAATCCAATGATTAAAATATTTCACACACGAGGACAACAAAGCTATTCAAATAAGATTAACCCTGTGGCATCTGATTTTTAAAAAGAAATCATACACTATATGTATCATAATCTTAGCATTCATGTGTACTTTTCTAGTATCTATGTCAGGCATGCTTAAAGGGTTTCTGTCATCACACTTTACCATATTAAACCAGATAACATTTGCAATGTGCAAATGTCACCTGAGGTCTAATATGGTACAAATATACCACTATGTGTCCCCGTTTTTATAAAAATTCATCTTTACTAATATGCAAATTAGCCTTACTGGGTGCAGGGGGCGGTAACCCTGCACCTAGTGGCGCCGTTTCACCACCTCTATTCACGCCTCCTCGGTTGTGATTGACAGGGCCAGGCAGCTTGCTCTTTCTGCTGCCGGCCCTGTCCGTGCTCTAAATCCCGGGCCTGCGCCGTGCACGCTTATTTCGGCGCAGGCTTCCTCACTGCGCCTGCGCCGATGACATCACACTAGACCCGGAAGAGAAGGTGGCGCAGGTGCAGTGAGGAAGCCGGGAGGCCGACAGCCAGCGGCACTCACTGCGCCTGCGCCGAAATAAGCGCGCACGGCTCAGGCCCGGGATTTAGAGCACGGACAGGGCCGGCAGCAGAAAGAGCAAGCTGCCTGGTCCTGTCAATCACAACCGAGGAGGCGTGAATAGAGGTGGGGAAACGGCGCTACTAGGTGCAGGGTTACTGCCCCCTGCACCTAGTAAGGCTAATTTGCATATTAGTAAAGATGAATTTTTATAAAAACGGGGACACATAGAGGTATATTTGTACCATATTAGACCTCAGGTGACATTTGCACATTGCAAATGTCATCCGGTTTAATATGGTAAAATGTGATGACAGAAACCCTTTAACCTGCGGCCCTCCAGCTGTTGTAAAACTACAACTCCCACATCTCCCTGCTGTAGGCTGATAGCTATGGGATGTTCTGGCATGCTGGGAGTTGTAGTTTTGCAACAGCTGGAGGGTCACAGGTTGAGCATGCCTGATCTATGGTATGTAAAATTATACCACTACACTGAACTTTAAAGTGCAAAGAGTCGTCTCCCAAGAAAAATGAACCATCTTGCTACTGCCACCTTGTGGCAGTGTCTCCTTACAAGTCAAAGTCCAACTTTTTAACAAGCCTTGGGACATGACAAGGGAAAATAGCCAAGCCAAATATCCATCCGTAGACAGCAGTTTCGGTTGGTTGCCCCTCGTCAATACATATCCAAGGCATCAAACTCAGCCAGCCAGAATCCTGCTCCATGCTGACAAGGGTCAAGCACCCCGAAACAGCTGTCTATGGATGGATATTTGGCTTGGCTATTCTATAGGCTTAGTAAATCTGGCCCATTTCTTACTGCCATGTGCACACCGTATTGACTGTAAAAAAAACATTTCCAGTTGCCTTCACAAAGTGATTGAGAATTAATTGCTATGATTATCACATTGCTTGTAACACACAGAAACAGTGGTCTACGTACCATAGGATAAAACAGCAATTCATTTATAATGATATGGGGCAATAAACCCAAAACAAAATGAACTCTTATCTTATGGAGCAAGGTTTCAAGGTTGCTAATAAAGTGTGATGATAACCATTGAACTGTAATTCCATAGAAACCTCATGTACTGGCAAAACCTTTTACCTTTCATCCCCGTTATCAATAGCTGGTGTTCTGAAGGTTTGATATCATTGTTCATGTAATGGTCATGGTGCTCAACTCAGCATATCTTACTGTAATGTTACCAATCTGATAGCCAGAAATTTCATCACAACCACTATGATCCACATTGAAAGTGGAAGGTACATTGCTGATAGTGAAGCGTCAACTATTATGTTCCAAGAAGTGGAAGGTCCAGTGCTGATAGTGAAGCTGCAACTATTATGTTTCTAGAAGAATCAGCTCAGGAGGACTGACTAGTTCAACTCTATTACATCTTCATACTAAATTGGCAAGGCATAAATGATGAAAGATTTCTAGCCTTCAGTGGTAATAAAAAGTCCAGTATTTTAAACCCTGCTGTCTTATCACATTACTGGTATTGCCCTGTTTCATATTTCTCTTACCTCGAAGCCATCTAAGCAGAAAGTGGTCATCCTGGCTGAATGAAGGGAGCTGGGGCAGAAGGTCTTTTACATTCTCACGAAACTGTGGACAAAGAAAAATGGGTGTAAAATACTTGTTACCCTAAAGATCTGAACATATCAAATCACACAACATTGATGAAATATCATCAAACACAATAATATCTTAGTAATCCTGGTTGTAGACATTAGATAATCGGTGGCATCTACTGACAATTTTCTGGATTAGTTCGATGGTCCCCATTGGACTGGCTGGATTTTTACTTGTCTGGTCTTTTGTTTCTCATACATACATCCTCTACATTCCCATTTTACGGAGTTGAACAGGCATGTCAGTGGAGAAGCCATGGAAGAAAGCTGTCAGCCAAATCATGCTATGCCTATGGTCAATTTAACACAGTCAGGGTGCTCTCCCTTTTGCTTTAGTGTTTTACCTCTTATTATTAAAGGTGTTGGCCACTTGCTGGTTACTGTTGACCAACGATTATATGGCACCTACTAATATAGTCTTTGTTGAAATTCTGCACCGTTTTCTATATTTTATAAGCTATGCCCCCTTGTTTACAAAGTCTTTTGTGCTGTCCACACAGAGGTCCTGTCATAAGATGGCTGCTGATGGAGGGTCATGTGACCAGGCAAATCACCTCCATGGGTCTTCTCCATTCAAACACTCTGAGCCTGCACTACACTCCCAACAGAACAAGTGCAGATGGCAGGTGCAGTGTATCTGAATGGAGGAGACGTGGAGGAGATGTGCGTGGTCACATGATCCTCCATCAGCGGCCATCTTAAAGACCTTTGCATGAACAGCACAAAATACTTTGTAAACAAGGGAGAATACCTTATGAAATATAGAAAACGGTGCAGAACTTCAACAAAAACTATATTAGTAAGTGCCATATATTCATCTTACAAACACATGGGTCAACAGTAACCAGAAAGTAGCCAACCCCTTTAATGATATTATTAATTACACTATTGACATAGAGGCATTGGCTGGGTTTCTACTGTCAGGTTTTCTTTTTATGCAGTTTTTTTTCTGGCAGAAGCAAGAACGGAAACAGGGACATGTATAAAGGAGAAGACTTTATGCCTTTTTTGAAATCCTCTCCTGGTTTTGGCTTTGAAAACTAGATCAAAAATGTGTTTGTGAAAAAAAAATGTTTCATAAAGTTGCTACAAACAAGGAGATCATTTATTCCAAGTAAACATTATTGAACAAGAGATGTAATTAAAATGACAAATAAAAGGGGGTCTGTTCTACTAAAAGCCACGTGGTATCATCTACTGTATGGTTGTTTATATCAGAGCACTTCCAGTCACTAATTAGTTTTAAAGAGAAGCTCTGGCAGGAATACATAAAGTCTGGACCCCCCCTTCTGTAAGTCCTTATCCAGTCTTCAGCTCTGGGCTGCTGGCTCTGTGAATCTCTAATGACCACTACCACTTCTACTGAATGTAAAACTGACCATACACACGTCCAGTCCTCCCCGACAGTTGATGTTGGAGGAAATAAAGATTCAGGCACACTGGGTTCTATTGCCCTATCATTTTGCTAGCAGAGAGATAAGCTTTTCTCCCCCATCCCAATCACTACATAGGCATACTTGGCCACGCTAAGCATGCATATGTATGGGAGGATCGGCGGAGAAAGCTGTCGGTCGAATAATCATTCAGCTGACAGCTATCTATTCTGTGCATGGCCAGTAAAAACAGTCTTCTTCTGTCCATGGCTTGAGTCTAAAGGCCCCCTCATACATTAGTGAATTGCTGACTGAACCAACAGAGAACGTCAGGTTCAGCCAACAGTCTGGAGTGTGTGGGGAGCTCCCGACTCCTTCCTGACAGATGATGTGGGGGGAGAGAAAGATCTCTTGGGACATAGGTCTCTGGCAGTGGCTTTCTCCCCATTCCCCACTGAAAACATATACATGTTCAGCCAAGCTGAATTTGTATGTGTATAGGCCCCATACTATGGGGAAGCCGGAAGGGAGTCAGTAGAGGTAGCTGTCAGCCCAATGATTGTTCAGCCAAGAGCTATTGAATGTGTATGGCCAGTTTAAGTGAAATGGCTTGAGTCTAAAGGTTCCCCATTCATTAGTGAATACTGAACCCACAGAGAACGTCAGGTTCAGCAGACAATCTAATGTGTATGAGGAGCTCCTGACTCTCCCCTGACAGATGATGGGGGGGGGGGGGAGGGAAGAATCAGGTGAAGTAAATATTTTTGCTCTCCTGGGAGATAAGTCTATGGTGGTGGCTTTCTTCCTATTCCCCACTGAATACGCATATATGTTCAACTGAGTTGTATGTGCATGGAGAAGCCAGAAGGGAGTCAGTAGAGGTAGCTGTTAGCCCAACGATAATTCGGCCAAGAGCTATTGAATGTGTATGGCCACCTTAAGCACAGCAGACATGTTCATTGTGCAGCCTCTGTAACATCAGTAGCATTCAGACATTATTTAGTTTGCTCAGAATTGCTCTTCATGCCATAGTATAGAGAAGAGTTTCCTATTCTCTAGGAAGGACTCATTTGTACCCTGTGACAAGGAGGATTGTGACAACTGCTCTCAGTATTTTTTTCCTCTAAAAATTTTCAAGGCCATTCTGCCAGTAGGATGATTTCACAAATAGACTTAGGGACACATTTATTAAGCCCGGCATTTTAGACGCCAGTCTTAATAAGCCCCTGTGCTGGCGGTGGAAGCTGATACCTCTAAATATCTTCAGTGTGTACATCACCGATTCTAAATGTAACACAGCTCCCTTAATGTCTTACATTTAGACCATTTTCTATGCCTAAACCAGACATAGAACGAGATGGGCCTGCCGACCCGTTCCCTCTCCCCCAGCGCCCCCTTGTTAAGCCTGGAGTGCAACAGAATCTGCGCCAGATATACACCACAAAAGTGGCATATATCTGTTTGTAAATGACCCCCTTAGTTTTTATTTGTGCCTTTTTTCCCAGTGTATTTTTGTGGATTTAAAAAAAAAAAAAAAAAACACCTCTGGATATTGGCTGTGAATCTATGGGAATTATTCAACACAATACAAACATGAGTTTTTGTGCCATTTTCTTCATTTGCATGGTATATTTGGGTCAATGTTGATTTTTTTTTCAAGTTGCAGCATGCTCTGAGTGTGTTTCTGCATTTTCGTCCTCTACACTTCCTTTTTTTTGTCCTGCTTGCTAAATGCAAGTGAAATGTGTGTTGCATTTTTAAGGTGAGGTTTTTTCACGACTTTTTAAAATTGGTATATGGAGAAAGTGAGATGAAATCGGTATACACATTCCTGTAGAATAATGCATGTTTAAAAAATATAACAAAACATGCTAAAACATACTATAAAAAAGATGGTGCTGAAATGCCACAAAAAAGATAGCACAAGGCAGGCATTTTTGGGTTCAGTTTTTTTTGCAAACCAAAAAAACATAATATGGCAGCAACTTACATAGAATACATGTACCACAACAGCATAAACTACCAAAATGCTGCCCTTATGATAAAGAATACAGTGCCCTTTAAAAGTATGAGCGCCTTTTTTATGGCATTACAACCTGTAATTGAAATGGATTTCAATTTATATTTTATATAACTGACAAAAAAGGACCAAATTGTTAAAGTGGAATAAAAAAAATACATCGTTTAATCAATCAATCAATCAACCGTGAAAGGTTATTTACCCTCTTTACCATGAAGCCCTAAAATAAGGTCTGGTGGTCCTTCCATTTAGGTTAGGCTACTTTCACACTAGTGGCAGCCTTCTCTGGCAGGCTGTTCCAGCGGGTAAACAGCCTGCTGGATTTGTGCTGCCGCTAGTGCACTGTGCCGCCGGAAGTCCGCTCCAGCCCCATTCACTATAATGGGGGCAGGCCGGAGGTCCGGCTGCAGCACAACAAACATGCCAAGAGGTGCCATTATAGTGAATGGGGCCAGGGCGGACTTTTGGCGGAGAAGGCAGCCGCTAGTATGAAAGTAGCCTTATTTGGATATAAACGTATTCCTTTCCCTGTGCTTCCCCTGCAACTTACTAATGCACTTGCGCTACTTTTTCAGTCTCACTCCAGAGATCACGTGACTGCGTCCTCCATGGAGACTGTATTTCCTCTGATATCTCGATCAGGCATCCCATGATCGCTTGTGTCAGAATCCCCACCCGAATGAGTGTGATGTCACATGAGTATAACTAACCTGGTCTGTAACACTACAAATCAACATGAAGACCAAGAGCGATCCAAAGAGGTCAGAGACAAAGGTTGTGGAGAAGTACAGAACAGGGCTGGGTTGTGGAAAATTATCCCAAACTCTAAATAACAAAATGGAAAGAATATGGAACAACTACAAACCTGAGAGAATTCTGCCAACGATAACACTGAAGGAGCTCTGAAGGACGGCTATAAACTCTGTTTAGGGAACAGTGGGCAGAAGACATCCTATAGTACATAATATTCTGTTTTTAATAAACCTAGAACCAGCCATGTACCTGGACCCAGAGATCCCCCCATTCTGTGCTGTGCTAAATTTATTTCAAACAGTCAGCTCAGGGGGGCAGGTCCTTTTTCAGGAGGCGTGTCCTTTCTGCTGCAGCTCTCTTCCTGTAAGGGTACATTCACACAGAGGATTTGTTCACTTTGAATGCCATGGGCCTGCTCACAGCTTAGCTCCACTGAATGGAGCTAATCCTTCATTGAACACCCGCTTCGGCTTCAAGTGGCTTACATTTGGACAGCTCTCCAAGAAATTACATGTCCCTTCTTGGTACGTTTGCGACTTTAAACTGCGGGCAGACACCACACGGCCACTATCTAAATTTTGGCATGAATCTGCACCAAATTCCCTGCGGCATAAAGTTCTGTGTGAACAGGCCCTCACTGTCACAGCTTCTAACCGAAGAGAGGGCTGATGGCAGTTGAAAGGAACTGGGCATTGGTGTCCACCTTAGGGAACTGGACAGAGAAATAAGGAAAAGAACAAACAGCAGGTGGCGCTATACAGATTCATTTTATTGAATTACTCAATGACTATACTAAAATTTGAATTCGGATTCAGGTGCTAGTTTGAAAAATGTTGAATATTTTTCATGGGACAATGCTTTAAAGAAAAACATGAAAGCACATTCTGAGTTCACTAAACAGCATGTGGCAGACTCTCCAAACATATGGAAGAAGCTTCTCTGGTCAGATGAGACCATCAAGGGAAAAGCTAGCCCTGGCATTCTATACACATTATTCCAGTAAAATGTGTACCTTGGTTGCTATGACAACCTATTCACTAGGAATCTATAGTGGCAGACTGGCATTCAGCAATGTTCCCATAGTACCACTCACTCGCTGCTGTGATTTTCAATTGGTCTGGTGTAGAGTTTCACATTCTGGATATGTGTACCTTTGTGACTACCTCAAACATGGTGAAGGAGTGCTTAAGAGAAGAGAGAGAAGATGTCTGCATAGGTCAAGAACAAAGCCAACACAGAGAAGGGCGGTTCTCTGTCCACGCTGCCTGGTATATGAGAATTTGTGATGAGTGAAGCGAGCTTTGGATGCTTCATCCGAAGTCGCTTCGTTCAAAAATTCGGAATAATACTGTATGGAGATCCGTCTCCGTACAGCCTTAAAATGTATGGGTTCCAATGAGCTGAAGTTAGTTATTGGAGAAGTCGATTGTGACCTCATTGAATAACTTAGGTATTTGATTTTTAAAGTGGAAAACCTCTTCAAAACTTGGATCCCAAATCGGCTTCAGTTCAGAGGTACTAGTCGGAATTAGAGATGAGCGAATCATTCCAAATTTTATTCGCCAAACATTCGTCGAACTTTTCTTCGACGAATATATTAGTTGAATTTGCGTACAAAATATATGTTATTATGTGGCGCTTAGCGAACATTCGCGCACTAATAACGAATGTTCCGTTTTAAAAGGTACACAAATTCTTTGAACACGTACGCATGAGCGTACAAATTGTGTACGAATCATTAGCGTACTATTGTCTAGCGATTACGTAATACGCAGGCACACACAATGAGAAGCAGAGCGAATTTTTGAAAATGGCATCCAGGCGATCCTCATCATTTAGCTCTGCAGAGCTGAAATACATGACCCGGCTGATGGACCGCGAGGATTACGATGGCACACACCGCCACCCGAACCAGCATAAAAAGGAGGTGATTCAGCAGGTGATCCGAGGCTTGTGCCATCGTTTCGACACTGTGCGGACCCCGGGCCAGATCCAACGGAAATGGTCCGATCGGAAGTTTAAATGCCCAGAGCGGCTTAATGAGATCTGCGCAGAGATACGGCAGGGTGCGTAACAAAATATTTGATAAGTAAAAACATGCTAAAAAATTAGTGTACTGTATTGTATATATAACAGTGAGTGCTAATAATGAAGCAAGTATAGAAGGACAACATGGGTGTGCGTAGTGTGCTGCAGTAATTTTCTTTTATGCTAGGCCACGCCTCTAAAACGACCCAAACAAGTGAAGGTATTCTCATATACGTGCCCCTACCCAGTAATTTGCCTTAGGCTACTCTCACATATGTGGTGGTGATCCTGCAGGCTGTTCTGCAGTATTTGTACTTCCAATTCCAGGCGTTTTTGCCAGATCAGTGCCGTCCCCCATTATTGTTAATGGTGCTGGCCGTTCTCCCGTGCACTAGTGTGAAAGAAAGTACCCTTAGATATATGCCCCTTCATAGTTAGTGCTTCCTCCTCCTACACACAGACTAAAAGATGTGCTTATGCTGCAACTAATGTCAGTGGGCGATATCCAAAGTATTCCTACAGCACCGTGTTAACAATATTAAGAAATATATTGCGACGATAACGATATCTATCGCGATAAATACATATTTGGAAGAAAAAAATGGATATGATATGGCCCCCCTCTCACCCAAAATATATTCATAGTGGTATAGTGTTAGTATTAAAAAGAGTCATCATATACAGTAACAATTGTGTACGGATTTATGTTGCAGAGCACCTTCAACTACAGCAGCACCACGGTCACCGTCAGCATCATGCCCGGACGGCCCCTACAGTACCTGCTAGGGTTGTCACGATACCAGAATTTTGAGTTCGATACCGATACGTACAAAAGTATCACGATACTCGATACTGATACGATACCTCGCCAAAATAAAGAAGTACCTATTAATGCCACCCTGGCCCTTATCTGTGCGCCCCTCACCCCCCCCCCCAGACCTTGCTTTTGACCCTGCTCTGTGCACCACCCTGGCCCTTTCAATGCAGCCCCTGGCTCTTATCTGCGCCCCTTTGGCTGTGCCTACCTGGCCCCTGTCTGCACCCCTGGGATCTGGCCCTTGTCTTTGTACGCCTCTTCCTGGTCTGCGCCCCTGGGCCCTTATCTGTGCCCCACTCCCTCTTTGTCTGTGCCTCTCTGGTTGTCGTCTCTGCTGCCCCCTGTGTGCGCCACCCTGGCCCTTATCTGTGCACCCCTCACCCCCCAGGACCTTGCTTGTGACCCTGCCCCTTACCCCTTATCTGTGCGCCACTGGCCCTTTTCAGTGTAGCCCCTAGCCTTATCTTGGTCCCCCCAGGCCTTGTTTGCACAGGTGTACTGTGACATCACTGTGTTTATTATCCCTGGACTGTGACATCACTGTGTTTATTATCCCTGGACTGTGACATCACTGTGTTTATTATTTCTGTACTGTGACATCACTGTGTTTATTATCCCTGTACAGTGACATCACTGTGTTTATTATCCCTGTACAGTGACATCGCTGTGTTTATTATCCCTGTACAGTGACATCACTGTGTTTATTATCCCTGTACAGTGACATCACTGTGTTTATTTTCCCTGTACAGTGACATCGCTGTGTGTATTATCCCAGTGCAGGAAGAGGTAAGTGGTCCATGTTTGTGTGTTTGTTTTCTATTTTTCAGGGTCGTGAATGCAGAGGACTACGTCGGATTCGGTGGACTACGTCGGACCAGCTTTTTTTTTTTTTTTTAAATAAAATGGTCAAACAGGGGTCTGGGGGAGTGTTTATTTCAATAAAATGTTTTATACTTGTGTGTGTGTATTTTTTTTTCCAATACTACAGTTTTAGTAATTACGGCTATCTACAGACGGCCCCGATTACTTATTCTGGGCTTAGTGCTTGCCAGTATGGCAGGCCAGCACTAACCCCAACATCTATTACCTTGGCACCCACCGCCACCAGGGGTGCCGGGAAGAGCCGGGTACCCGCAGGACCGGACCTTGAGGGTCTGGCTCTGGGGCGGCTGCTGGCTGGTACCATTAGGCTGGGAAGGGCCAATAACCGTGTCCCTTCCCACCCTGGTAGTGCCAGGCTGCCGCTGCTGGTTGTATCTGGCTGGTGAAGGAATAAAGGGGGGGACCCCACGCCTTTTTTTTTTTTTTAATGAAATTTTTGGAAAAAAAAATGGCGTGGGGTCCCCCCCTTTTTTCCTTCACCAGCCAGATACAACCAGCATCGGCAGCCTGGCACTACCAGGGTGGGAAGGGACACGGTTATTGGCCCTTCCCAGCCTAATGGTACCAGCCTGCAGCCGCCCCAGAGCCAGACCCTCAATTTAGAAGGTCCGGTCCTGCGGGTACCCGGCTCTTCCCGGCACCCCTGGTGGCGGTGGGTGCCGAGGTAATAGATGTTGGGGTTAGTGCTGGCCTGCCATACCGGCAAGCACTAAGCCCAGTATTAGTAATCAGGGCCGTCTGTAGATAGCCGTAATTACTAAAACTGTAGTATTGTAAAAAAAAAAAAATACACACACACCAGTATAAAACATTTTATTGAAATAAACACTCCCCCAGACCCCTGTTTGACCATTTTATTTAAAAAAAAAAAAAAAAAAAAAAAAAGCTGGTCCGACGTAGTCCCACCGAATCCGACGTAGTCCTCTGCATTCACAACCCTGAAAAATAGAAAACAAACACACAAACACAGACCACTTACCTCTTCCTGCACTGGGATAATACACACAGCGATGTCACTGTACAGGGATAATAAACACAGTGATGTCACTGTACAGAGATAATACACACAGTGATGTCACAGTACTGGGATAATACACACAGTGATGTCACAGTCCAGGGATAATACACACAGCGATGTCACTGTACAGGGATAATAAACACAGCGATGTCACAGTACAGGGATAATACACACAGCGATGTCACTGTACAGGGATAATAAACACAGCGATGTCACTGTACAGAGATAATAAACACAGTGATGTCACAGTACAGGGATAATAAACACAGTGATGTCACAGTACAGGGATAATAAACACAGTGATGTCACAGTACAGGAATAATAAATCTCAGATCAACACATTGTGCCCCCATCAGACCTCAGGTCAGCGTCTTGTGCCCCCATCAGACCTCAGATCAGCGTCTTGTGCCCCCATCAGACCTCAGGTCAGCGTCTTGTGCCCCCATCAGACCTCAGGTCAGCCTCTTGTGCCCCCATCAGACCTCAGGTCAGCCTCTTGTGCCCCCATCAGACCTCAGGTCAGCCTCTTGTGCCCCCATCAGACCTCAGGTCAGCCTCTTGTGCCCCCATCAGACCTCAGGTCAGCCTCTTGTGCCCCCATCAGACCAGCCTCTTGTGCCCCATCAGACCAGCTCTTGTGCCCCCATCAGACCAGCCTCTTGTGCCCCCATCAGACCAGCCTCTTGTGCCCCCATCAGACCAGCCTCTTGTGCCCCCATCAGACCAGCCTCTTGTGCCCCATCAGACCAGCCTCTTGTGTCCCCCATCAGACCTCAGGTCAGCGAGTTGTGCCCCCCCTCAGACCTCAGGTCAGTGTCTTGTGCCCCCCTCAGACCTCAGATCAGCCCACCCAGCCACTTTTAAAAAATCATACTTACCTGTTCTGGCCGCCGCCGCTGTCCTCAGGTTCCCCGCTCCACTCTCTTGCCTGCCGGCGCTCACTATGACCTGACGCTGCGTCAGGTCATAGCGTCAGGTCATAGTGTGCGCCAGGGAAGACGGTGGAGCGCGGAACCAGTGAGGACAGCGGCGGCCAGAACAGGTAAGTATGATTTTTTTTTTAAGTGGCTGGGACCTGGGTGGGCTGATCTGAGGGGGGCGCGGGGGCCCTGGCAGCGCGGCAGCACGGCAGGCAGATATTAGAACATGGGGCAACGCATTAAAGTGATGCGCGCACCATGTTCTAAGTATCGGACTGCAAGAAAACTGGGTATCGAGCTTCGGTACCACATTAGGTACCGAAACCGTACCGAGTTTTCGATATATCGTGCAACCCTAGTACCTGCAGCTTGTAAACATATTTAATTTATTTTATGTTCATATTCCCATGTATGAACATTAGAAGTTACAACTGTTCATTACAGTGCACCACAGAGGAGCCCCTCTCACCCTCCTCAACAGCGAGAGAGGACCCCACCTGCCCCTCCAACACCACCAGCCCAACTTCCAGAGGTAGAAGGTAGGTAAAATAAAAAGTCTAATGGGTGGACTTTCTGTCATCAACATATAAGCTAAATTTATGTTTTATCTTTTGTAGCTCCAACCGTCAGGGAGGAGTTTTCCCCTGGACCATGGGAAGACCAAGCAGTGTGGGTGTCCAGTAAGTACAAACCCCAAACTGACCATGTGTGGCCTTTTCAGTGAGCAGTTCAAAGAAAAAAAAGGCTCAATACAGATACATGTCACTGAATAACTCGTTCCAGTACATATACCAAATATATAATGACATGCAATTGCTAAAGTATTCTGATCCAGGTTCTGGTTTTACATTTTAGAATATTTTTTCGACAACCACTTTTACTCGATTATACTAATTATATTACTGTTTCCACCCCTACAGATATCCCCACTGACTTTGAGGTGGAGGCAGCCTTACGCTGCTTCGGGACCAGGCTCCATGCTGCCTCCCGGCTTATTCGCGGCCTGCAGCTGGAGCACCAAGAGCTGCAGGAGATGATGGCCAGACGTTGGCAAAGGCCGGCGTAACTTTTTTTTGTTTTTTTATTATATTATTTGTAAAAAGATATTATTTTTTACTAAAATATTCTTGTAAAACCTGTGTTTTGAGTGTTTTGTTATCCCTTTAACACCTTCCTGACATAGTGGGAAGAAGACAGGGATGTAAGTTTAGGCCAAAGGCTGAAAAAATTGTCCCACGGCCATTTTCCCGTACTAATGAACACAGCGGTGTCTGCCTGCCGAAGTATTAATAAATTACGCACACTCCGGTTCACTGATTACAATTTACAGTAAAAGAAAAAAGCTTGGCTTGTTTGTACAACAAGCCTGTACATTCTGCCTTGTAACATAGGCAGTGAAAATTATATATCAGCTTTTCATGGCTGCCCCAGCTAGTAGTAGTAGGGGACGGGGTATATTAGCAGAGAGTGATTGGTAAATACAACAAACTGCGGTGGAGTATAACAATCTCCGCTAATGTAACTTGTAACGGTAGGCGGAGGTAACAACAGTATAAAAATTTTATTTTTTAATTTAATTTCTTTATTCGTTTTTATAAAGGTGTTTTTTTGAACATTGCCAGGTAACAGTTTGGTCCTTTTGGGTGTCACCCCCCCCCCCCCCAGCGGCACTAAAAACCCTCTCTGACATCACATATGAGGCTGGGCAGGAAAGAAGCCCTAGTGCATACTGTTGTAATCTGCCTGCCCAGAGGTCCAGGGGGTCTGAGAAGAGGCTTTGCGAGCCAGACTGCAGGTACGCCTGAACCTGCTCATTGAGGCGGGTGATCTGGGCCTGCTCACTTGGCTGCAGCTGTTGGGAGGCAGAGAAAAATTGCTGCATCATACTAATTAGGCTTAACTGGCTGCTGCTGGTTGTGGCAGGAGGTGGATGACTCGGCCGGTCCTCCTTCTCAGACACGCTGGCAGCAGGCTGGGGCTGGCTGAAACCTGTGGCCAGGTTACTACATAGCTACATAATTTCTCCTCCCTTTCCGGTGGAGGAAAACAATCCCCCATGTTGGATTGATACCGCGGGTCCAGAAGCATCGCCAGCCAGTATTCGTCTGTCTGCCTTATTTTTAGGATACGCCTGTTGCGCCGTAAGCATGTGAGCATACAGCTCGCCATCCTGGCCTGCGTGCCCGAGGAGCCAGTTCTTTCCATCTCAGCCTCTCTCAGGGACACTTCAGTGTCCCTGAAAGTCTCATCATCGTCAGCCTCCGGACCCTCCAGCTGTGTCTCCTCCTCCTGGTCAACATCTTCATCCTCATTAAAATCCTCCTCCCCCCCCCTCCTCTAACTGTAGCTCCTCATCCTCATCCTCCTCCTGCTCCGCAAGGGAACTTTGGCGTTGGGGCTCCCCTACAGTGACAGCACGGCGTGCAGACAGATGTCTTTTCCAGCACAAATATTAGTGAAATTACGTTGTTCACACCGCAGCTGTCCCGGCTGACCAATTTTGTGGCTTCTTCAAAGGGCGTTAGAACAGTGCAGGCATCTCGGACCAGCCTCCACTGCCGGAAATCAAAGCTGCACCTGCTCCCTATGGTGGAAGATTCTGGCTGCTGCTGGACAAAATCGCCCACTGCTCTACGCTGCTCAAGGAGCCGCTCCAACATATGAAGCGCGGAATTCAATTAAGCGGTGTGGCGGAACACCGTTTTGTCGCTGCAATTCCAGCAGAGCGTGGCGAGATACATATGAATGCCTCAAATGAGTGCAAAGCTTCCGCGACTTTGCCAGCACTGTGCGCAGGCCAGTGAATGTTTTGAGAAATCTTTGCACCACTAGATTTAGGACATGTGCCATACAGGGAGCATGAATTGACCCAGGTTCAGCGCTGCCACTATATTTGTCCCATTGTCACTCACTACCTTGCCCACTTCCAGCTGGCGTGGAGACAGCCAGTGCGCTATTTGTTGCTTCATGTAATGCAGTAAGCGCTGGCCTGTGTGGCTGCTATTGCCAAGACAAACTAAGTCTAACACTGCATGACAGCGTTGCACCTGGCACATATGATATGAAGGAGGGGTTAACTCTCTACCCTGACGCTCCAGCAGACGGACTGCCCGTGGAGGTGGAAGTGGATAGTTGTTGGGTGGTCTGCTGCAATCCTGGCTGGAAAGAGCGTGGAGGTGCCAACAACAATTGGCCCGATTGCTGGGGGGTTTCTGCCTCGCTGCCACTAAATACATTCAGCCAGTGGGCAGTAAAGGACATGTATTGCCCCTGGCCGTAAGCACTGCAGGGAGCATCCAATATTGTCAGCCACGTGGGAGTAAAGGGCGGGGATAGCTTTTTTGGAGACGAAATGCAGACTACGGACCTGCCAGCTTGGCTGAGTGCAAGCCATTAGCTCCATAAAAGCTGGGCAGTCAACCAGCTGGTACGGCAGAGACTGCACAGCCAGCAACTTTGTCAGGTGACCATTCAGTTTGCGCACTGTCGGATTACTTGTGGTGTAAAACTGCTTCCTGGCCACGCAGGAGACATGCACGCAATGGCCAATGAGGTGGATATACTACTTACACTCCGGGATGCGGGCTGAGCTATGGCCCTGGATGCAGGCCTGCCTGACAGAAGGGACCCTGGGAGAAGTAACCAGCTCTTCAGTATTAATGGGCTGCTCTAAATTGCCGGCATGACACCGCTTCAGATGGTTCCACCGAGCAGTGGTCATTTGTGGCTTTCCCACGGCTCAATTTCTGTTTACACAAATTACACGTGGCCATACTGCTGTCCCCCGGCAGAGTAGTGAAATACTTCCACACACCCAACGTGCGCCCTCCACAGCTGGCCAAGCTTGTAGCCCTTGCACGCTTACACCCTGGTGTCGGCCCCACTATACTTGGGGTCTCACTAGTTCCCAAGGAAGGACTGGCCCTGGGCCTAACTCGCCTCTGCCCTCTGTTGCTGCCACTACTACCACCCTCCTCCTCGGAGATCAAACCCTCCTCACCAGCCCTATCCGCCTCCCAGGTCCTCCGGTCTAACACATCAGATTCATCATCAGACTCCTCCCCACCACTTTTTTCTGACTGCAAATTAGGCTTTTCCCCACCAACTTCAAATTCCGGGCAGTCCAAACTCTGACTGTCCTCTAAGAAATCCTCAGGGAGGCTGTCCTCTATAACGGCCGGATTATGCAGTGGGGTTTGGTGGCCTTTTATTTTATAAATTGCAGAAGGGACACCACTAGGAGAGGGCACTGAAGTCTGAGAGGTGGCACAAAATGACGGGCTTTGCTGGAGAGGAATGGTGGAGCAGGACGAGTCTGACCCCTGGCTACATATGGATACTGTATCAGCAGATGACAGCAGATCATCCGGCTGTGACTGAGATGAGCGTGCCATCCACTCCACTACCTCATCTGCTTTCTCCTCCACTACAATTTTGCACCTTGGTGGGTTAGCCTGGTGGAACACCGGCCAACTATTACGAATTACAGAAGTAGAAGCTCCGGCTACAGGACCTTTGGCACTGCTGCCCTGTGCCATCTTCTCCTTACAGTATTATTCCGAAGTTTTGAATGAAACAACTTCGGATGTAGATGAGGATACTTTATGTAAAACTGCTCAAGCCAAACAATCTAGGTCATGTTCACACAGGAAGGTTTTTATGTACGGCTGTGCACTACATTATTTTTCCATCAGGAGAAAAAACTGACAACTCTAGAGACAGAACACGCTGCTCGCAGCAGGGGATTTCTAATACCTCATTGTTCTATATGTGACATCTGGCTGCTCCAGCATTTTCTATGGAAATAGCACCCAAATGCTTCACAAAGATCATGAGGGGCCCTGGGCTCAGATGCTGAAAGGCTGTCGAGCTTGTTTCCTATTAATCTCCAAAATTGTAAAATAATGCTGGGTTTTCATGTTCAGGTTTCTTGATGCAGCTTTTAAAGCCAAAGCCAGGAACGAATTATAAATGGAGGAAGTGTATAATGAAAATGGGCCCATGTTTAACGTAACATTGGGAAAAATGGGTGCAAAACCGTAGTACACTACCCTCTTCCATCCTACAGAGTCCCGCAAAAAAAGTGTATGTTAAAGGGGTTATTTTTATTGATGACCTTTCCTCAGGATAGGTCGTGAGTATCAGATCAGAGGGGGTTCGACATCTGGCCCCACCGCTGATCAGCTGGTTGAAGAGAAGGCCGTGCTCCATGATAGCGCTGCCTTCCCTTCATAGTTTACCTGTTCGCCATTGTAACAGTGAACAGGTGTAATTACAAGAAGCTGTCCCATTCACTTTAATGGGACGGCTCTATAGAATACACTTGTAATTACACCACTCACCGTTGTGATGTCGACGGTGAGCGAGTAAACAATGAAGAGGAGGCAACGCTGGCACAGCGTGCATCTTCTCTTCAACCAGCTGATCCATGGGGGTGTCATGTGCTGGACCCCCGCCAATCTGATATTGACCTATCCTGAGGATAGGTCATCAATAAAAATAACATGGACAACCCCTTTAATGTATACATCTTTTTTACAATGGAACTCTAGGGTTAGGGATGCCATCCGTTTGAGACACGTCAAGTGTATACGTTAAACGTCAGACAAAACATGATGTGAACAAAGCCAAAGACTGAGTCTTCTCTTCTCCACTCCTGGCTTCACCAAACTTGAATGTAAGAAACCCAGCCATCAGTATTTCTAAGCCAGAACCAGGAGTGGAATTTTTCCAGCCCTCCATCCCACAATCCTGGCATTTTGCTGTTTTACACCGCTCACTACAAATTTGGAAAAGTGGGCGTGGTTAGCCTGTCAAGTTGATTTAAAGGGATATTCCATTTGTAGCAAGTTATCCCCTATCCTATTAAACTGTTGAATCGGTGGGGGTCCCAGAGGTAGGATCACAAGAACAGCTACCTCATACCCCCTAGGGTCCCCGAAGTGAATGGAACAGCAGCTCTAGCATGCACACTGTCGATCCATTCCCTCTGTATAGGACTGTCAGAGATTGACGAGCACTGTACTCTGCCATCTTCAGACCTTACATAGACATTAATGAAGCCACAGTATGAATGCTTGACCTGCTGCTCCGTTCATTTCAGGGGGCGCCGCAGGGTACAGGGTCCTCATTTCCGTGATCAGTGGAGGTCCCTGCCGTTAGCTATCCCCTTATCACGTGAATAAAAGATAGCTTTCCACAAGAGGAATATCCCTTTAAGCCAGATTTATCAACTGAGACTTAGAAAGTAAAGTGACACTTACTTTAGAAAGTAAAGTAAAATGGTTGAAGTGGTGGCCAGTGAAGGCTTAGAAAGCGGAGTAACATTCCAGGCCTGAAGTGTTAGACTTAAAGATGCACCAAATTTATCAAACATCAGGCAACATTTGATCATTTTGAGCAAATTACAGCATCGCAGACTGCAAAAGTGACAACTCCCCCTTCCCCCTGTGTTATAGCATGACTGGGGGCGCCAGGTGAGAGATCATTGTCTGTGTTCTTGATGAATGTTCTGGTGTCAGGCGTTTGATGGCACTTAGGTCATAAACACAGTGGCCTTAAAGTCAAGGTCCCTACTTTGCTCTATGAACCTGATTAGATAAATCAGTTGCATTAACCCTTGGATGACATTCAGCTTCTGCACACAATAAATGCACTGGCCGCTGGATGAGGCTGGTTCTTAAATGATATACTGCCTAGATAAAGCTGTATTCACATTAACTTGTTTTATATATGATTTACTGCATCAGTCTGGTGATCTACACCACATAGAAATATTTTCTAGAATTCACTATATATTATCATGTTCTCCTGTTCTTTTATGAATTACCATATATAAAATCCGGTGACGCTGCTTACTGATAAATACGGTATTGATTTAGAGATCAAGGGGGTTTCATGCTACAGTGTTTTGCGGTCCGCAAAATACAGATACTGGGCGTGTGCATTGACTTCAACGGGTCTGTGGTCTGCATGTTGTGGCGAAGTATAGGACGCAAAAAGCTACATTTTTTTTTGAGAAATGAATATATGGATGCCGAAAACACACAGCTGATCCATGTGCTTTCCACATTCCTATGTCCTGCGCAAAAAAACAGAACATTTCCTATACTTGTCCGAAACACGTTGACTGTGGACCCATTGAAATCAATGAATCCGCACACAAGGCGAATGCAACGCAGATACTGAAGGATCTCAAAGGGGTTTTCTGGGATTCAGAAAGTCCTACAAACCCACCTTAATTACACATGACTCACCGGTGGAAGAAAGTTTGTAATATACTTATCGTACCGTACATACTTTGCTGTTAATTCTGCTTCTGCTAATTTCACATTCTCTACCAGGTTTCTGGCCTGGGCTATGGACAGGAGGATCACTTAAAGGGGTTCTCCGGGAATAAGTTTAAATGGTTGCCAGCAACCTGTCCTAGAATATGAGCAGAACTGGTTGCCTCCTCTGAAATCTCCTCTTTAAGGGCTCATTCACATGGCCGTTGGGCAGCAGTTCCATGCATTGGGGTTCTGCAATTTGCGGTCCCCAATGCACGGGCAACATCAGTGCGGATTCTCTAGATGGATCCAAACCCATTCAACTTGAATGGGTCCGTGATCCGTCCACAACACAAAAATAATAGAACATTATTATCACGGAGAGAAACCACACGGAAACACTCTGTAGGGGTGGGGTTCCGTGCTTCCGTTCCACACCGGACCTTTCAGATTGCAGACCCATTCAAGTGAATAGGTCTGCATCCGTGATTTGGGGTGCACACGGTCGGTGCCCGCATATTGCGGACCCGCTGTTTGCGCTGTTTCAGGCTTGAAATGTTACTCAGTTTTCTAAGCCTTTACTGGCTACCATTTCAACCATTTTTCGACTTCCACTTGCAGAGCAGCCTAAGGGGGTAAAGTGGATGGGGCCTCACTACACTCTACACTGCTGTACTGATGGTAATGATGGGATCCTGCCTACGATATGCCATCATGGCTGAGCAGCCTGACAGGAACAATCATCAATATGTAGTATATGGAAGTGCCAGAGCGTAGTGTGTGGTGTGGCCCTGTCCCATCTTCACCCCCCAAGGCAGCTCTGCAAGTGGAAGCAACCAGTCTTGCTCATGTTCTAGGACAGGTTGGTGGAGGCCATTTTAAGTCATTCCCGAGAACCCCTTTAAGCAGCCCAGGATGGGACTAGAACTATCCCTCTCACTGAAGCATGCATCAGTGAGAGGAATATCTCTGACCCCTTCTATAGCAGAAGTGATGTCCTATCCATAGCTCAGGCCAGAACGGTGGTAAATCACATGATGATAGTGAATGCAGGATTTTCAGAGGAGATTCACATGACCAGATCCTTGACTGGCCAATCACTGCAATTACAAACTTTCTTCAATATGCAAGTTATGTGTAGTTAATGTGGGTTTACATGACCCACTGGCTCGCTGAAACCCCCAGGAAGGTGATAAATGTCACATCACTGGGGGCCCCACTGATCACTAGAGCGCCCCGCTGTTCCTGTAGGCCCCACAGACACTATATGAAACTGCAGTTTACATGTGTGACCACTGCTCCATTCAAAAACCCACTCAATGCGGTCAGAAATGGGGGCTACAGACCTCTGTTCTAGTGTCCAATTGAGCACTGGAGCCCCCAGCAATCAGACATTTACAGGATCGGCTATAAATGTGCCTTGTGGGACAATTATTTAACAATCTACAGGACATGAGGGGTGGGGACGAAGGATTTAAAGGGCTGTTTTTGCCTGGTGGACTGGGGAAAAGATCAGCGCATCAGTCTTGGTTTATTGGCTAAAAGGGATCTGCCGACTCACCTGCCTGGTAAAAACAATGGAGATGGTCAAAGCTGGTCATATGATCTGTCCGAACCAATAATATGAAAGGGGTGCATTATCCATTAACTAAGCTGTCAGTCGGATCTATTGGGTTATCTAGTGCTATGTAAATATAGCTTTCAATAAATTCTGAGAAAGATGATTGATTATGGGGGTCCCTGGCTCTATGACTATAAGGGCACCTTCAAACACAGCAAAATTTTTGCTATTGAAAATCAGGTCCATTCATTTAAATGGGGGGGGGGGGTGTCAAGCTCTGAACTGTGCCTGTGGGGCACTAGGGGCCCACCAGGGGATTCACTTGTTGCCCTGGGCACCAGTCCAAGCCTCCCTATAGAGATCTAATACTTCTCACGGCAGCAGGTTTGCTACCATTGTATCCAGTGTAGGCAATACAGGCTAAATGATATAGCAGAATATCAGGACAGGAGGAAGACCGCTCATGTATGTAGATCACATAGGATTTCCTAGACTGGATACAACTGTAGCAAACTGTCAGCTGAGAGAAGTATTAGATCTGTGCACTGTAAACAATATTGGCAGATTTACTGACAGCAAGCAGAGATATTAAACGTAGTGACGCATAGAACCCTGAAGAAGAAGTGTAGCATGAGCTGTCATCTCCTACATGGGGCAGGTCTATAGGTGCAGGATGAGCAGCTGAGGAAAGTTGTATAACTTGTGATGGTGGAGTAATTCTGCTCCTTCCTCAGCACCTCACCTTACATAGCAGATACATCGGGCAGGAAGGGGTGTGTGTTGTGACTACTGCAGGTCCCAAGTGTCACCCTGCAGGGAATACCCCCAGTGCTATGGGGTTTACAGAGTCCCTCCCAGATATCAGGGGCGGCTGAGGATAGAGTTAATAATGATGCCGTCCTGGCTAGCCGCAGGCTAGATGCATCTCTGCGCGTGGCACCGGCAGTGCCATGTGAATGGTCTCCTACACAAAGAGCAGAATACCTCTGGGCAGTGAGCGTTCTATCAGGGAGCTCACCTTAGCTAAGGCCTCCTCCTGCTTAGGACTCAGATCACCAACCCTTCCACTCATCCTGGCACCTGCTCTGCTCTCTTCCGCCAGCTGCTGTCTGTGCCCGGGCGGGTGTGTCGTTGTCACACGCAGTCCCTGGGTTTCCCTGTACAATTATATGAGCAGCCCAGGTTCCTCCTCCGGGGATGACTAGCCGGCCTCTCTGCTTCCTTTAAAGGCACAGTACACCCATTCTTCTCTGTTTTTTTTTCCTTTGCGGTAGCGGTCAGTGCGGGGGAGAGGCACTGCATTACTAGCGGCTTCTCCCTGCCTGGACCTCTGACTGGCTCTTTGTACATGGCTACCTGGCCTGGTGATTGGCACTGAAAGCAACAAGTTCTGTGAGGATTTTTAAATTATAGTTTCTGCTCTGGTGCTTTTGGTTTACGTAAAAACGCCATAGAAACCGCACCATGCCTTTATTAGTTTTTTTAGGGACTTTTTTTTTCTAAATAACTGTATGAACTACATTTTTGTTTAAAAAAAAGGAACCTAATTAACATAAATTAACCTAATTAAAATAAAAGCTCTGCGTTTCATATTTGCATTAGACTATTAGTAAACCACTGCCCCTGGTGTTTCTGTAAAACTGCAATTACAAAAAAGACACTAAAGCTACTTGCACACACTATGGAAAAACCACAATGCAATATAGCACCAGCGAAGTGAATGAGATTTGTCATATCTCATGTAAACTGTGGGAGAGATTTGTCAAACTGTATACCAGTCGCCTTAGTGGCTTTTATCTGCAGATGTTTCATATTTATATGCAGAAAATCTGCATGGAATCCACACCGAAAATGCATAAAAAGGCACATAAATCAGTACTATTTATCACAGTGTGGGTATGTTTTTTGGTGTGGATTTTCTGTTATGCTGACAACCCCATTGAAGTCTATGAGGAACCCCACTATATACAATGTGTGGCAGTGGCGTAACTACAACTAACTGGGCCCCACAGCAAATTTTTGAATGGGGCCCCCCCCAGAAACTTCCTCGCAACCCCGAACTCACATGCAACCCTCACTCTTGTGGCTAGTCAAGATTGAGCTCTCCCAGACAAGGCCTAACAGCCGCTCCATCTGTTTCCTATAGTGTCACTGTATATAATGTCATTGTATAATACTGTTGAGGGGGACCTGACAATAAAATCTTTTAGTCTCCCTCCTGAGGGGGCCCCTTGTGGGTCTGGGCCCCAAAGCAGCTGCTTCCCCTGCTTCCCCTATTGCTACGCCCCTGATGTGTGGTGCTACAAACATTTGACATGTCACGATTTTTAAAATCCACACTGCAGGTCAATTTCCATCTATACAAAATACATAAAGGGGGATATTTATCAAAACTGGTGTAAAGTAGAACTGGCTTAGTTGCCCATAGCAACCAATCAGATTCCACCTTTCATTCTCCAAAGGAGCTCAGAAAAATGAAAGGTAGAATCCGATTGGTTGCTATGGGCAACTAAGCCAGTTCTACCAGTTTTGATAAATCTCCCCCTTTATGTATTTTGTATGGATGGAAATTGACCTGCGGTGTGGATTTTAAAAATCGTGACATGTCAAATGTTTGTGGCACCACACATTGTATATAGTGGGGTTCCTCATAGACTTCAATGGGGTTGTCAGTATAACAGAAAATCCACACCAAAAAACATACCCAAACTGTGATAAATAGTACTGATTTATGTGCCTTTTTATGCATTGTTGATGTGGATTCCATGCAGATTTTCTGCATATAAATATTAAACATCTGCAGATAGCCTTAGGATCCTCACACACATGAACTTGGCACTGGTCGTTTTTTTTTTACCAGTAATGTAGGCATTTTATTTACTTATTTTTTTGACAACTGTTCTTGTGTTTTTTTGCAGAGAGTTGTCAAAACTGTTTCATATTTATATGCAGAGATATGTCAAAATTGGTGTATAGGAAAATCCCTAGTTGCCCATAGCAACAATCAGATTCCACCTTTCGTTTTTCAGAGCTCCTTTGGAAATTGAAAGGATCAATCTAATTGGTTGCTATGGGCAACTAAGCCCATACGTTTTGTAAGTTTTCCTTTACAACAGTTTTAATAAATCTCCCCCAGTGTGTCTTGCCACTGGTGTTGTCTTCATAGAGTTTTTCCTCTATGATGTCAAAATGCCAGAGCTCCAGCATGCTGAGTTTCTAAAAAGAAGCAAGAAAGAAAACAAAAACTCACCTAGTGATCAAAAACACCAGTAGCACAAAAAAAAAAAAAAACACTTGTGTGTCCTGTTTCATAGACCTTCAGCTAATATCTGAAGCTGGTGTTTTACTACAAAAATGCCTCAAGTGAACTCAAAAAGTGCAGAAAATGCCACTAAAAACTATGGGGGTCTTTTTGATGTATATATGTCACAGATTGCCAATGACTTATGGCTCAGCCAGGTTTTTATACCAGGCATATTATCTGCCCATGAGGTGCAGCAGAAACCTAAGAGGAGGGAACCAGAGTATTTCTGGTATGTAATAAGTGTTTATTACACCTTGGTGGTTTTCAGTCTTCTTACCACTGTAGAAACACTGGAAATTGGCAAGGAGCTTCCACTGTAAGTGTACTGCCACATGTAGCCTGAAAGGAGCTGGTGTTGGCATTGCTGTTGGCATCTCAATGAGTCTTCTGCTGCGTTACAAACGTTGTGTGACATGATGCACATAAAATCTACGGCGCTTCAGTTTATGCTGCGGCTTTTCTCCACAGTGTGTGGATAGGATTTTTGCTCATACTGTAAATGCTACAGATCTTCAGCAATAAATCGTGCTGCGGACAATCCACCGCATTTACACCACATGTGGCATTCCCATTACCGATACCTCAAAGAACAGCCAGCTATTTGTGTTGCACTGAGTGGTTGACTACATGCCAGTCATCTTCCATTCGTGTAGATCAGTTTCCTGTCCATAGGCTGAGTTTCACAACATGGTTCTGATGCATTTTGGATGCATTTTTTCAGCAGTATTTTTTTTGTTGGTCTCAAAACCATATAAAAAAATGCTCCTTCTCCCTACAATGATTTAGGGCTGTATTACATTAAAAGATTTTGTAGGTGATGTTTGGGAAGGAATCACCTGCTTGTTAGTGGAGAAGACCTAATGCCATCACTCTTCCTCATACAGACTCGTTGTTTGCTGGCAGCAGATCGTGATTAGACAGCATGATTTTTAAAACTGCTTAAAAATCCCGATTGCCTGATGAACGAGTGTTCGCTCGTTTATTGGCTAATTGGCGGAAGTATTACACTGCCAGATCATCGCTATCAAGCGTTACTGTGAAAGATTATCTGACCAACCCTCAGCCAGTGTAATGCAGCCTTTAGACTTCCAATTAGTGGAGTTGTAAAGAATTATAAATTAGAAAAAAAACATGGCTGCCTTCTTCCAAAGACAGTGCCACACCTGTCCTTAGGCACTGTATGGTAGTGCAGTAAAAAGCAGCTATATTTTTCTAAACCTGTACACCCCTTTAAGTGTTGACCAGGTTCTGACTAACCATAGTTGAAAAATCAAGCCCTAGACCAGGGATGCTTGGCCTTTTCTGGTCTGAGGGTCTTGTTGTCCTATGGAACCACGTCTAGGCATTCCAATCTATCTAAAGAATGGTTGTCCACTTCTCCGGTCAGCACTGCACAGAGACCTTGTGTGCATGTGCCTCTATTTATTGAGGATGATAGGTCTTGTGGTGACCTACAGTGGAGAGAGCCACCAGCATAGATGGCCACCTCTTTGCCACATATAGTCTTTTCAGCAGTGCCAAACTGTGGTCATGGGACCCAATTCACCTAATGTAGGAATGATGATGACCCAGAGATGGCTACATTGTCCCACTGGTACTTGCCCATCCTTGCTCCTGAGCTGTGTCCCACATACAAACATGCAGTTCTGTGTCCAGATCGTTGAGGGATGCCCAGAATAACACTGTGGCACTGCCCTACACCATGCACAGCAGTAATGTCTTCCTTGGTGATTAGAGATGAGCGAGCATACTCGTCCGAGCTTGGTGCTCGTTCGAGTATTAGGGTACTCGTAAGTGCTCGCTGCTCGGACGAGTATCTAGCCATGCTCGAGGAAATGGCAACTTCCGCATCGTGCTTTTTTGGCGCCTATAAACTCAGCCAATCACAAGCCAGGAGACTCTGCGGTACATCCAGCATCACGTGGGGCCTTTACATGTCAATAGCAGGGGTTGGCTGGCCTGATCAGGTGACCCTGGAATATACTAGTGACTGCCTGCGGTGCTCGGCTCAGATGCTGTCTGGATGTCGTTAGGGATAGAGCTGCTGCGTTTCAGGGAGAGTGTTAGGGCCTGCATTTAGTTCTCTGTTAGGCAGGAATCACCCACAAAGAACCCAACAGCCCTTCTAAGGGCTACAAGAAATGTTTTTTTTGTCTCCTGGCTTGGCTGGCTGGAACTAGTAGTGCAGCTATCGCCATATATAACCCCCTTTTTTTTAATTGTTATATCTCAGTGATAAAAATCCATTGCACACAGCAGTGTGGAACCATTCTGTGTGTCACAGTTCAGTACACTCACTATTTTCTGTCCAGGTGACACTGTCTGTACGTCACTTAATCCAACCAGGTCTTTTGCTCTCACGTATATAGCTTGATCACAAAAATCTCTGTGCGACATTTGTCTGGGTCGCAGTCAAAATAGCCACCATTAACAGGGTGTGAGTTAGGTCTACGATAGTTTCTGCACGTCACGTTCCAAAAAAAACAAAACTACAAAAAAAATATATAAAAAAAATATATAAAAAAATAGTTTTTTTGTTGTTTTAGCTCAGTGATACAAATCCATTTCACACAGCAGTGTGGAACCATTCTGTGTGTCACAGTTCAGTACACTCACTACAATCCGTATTTTCTGTCCAGGTGACACTTTCTTTACGTCACTTAATTAAACCAGACTGAACAAGTTTGTGGGTTTCAGTGCACCAGGCCCATTTATTTTTTATTTTTTATATAATACACTTATATACAGAAAATGTTGAACCCCAGGGCTAAGGGTCGAGGACGAGGGCGTGGGCATTCAATTACTGCAGGGGGCAGAGGCCGTGGTCCTGGGCAGGGTGAGACAGTACCTGCTGATGAGGGAGCAGGGGAACGTCGCAGAGCTACACTCCCTAGCTTCATGTCTCAACTTACAGGGACACGTGGTAGAGGACTGTTGAAACCACAACAGTGCGAACAGCTGATGTCGTGGATTGCGGACAATGCTTCAAGTAATTTGTCCACCAGTCAGTCTTCCACGCAGTCCACCCACGTTACCCAAGGGAGCACTCCTCTGGCTCCTCCACCTCAACCTCCTTCCCCCCAGTCTGCCCCCTCCCAGGAAAATTTGGAATGCGATCCGGCATACTCTCAGGAACTGTTTTCTGGACCCTTCCCAGAGTCACAAACCACTTCTCAGGTTGCTGCTGACCTTGTTCCCGATGCCCAAGTTTTCCAACTGTCACAGTCTGTGGGTGATGATGATGATGATGACAATGTTGACTTAGTGGAAGAAGTTTGTAAAGAGGTGTCAGACGATGAGGAGACACGGCTGTCAGACAGTGGTGAAGTTGTTGTAAGGGGAGGAATTCCGAGGGGGGAGCAGACTGAGGAATCGGATGACGAGGTGACTGACCCAAGCTGGGTTGATATGCCGAGTAAAGACAGTGCTTCTGAGGCAGAGGCGAGTGCTGCACCAGAACAGGTTGTAAGAGGAAGTGGTGTGGCCAGAGGGAGAAGCAGGGCCAGAGTTGGTGCATCAGCAGCAACTGTTTCACGTAGTGAAGCTCCCGTGGCGAGGCCTAGATGTTCGCAAGTCTGGAGGTTCTTTAAAGAAAGTGAGGATGACCGACGGACTGTGGTGTGCAACCTGTGCCACACCAGGATCAGCAGGGGTGCCACCACTACTAGCCTAACCACCACCAGCATGCGCAGGCATATAAGTGCTAAACACCCCACTCAATGGAACCAAGGCCGTTCACCACCTCCTGCGGGTCACACCACTGCTCCTTCCCCTGTGTCACTCGCTGCCTCTGCTAGTCAACCCCCTGCGTCACTCGCTGCCTCTGCTAGTCAACCCCCTGCCCAGGACCCCAGCACGAGCGCCTCCCGCCGGAAAACCACACCTTCGCCTCCACGATCCTCCACAGTGTCCACCAATGTGTCCCAGCGCAGCGTTCAGCTGTCTTTACAGCAGACGCTGGAGAGCAAGAGGAAATACAGTTCCACCCACCCACATGCCCAAGCCCTCAACGTCCACATCTGCAAATTGCTTAGCCTGGAGATGCTGCCCTATAGGCTGGTAGAGACCGAGGCCTTTCGCAATCTCATGGCGGTGGCTGCCCCTCGGTATTCGGTCCCCAGCCGCCACTATTTTTCCCGATGTGCCGTCCCAGCCCTACACCAGCACGTGTCACAGAACATCATCCGTGCCCTGACCAACGCTGTTTCTGAGAAGGTCCACCTAACCACGGACACGTGGACAAGTGCTGCCGGGCAGGGACACTATATCTCACTGACGGCACATTGGGTTAACTTGGTGGAGGCTGGGACCGAGAATGACCCTGGGGCCGCTCATGTACTGCCCACACCGAGGATTGCGGGGCCTACCTCGGTCACGGTCTCTCAGACATACTATGCCTCCTCCTCCTCCGACCCCTCCTCCTCCACCGAATTACCATCCGTGGGCACGGCGCCTTCAGTCGGTAGCTCTAGGCGCAGCAGCAGTGCCATGGGTAAGCGCCAGCAGGCGGTGCTCAAACTGCTGAGCTTAGGTGACAAAAGGCACACCGCCCAAGAGCTGTTACAGGGCATCATGGCGCAGACCGATCTGTGGCTGGCACCGCTGAACCTCAAGCCAGGTATGGTTGTGTGTGACAACGGGCGTAACCTGGTGGCGGCTCTGCAACTCGGCAGACTGACACATGTGCCATGCCTGGCCCACGTGTTCAATCTAATAGTTCAGCGGTTCCTCAAGACATACCCCAATCTGTCTGATTTGCTCACCAAGGTGCGCCGCATCTGTGCGCATTTCCGCAAGTCCACCACAGATGCTGCCACTCTCAGGGCAGCGCTGCGCTGCCTACAACTGCCCGCTCACCGACTGTTGTTCGACGTGCCCACGAGATGGAATTCGACATTAAACATGTTATCCAGAGTTTACCAGCAGCGCAGAGCGATTGTAGACTGCCAAATGTCAACTTCCACCAGAACTGGTAGTCAGGTCAGTCAGATTCCTCAAGTCTACAATGAGGAGTGGACGTGGATGTCTGATATCTGCCAGGTGTTGAGCAACTTTGAGGAGTCAACACAGATGGTCAGCGGCGATGCCGCCATTATCAGCCTCACCATCCCGCTGCTTTGCCTGTTGAAAAACTCACTGCTCAGCATGAAGTCGGATGCTTTGCGCTTGTCACAAGAGACGGTGGAGGAAGATACGTCGCTTGATAGCCAGAGCACCCTCCGGTCTGTTTCTCAGCGCGTATCGGAGGAGGGGGGTGAGGATGAGGAGGAAGAGGAGGAGAATGTCGGCGAGACAGTAGAGGGTACCAGTGCTCAGTCCTTAACTCTTGAGCGTGTATGGGCTGAAGAGGAGGACTTGGAGGAGGAGGAGGAAATGGAGAGTCAGGCCAGTGAGGAGAGGGAATTCTTGCGTGTTGGGACTCTGGCGCACATGGCAGACTTCATGTTAGGCTGCCTATCCCATGACCCTCGCGTTAGAAGAATTTTTTCAAACACCGATTACTGGGTGTTCACTCTCCTGGACCCACGGTACAAGCAGAACCTTTCCACTCTCATCCCTGCAGAGGAAAGGAGTATGAGAGTGAATAGATATCAACAGGCCCTGGTGCACAAGCTGAAACAATTCTTCCCATCTGATGCCGCTAGCGGCAGAGGGCATGGTTCTGTGGGCCAAGTAGCGGGGGAGAGGAGCCGAGCAGGCAGCTTGTCCAGCACTGGCAGGGGAACGCTCTCCAAGGCCTTTGCCAGTTTTATGTCACCCCAGCAAGACACTGTCACCTGTCCCCAGTCTAGGCAGAGTAGGGGGGAGCTGTACAGAAAGATGGTGAGGGAGTACCTAGCTGACCATACCAACCTCCATAGCGATCACTCTGCTCCATACAACTACTGGGTTTCAAAGCTGGACACGTGGCCTGAACTGGCGCTGTACGCCTTGGAGGTGCTGGCCTGCCCTGCCGCTAGCATGCTGTCAGAGCGGGTATTCAGTGCAGCTGGTGGCGTCATCACCGATAAGTGTACACGCCTGTCAACTGACAGCGCTGACAGGCTGACGCTTAAAATGAACAAAGCCTGGATTTCACCGGAATTCAAATCTCCTCCGGGGGAAAGCAGCTAAAGATTAACATTACTTATGTATCCGATTCCTCTTCTCTACTCCTCCTCCTCCATGTCGTCTTTGCCTAACGCTGACTAAAAAAACGCCATTTTTTAGAGGTCCAACTGGCACTCTTTTACCACAATTTTTCAGAAGGGCCCCCTACAGGCCCTCTATTCAAACAATTTTTCCGGAGGTCCACCTACAGGCCCTCTCTCCAAACAATTTTTCCGGAGGTCCACCTACAGGCCCTCTCTCCAAACAATTTTTCCGGAGGTCCACCTACAGGCCCTCTCTCCAAACAATTTTTCCGGAGGTCCACCTACAGGCCCTCTCTCCAAACAATTTTTCCGGAGGTCCACCTACAGGCCCTCTCTCCAGTTCCAGTTTCCAGTTTTATTTGCGCAAACTGCGTAAATTTTTTTTTTGGGATAGGTGTGAAAAATAATATTACCTGCGTATCTATATTGCCCAACATTGGATACGGTAGCAACAAGAAGACCAAACACATGCTGCCCACAGGGTTCCGCAAATTCCTGGTCCACAATGTCAAGGAGCTCGAGGTTCTGTTGATGAGCAACAAGTCCTTCTGTAAAGAAATCACCCACAACGTCTCCTCAAAGAACCTAAAGACCATTGTGGAGAGAGCGGCACAGCTCGCCATCAAAGTGACGAACCCCAACGCCAGACTGCGCAGCGAAGATAACGAATAAATATCTCTGTGGTTATTTGTGCTAAATAAAAGTTAAATAAACACAAAAAAAAAAATAAAATTGATCTGTTCCTGTGCCTGATCCACCCAAGTTGAATCTGTCCCATCATGAGAAAGTTCCCCCAAGGAGTCCCCGCTGTAACTTGCTTCCCATACAACTACCTCACCCCCCGACACCTGTGTCTCGCCATTGTCCACCACCTCCTCAGACAACACTGGTAAATCCCCACTGTCAGCACACTGAGACTGCAAAAGGTCTTGTGAATTGGGGCAGAGAATGTTCTGGGCTAGCACATCAGGGAAGGGGTGACTATGGGGTTCCAGGGAGTACGTGACCACATGCAATCTCCATCCAAAAAGTCATACTGAGGCTGCAAAAGGTCTTGCGAATAGGGGCAGAGAATGTTCTGGGCTAGCACATCAGAGAAGGGGTGACTATGGGGTTCCAGGGAGTACGTGATCACATGCAATCTCCATCCAAAAAGTCATACTGAGGCTCACCACCATGCTTTACACTGCAATCCTATTACTGAGGCTCACCACCATGCTTTACACTGCAATCTTATTGAAAGACAGACAATCAGGGGTTAACCGCCAGGTTGTCAGGCAGCATTTTTAAGTGGGTCACCATTACCATGTCCCTGAAAATTGCCTTGGGGTCATCGCCAGACTATTTTTATGAAAGGCCATGGGGTTCTATACCCACAGTGCTGACGGAAGCCCATCAGCCTTTCTAAACACAATTGAATCTGTCCCATCATGAGAAAGTCCCCCCAAAGAGTCCACAATGTAACTTGCTTCACTTTCAACTACCTCACCCCCCGACACCTGTGTCTCGCCATTGTCCACCACCTCCTCAGACAACACTGGTAAATCCCCACTGTCAGCACACGGAGACTGCAAAAGGTCTTGCGAATTGGGGCAGAGAATGTTCTGGGGTAGCACATCAGAGAAGGGGTGACTATGGGGTTCCAGGGAGTACGTGACCACATGCAATCTCCATCCAAAAAGTCATGCCACACTTGATCGAGCTCATAATTGACAATTGTACCGGTTGATGCTAAATTTTTAAGTTGGGGTCCTGCGTCGTCATTCTAACTACATCCGGCTGTTGTCACCAACACACACGCTAGCCCAGGGGGCACTCCTCTGGCTCTTCCAGCTCAACCTCCTTCCCCCCAGCCTGCCCCCCACCTACAGGCCCTCTCTCCAAACAATTTACGTCTTTTTCCTATCTTTCTCTCTCTCCAAACTATTTTTCCGGATAGCTGCCATATACGGTATTAAACTGAGTAGTATACATAGAACACATACCACACTTTCCTCTCTTTCTCTCATTTGTCTGGGTTGCAATTAAGCAGACCAAGTCTGCCTAATCTAATAGTTTCCGTGTAATTGCTCCATACTGCACGTCTTTTTCCTCTCTTTCTCTCTCTCCAAACTATTTTTCCGGATAGGTGCCGTATACGGTATTAAACTCAGAAGAATACATACCGTACCGGTTGATGCTAAAGTTTTTCCAAATCCATCCGGCTGTTGTCACCACCACACACGCTAGCCCAGGGGGCACTCCTCTGGCTCTTCCAGCTCAACCTCCTTCCCCCCAGCCTGCCCCCCACCTACAGGCCCTCTCTCCAAACAATTTACCCGGATAGGGGACGTATTAGATATTGTACTGATTTTTTTTGGTTCTTCTTTTAATTGCCTCCTGACCTGTGATAGGCAGAGCATGGACACGTCCCCTTAGCTGCAGTAGAAAAGACACTCCCCTGGCCAGAGCAAGCTCTTTTTCCTTTTCCGTGTTCGAAAAATCCATGAAATATATGGTCCCAAGATAGGGGACGTATACGATTTTAAACTGAGAAGAATCGATACCACACATGCCCCACTAGGATAATTTGGTGTAATGGTGGGATTAGGCAGCCTCAGAGGCATCCATGCATGCTGCCCCTGCTGTTTCCTGTCCATTTCCGTGGTGTTTCCATCATTTTCTGAGGTTTCCAGGTTTTTACCCAGCCTTCCCTAGGCAGAGCCTTGGTCCCCTGCAAAAATGCTCGAGTCTCCCATTGACTTCAATGGGGTTCGACTTGAATAACAAGCACCCGAGCATTTTAGTGCTCGCTCATCTCTATTGGTGATATTTCCCCTATTGACTACTGGAAGGTTATTTAGTACCATCGAGACCACACTGTGAAATGAGTTGGACATGTATGACACAACAAAAACATCTAATATTAGATTTATTACTGCAGTTTACAGCACGTTCCTTATCTGCTATCATGTTCTTACATAACGTCTGCTAAAGCTCAAGTAGATAGAACCTGAAATGATAGTGATAGCATTCAATCATCTGAAGGCATAACCTTGGACATTATCATTACAAAGAGGTTAAAGTGAAGCTCTACCGGTGGAGCCGCCATGAAGATTATGTTAGGCTAGTTTCACACTAGCGTTTCGTTTTTCCAGTATTGAGTTCCGTCATAGGGGCTCAATACCGGAAAAAAACGCTTCAGTTTTGCCCCCATTCATTGTCAATGGGGACAAAACTGAACTGAACAGAACGGAACGTTCCTAAATGCATTCCGTTCAGTTCACTTGCGTCTCCAGACCGGAGAGCAAACAGCAACATGATGCGGTTTGCTCTCCGCCCTGGGGATCCGCACTAAGACGGATGCAAGTCAATGGGGACGGATCCGTTCGGTGTGACACAGTAGTAAACGGATCCGTCCTCCATTGACTTTCAATGGAGTTCATGACGGATGCGTCCCAGCGATGTTAAAGATAATACAACCGGATCCGTTCATTACAGATCCATATGGTTGTATTATCAGTAACGGAAGAGTTATTGCTGAACCCTGCCGGATCCAGCAATAACGCTAGTGTGAAAGCAGCCTTAGGAAACTGCATAACCTGCAATCCCCTCATACAGGTATGCATTTTGCAGTCTGACAACCGTGAATCCGCAAAAAATGGATACTGGCTGTGGGCATCCTGCAATTTCTGCTGGCCCTTTGTCAAAATGCCTATTCTTGTTCGCTAAGTGGACAAGAATAGGACAGGTTCTATTTTCTTGCGGGATGGACATGAGGAAATATGGATGAGGACTGCACACCGTTTGCTGCCTGCATTTTTTGCAGCCCCATTGAAATGAATAAGCAGGCATCCAAAAAATGCTATTTGGATGCGGGAAAAAAAAAATACTCCCATGTGCATGAAGCCTTACTGAGGGGTTATAACAGACAGCATTTCATGAATATTACAGGAAGGAGAGAACAGAAGAGCGAAGACCAAGATCTTCTACAACTAATTATTTATTTACAATATTACACAGTTTCCAAAAATGACATTTTGAGCTAAAATTGTGTACAGTTGCTTGCTATTGCGGTCACAATAAAGACCACATAGGAGAAAAGATCTGTTGGACATGGCAAGAAAAGGGACTATTGTCTAATGCAGTGATGCTCAACCTGTGGCCCTCCAGCTGTTGCAAAACCACAACTCCCAGCATGCCCAGATAACCTACAGCAGGGCATGGTAGGAGTTGTAGTTTTACAACAGCTGGAGTGCGCAGGTTGAGCATCCCTGGTCTAATGTGAACGATGCACTCATAACAATACTTATCCTGCATACACAAAGGTGTTATGTGTAGTGACTTGGGTTCCTCCCCTGAACCCAGGACCCTGGTGGTCCTCTGTAGCAGGGACACATACAGTATATACGGTAGATATGGAGTTATGACTATTACAATCTGAAATCTTCAAAAACTCCTTCTGAGCTTTAGCACTTTTCTGTGTGTTACCTTTGGTGTACATCACAAACTAGTATGAGACTCAGATGGATTATCGCTATGCGTCTGTCCCTTCCCTTACATCATATTCGCTAGATCATATTTTGTGGGAAAACTCAGATAGTGCCGTCTCAGTTGGCATAATGCTATTAAGAAGGTATCAAGCTTCTGATTACTCAATAGCCCAAATCCAGCTTTACAGATAGGAAATCAAACAAGTGCAAGGAAATGTGCCCGGTCAGGGTTTTCTCTGCCAGAATCTAGTAGAATCGAGCAGCAACGAGCAGGGAGTGGCCTACAGGATTTGGCTCCATGAGAGAGATTTAATGAACCTGTCGGAGATGTGCAGTAATAAAACCATCCATAGAACATCTTTCTGTACACACATTTATTATAGGAGGTGCTTGTACTTTTGTCTAGATTTTTAGTCAGGCTCCATTGTAGAGTCTTTACTGTCCTATTCAATTACATTATGAATATTTGATAAGAATTGTTCTTTATCAGGAGATTTTCGCACTGTATGGGCGGATTGCCATTTATTGCAGTTCTGGTATTATGAAACTGGAGCTTCATTCCGCAGGTTTTTGTGAGGTTTTTTCAGTTGTATGTAAAAAACAAGATTTTATTGTTGTTTTGTTGTCCTCCTGGTAGCTAAGCCATCACTAGAGGTGTCCAGCAAGGGCTTTCTTCTCTTTACCTATTGAAAACACAAAAACGCTCTACCAAACCGAACGTGTATGTGTATGGAGGAGTCAGGAGAGATAGCAGTTCTGCCGACAGCTAGTCAAGTTACCTTAAAGGGGTTGTCTCACTTCAGCAAATGGCATTTATCATGTAGAGCAAGTTAATACAAGGCACTTACTAATTTACTGTGATTCTCCGCATTACCTCCTCAGGGGTGCGCCTAGCCTTTCTGCTGCCTGAGGCAAAAACTGAAATGGGGCCCCCCCCAGTGCCAATTTCTTAACCAAACCCCTTTACCACAATGAAAGCGCTCATAGCCCATGACCCTTCTGCTGCCCCCCTCTTGCCCCTACCTGGTGCTGCCTGAGGCGATCGCCTCACCTGGCCTCATTGGTGATGCACCCCTGTGCTTCCTTTACTGGCTGGATTCATTTTTCCATCACATTATACACTACTTGTATCCAAGGGTTATGACCACCCGACAATCCATCAGCAGTGGCCGTGCTTATACACTATAGGAAAAGACGCCAGCCTCTCTGGTGGCTGAGACCATGTGAGTGTGCATAGGTACGCATGCGCAGCAGATTCTATTCTGGCCACCACTACAGCGCAGATACGAGGTGGCCAGGACGAGAGCCTCTGCACATGTGAAACCCTTGGAAACCAGCTGCGTATAATGTTATAGAAAAATGAATTAAGCCAGCAAAGGAAGCGATATGGAGAATCATAATACATTAGTAAGTGCCTTGTATTAAAGAGGTCCTGACTTTAAAATATAAGTACCTCGCAATGTAGGGCATGTTGAGGAGATGTCCTTGCACTTATTATTTTTTCCTATGGGCTGCCCTGTTCCCCCGCTGTGCCGCCTGTTCTGGTTTCCCGCCCTGTATGCTAATCCATACCAGCAGTACAGGGAGGAGGAGACAGTTGTGTTTCTCAGGGGGCGTCTCCTTTAGCCAGGGAGAAGGTGAACTTTTCGTTCTCCCTGACTCTCCGCTGGACAACTGTTTGTGCAGGAAGTCACTGCCATGGACAGGCATGGCCTGCTGCATGTGTCTGGACATTCTATGACTGAACCATTGGCCCTTTATGTAAATGAAGCAACTAAGCATATAGACCATACGGGACTAAGGTAATTAATGTCTCTATCAGGCCTTGTTTGCAAAGGGTATTTTGTGTGTGAATCTCTGTGCCAAAAAAGAAAAAAAACACGATAGTTCTGCCTCAATGGGGGTATCCACTGCCGCAGCATATTCCCATGCAATTTTCCAGACTGCACCAAAAAAAAAGCACTGGATGCCCACTCTCTGATTAGTCCCACTGACTGGGGTCGCAAAGGGATCGCTGCAAAACTTGGTTTCTGCCACAGATTCTCCATGTTTTTTTTTTTTTTCTGGAGCAGAAATTCGCATCTAAAAATTGCTGTGTGAACAAACCTTAATAAGTAAAGCTAATCGCATCTAGTAAAAGGCATCAATAGTTGACAAGATATCTGTCATTTGAATTGTCTAAAAACTGGCTAGATTTTCCCCATACCTGCATGGATGTGAATGTTATTTAAAGGTTATGCACACCTTTGGTGGCAACTTTTTTATTATTGCATTGTACTTATTTTGAGCTAAAAATTATTTTTTCAATTGGTCTTCATTAAAAATGATGAGCTATTTTCCCTGCACAGCTTTGAGTTTATCAAGTAGCAGGATCTGTATTTTCTCTCTGCTCCTTCAGGCAGGGAATTGACAGGCTCCTTAAGTCTGACTCTATAAACCAGGGATCTCAAACTCGTGGCCCTCCAGCTGTTGCAAAACTACAACTCCCAGCATGCCCCAATAGCTGTAGGCTCTCCTGGCATGATGGAAGTTGTAGTTTTACAACAGCTGTAGGGCCACGAGTTTGAGATCTCTGCTATAAACCCTCTTTATAGTTCACTTCTCATCTTACTGATAAAATTTGGGCTTAAATCAGTGTTTATGACCTTTGTAGATGACTGGTAAAAAATGAAAGTGAAAGTACCATTCACACATAGAAAACAGTTAACGCTTTGTGACAGAACGACTCAATATTTTTGAATAAAGACCAATTGAAAAAAATTATTTTAGCCCAAAATGAGTAAAATTCAATCATAACAAAATGTCCCCGAAGGTGTACTTAGCCTTTAAGGTAAAACTGTCTCTTTCTGAGCTAATTGTGTCTGCTTGAAACAGGATCACATGCATTCCGCTCATTGATTCATTAGTTACATTCCCACAGAGCGTGAACATTATCTCTCATAACTCTGCTGCAGAACCTTATATTCTCTCTCATGTGTGTCCCTATAAAAGCATGACTGAAGTGGTCATGTAGCCAAACCACAATGATGTGAGGCTGCTGTCACATTAGGGCAGGTAGACTGTAATTCCAAACATACGCGTGATTCCGGTTTATATGAAAAACCATCAATGCATGCAATAATCCCACCTGATACAACAAGATCTTTTGGGGGAATACATTTTAGTTACTTGCGATCTGAACTAGGGGTTCGGTTTCTCCCCTTCACTTGTCTGACACGTGCATAAGCTGCTATGGGGGAGTTTTCAGGTGGGAAAGTAAGAAGGTTTATAGAGTGATGTGATCCTTTTCTTTCTTGAGACTTCATCGGGTACTTTTGGAGTGGTGCTGTATTTAGTTCAGGACTAGGAGGCCTACAGACAGCAAAGAGATGTATAAAAAAACTGTTGCAAAACTAAGCAATAACACACAATGAAAAGACAAATCATAATTCCTCAAGTCTAAGGCCATGTAAGAGACTGTAGAACACATACACACAATGTAGTTTTTTGTCATTTGGAATACACTAGGCAAACACTACATAAATCAACACCGTAACCCACAGTAAAGAGATCGACCGTGCAAAGTATGAAGTCAGGTCATGTATAAAAGTAGGTAAAAAGTAACAGGTTGACATCTGACACAGCCAGCTCTATCAACAGTAAGGGCCATACCTGCACATGTCATTCATTCTGTCAGACAACCTTGAAATTACTAATGTGCTGTTAGCATTAACATATAAAATATTCTCCTAGCTCGCAGTGATAATCACCACGGGTAAATGCAGAAACCCATCATGATGAATGATAGCAAAATCATTAATAATTGGTGAAAATTGATTGTCCATATAGGATAACTGTCATCATCTCTTGACTTGTTATATGTAATTGATCCTTCTCTGACTTGTCTTACAGTATGCTATTAGTTTGATGACAACACAAAACAGAATCAATCCTATTACAATTATTGCAGATGTAAATAGACAAAGGGCTTTTCTAGCTTTTTTTTTTTTTTTTATTTCCAACTGAGAGTGCGATATTGTGGAAATGTCCATACTTACCTGTTCCCTTATGCTCCATTCTAGATCTGTTCAGTGGTCTTCTAGTCCTCACGTATAAACTCTCAGATGGACAGGAGACAAGCCACCGCAGCGGCATATGTGACCCCGTCCGTCTTGACTGGAAGACCAATGAAGAGACCTCACTAAGGGCAGTAAAAAATAGTGACCGACATGTTGATTTCAGCATGAAAGTAAGTGGTCGTCAAGAACCTGAAATATAATCATTGCTTGATGATTGGCAGTTCTCTCCAAGGGAGAAAACTAAGGAGGACAGCTGGGCAGGGAAAATAGGGATGACTGTTCTCCAGGCCCAGATTGTGAAGACTGTGATGCTGTTTCTTGGCAAACACTTACTTTTAGCTAAGGATGACACACTGAAATCAGCGCATCTTTCAATACTTTTTACTGTCCTTAATGAGAATTAGAAATAAATAACAAGATGAAACCCCCCTTTAAATGCTACAGTATAACTAACAGGCATTGTACTCTGCATCTTTGTCCTTTCAAGCTGCAGCACAGCAGGGATATGAGATCAACTTATTTCAAATGCAGTTTGCATTACAACACCCTTCGTAGAGATATTTATAAACGGATAGACAACTACACCCTCTGTACAATGGAGTCAGGTATGTGGTGTAACTAATTCTGTCTATACTGTCATCACTAGCTGCCAAACTGGAATTTTTTTTATTTTGTGTGTGGTATTTCATTCACACATGTATACTCTGACTTAGGACCCATTCAATTTAGAATCATCAAAAGAGCATATCTTAAAAGGTTTGTCTAAGTTGGCAACAAATTGCCCTGGGGGAATCGGATAGATGGGGAGGGGAAATGTCATAAAACAATAAAAGAAGCACTACTTACCGTTTGTGCCACACTGTTCCAGTGCCTCTGCTCTGGTCCGTCCTGCCGGTCCCTAAACCTACGTGACCACTGCAGTCAATCACTGGCCTAAGCAGTATTCTGCAAGTGTTGAGGCCAACGATTGGCTGCATTAGTCACATGTGTATATAGCGAACAGCACCGCTGCAGTCAAGTAAACAGAGCCCAGCAGAGAGAACTGGAGAGGCAATGTTGGACTGGCAGGATGAATGAACATAGTAACATAGTAATGGTTAAGTAATGCTGCTTTTATTTTTTTAGCACTTTTCACCCTACTTGAGCAATTTTTTTTGTCCAACTCAGCAATTTTCAACATCGATTGATAGGAAACAACACATACTATCACTTACTAATAGTGACTGCTTATCTGTAGTGCCCCATTTTCCTCCACTCCATCATGGTTATGTGACATTTTCCACAGTGTTGGTTCCCTATCTCAATGACATCTTGTCTACAACTGAGGCATCGCAAGGCTTGTAAGGCTCTGCCCTGTAGACACAACGTCTGCATCTAAGTTCAGTGTTCTGCTCATGCTCAGGACCTTGCCCTGTAGACATGATGTCAGCAATGATGCTGGGGTATTTCTAGCAGGGCTTCAAGCAGGCTTTGGTCCAGGGCTGCCATCAGAAATTTCAGGGACCCATACAGGCAAAACTTGTGCCCCTGCACCCATGTTTATTCACACTGTTTAGGAATCAACATAAATAGCACTATATTTTATGGGTTGTTATGATTACGGGGATACCAAATACGTACTGCTTTGCGATATTTAATAAAAAGAAAAGAAAGTAAAATTATAAGGCATAAAAAATCCGAGCCAAGCTTTTCTATAGAGGAGTGGTTGAGGCAGTTGTTCACTGTACAGATGGACTGGGGTTCAAATCTCACTGAAACCTGTAAAATAATCTTTATAGTAAAAGTTATGGCAGGGAAAAAAACTGAATTTTTCCTTTCCAGCTTTTTTTCTTTTATGATAAAAGTTACCATTTTTTGCAAGGTTTTTGTTACTAAAAGAAAAATAACGAAGCAATAACCATTAAAGTTTTTGTAACATCCTTAGTATGAAATATTCCAAAAGAGTATTTGGTATCCCTGTAATGATAATAAGCTGTACAATATAGTGAACATATTATTTATGGTGATCGGTAGATGGCAAATTTGTTCCAGTGATATCTTATAAAGAAAATAGTTTTGTTTTGTTTTTTAACACAGAAAATCCAGTCCTTCCAACAGAGCATGTCTGTAGTGTAATGGCAACTCTTCTGCCTGATCTACAGAAGGTCTGGAGTTCAAATCCTCATGAAGACCTGTTAAATAATTTCTTTAATAAAAGTCTCTATACTGGAAGAGGGCCCCTCCCCAACCCACATCCAACACAGCTTCTTTAACATTCAATGAAGTGCATACAAATGAGGCTGGTGGCCCTGAATCTGTGATGTTTCAGCTGGGAGGAAAAGGAGAGGCAGAAACCTAAAGCTACAGATCCTTTGAGTCTTGTGCTGGGATGTAAACACTGGGTGATCACAATTACGCTGGAGGAATGTCATTATCTGACTAATATAATGCAGTATGTTGACTGCTGATGTTATTTACCTTTTGTGTAACTGGAAACCCCTTTAAAGAAAGAGAGTGCAAACATTATATACACTCTTTGGAAAAACTAGATGACTAATGAATCAACAGAGGAAAGCTCACCATGCAATATGACATTTTCCAGAAGGCTAGTGATAGAATACTCACTTTGTTGTGCTACTTCTGCCGCTGCTTGGCAAGTGGGATTCGGGGGACAAAGGCTCTACTGTGGCAGGAAGAGTCCAGAGCTGAGTTTGAGGGATTACCTATGATATAACAACTGGATGATAACATTTGTTTCAAAATGTGTGCAAAGTACTTATATCATCGCCAGAGCTAAGAGTGGCCATACAAATAGCAAATGCACGATACAACGGTAAAGGACTGTTGTAGCATACTTGTATGGTAAGGGCTCATGCACACTACCGTATGTATTTTGCGGATCGCAAAAAACAGATCCGCAAAAAATACGTATGACGTCCATGTGCATTCTGTGTTTTGCGGAACGCAACAGCTGGCCCCTAATAGAACATGTTCTATCCTTTGCGCAATGGACGTAGGGAAACGGAATGCACACGGAGAAACTGAAATGAATGGTTCCGCATACGGTCTGAAAAAAAACAAACAGAACAGAGACGGAAAGAAAATACTTTCATGTGCATGAGTCCTAACACTGATTACAGCAAATAATTGCTGCTGGATTGGGCAACTGTTACAAGAATGAGGAACTGAATGAAAAAATGAATGACCAAACAAGACAAACAAGAAATGTGCATAATGAAATGACAAATGTGTGACTTGACGGTTCCATTTCATAATTTGGCTGTTTATGATGTTTTACGTTATTGTAATATTATCTTTAACCCCTTCTTCCCCGGAGTTTTTTCATTTTCACTCCCTGTCTTCCCGGAGCCATAATGTTTTTATTATTCCATTCACATAGCTGTATTATGGCTTGTTTTTTTGCAGAACAAATTGTACTATCTAATGGCACCATTTAAAGGGGTTCTGCAGGTTTTAATATCTGATGATCTATCCTCTGGATAGATCATCAGTATTTGATCGGCGGCGGTCCGACACCTGGGACCCCCGCCGATCAGCTGTTTGAGAAGGCAGCGGCGCTACAGGAGCGCCGCGGCCTTCTTAGTGTTTACCCGTAGGCCAGTAACTAGTATCACTGGCCTGGGCGGGGCTAAGCTCTGTTCACATGAATGGAGCTTAGCCCCGCCCAGGCCAGTGATAGTAGTCGTGACGTCACTGGCCTGCGGGTAAACACTGAGAAGGCCGCGGCGCTCCTGTAGCGCTGCTGCCTTCTCAAACAGCTGATCGGCGGGGGCCCCGGGTGTCGGGCCGCCGCCGATCAGATACTGATGATCTACCCAGAGGATAGATCATCAGATATTAAAACCTGCAGAACCCCTTTAATATTGCATACAGTTTAGCGGAAACAAAAATGCAATTCTGCTGCAATTTTATGGGTTTCGTTTTTATGGCATTCCCCAAGTGGTAAAACTGACCTGTTAATTTCATTCTCAGATCAGAACGATTACGGCGAAACCACATTTGTATAGTTTTTCTTCTGTTCACACATCATTCACACAGTCAGTGTTCGGTCAGTGTTTTCCCATCAGCGACTGTGAGCCAAACCCAGGTCTCTAAACGCAGAAGAGGGGCAGATCTTTCCCTTATTGTCTGTGTGGCCTACACACTGGTTTTGTCTCACAATCACTGATGGAAATCACTGACTAAAACACTGACATGTGAATGAGGCTTAATAATAAAAACATAAAACCTTGAAAAAAATTTTGTTTTCTGGTGCAAATAAAGCCAGAAATCTACTGCAGCTCAGAGCTAGATTTCTGTTTAGACGCATGGAGTGCCTCATCATAAATTAGGTGCATCCTCCAGAAGTGCAGAAAGTGCCAGTCTTGAGAAATCTCCCCCTATGTTCCTATGGAGCCCTGACACAGACCTATCTTTGGCAGCCTTGGATCATTCAGGAGGACTGAGACTACTGTACACACTATCCGGCTCCCTCGATCCCCGCCAGGGGTGCTGTTGCACTCCTGGGGGGTTTTTTTTTTAGCTTCCAGGTGCCGAGGTCACATTTGACCATGGCATCTGAGGGGTTAAATGTGTGCAATAGATGTTAGCGTCAATTGCGTACATTAGCTCTGGGTGTCTGCGCGAGCGCAGCAAGCCCCTCTTTAGAGACCCGCCCAGCATCGTACATGTAAAAAAAAAAGCAACTTTACTAATTCAGCAATTTTGTGTAAACTCATGAGCAAATACACGTGTCTTCTTGGTTAGAGTCTACAATGACATCCTGCGTTTGGTCCGAGTCTGCAGTCATGTGTTACTAAGCTCCCTCCAACTCCTCTTCTTGCTAACGTGACCCCTTCGATAGGAGCAACAATGCATTTTTTTTAGATTATAAATGCAATGGGACAATAAAAAAGAAAAACAGCTTAAAGTGTAAAACTGTACATCTCCTTTGCGTAAACTCACACAAAACGTAAGATGGGTTTGGACTGTATGTTTTGTAGTTAGACATGCTAATCCCTGTCTTGTTCATCCTTGTCTCTGCACTCACCTTCAGTGCCCCTAGTTTGCTTTTCTCCCCTAGTTTATGCAGGCTGACCCGTAGTTTTGAATTCTCCTCCTCCAGAATACTTATGCGGATACTGTTGGCTTGAAGCTGTTTTTCCATATCTTCAGTAATGTCCCCAGAGCCTACAAGGTGCGGCAACATAGTTTGTATTTATCATGTAATAGAAGCAGAAGGAGCCTCATCAAACTGGACAACATACTATCTACATTACACAAATATTATTCTCAATTAAATTGGCTCATTACTTGATTGTCTAACTCTAGACATTTTATAAACCGATAATCACTATGCATGTATAAAATTGTACTAACGTGCATTTATCTAATACATATCATTTGACTGTAGAAGGTGAAATAGATCTACAGCATCTGCTTTGAAAAACAACCCTTCAGTCCAAACCTAAGAACTAACTATACATAACACATGGACACCGTGGACGTGGACGTCCCTGAAACCTTGTACATGGCTGATTAAGGCTACTTTCACACTAGCGTTTTATAATTCCGGTATTGAGTTCCGTCATAGGGGCTCAATACCGGAATAAAACACTTCAGTTTTGTCCCCATTCATTGTCAATGGGGACAAAACTGAACTGAAGACAATGGAATGCTCCTGAAAGCATTCCGTTCCATCTTCAGACCGGAGAGCAAACCGCAACATGCTGCAGTTTGCTCTCCGGTCCAGGCATCCGCACCAAGACGGATCCGGAAAGACCCCCAATGAAAGTCAATGGGGACGGATCCGTTTGGTGGGATACAATGGTGAATGGATCCGTCCTCCATTGACTTTCAATGAAGTTCATGACGAATCCGTCACATACACACATACATACATACACATATACAGACATACACAGACATATACAAATACAAACACACATACATACTTAAATGCTCCTGGCAGGTCACCATAGCGCAGGAGGAGCAGGACGGCGCACACATAGGACGATCCCACCCGGCGCCCAGCAGAGGGCGCTGTGGGGAATCGTCCTATGTGCGCGCCGTCCTGCTCCTGTACTGTGCTGTGGAGACCTGCCGGGACTTATGACAGCCAGATCAGGCAGGCGATTGTCAGGAGAGAAGCCTGCTCGCTAATGGAGGAGACCGCTGACATTACATGTAGTGATCTCCTCCACAACAGGGTTGATCCTGTTCAGTGAAACCACCCCTCTCTAGTTCAAATCCGTGGATCCATATTTGAGAAATTAGTCTTTCAATCAATTAGGATTAAGATCTCCTCATCAGGAAAAGAAGACTGAAATCTACTGCAGATGCACAGATTGAAGATTCACCGCATTTTTACAAGGCCAAGCAGAAAGACAATGAGGGTGCACTGAGTGGTTTGGCCTGCCCCTCGGTGCACTGGAAATCTCATAAGCTTATGTAATGAAAGACTAATTTTTAAAAAAACGGGGCCGGGCATCTGAACAAGAGAGGGGTCATTTCACTCAGCTGAATCAACCATAACCAGGGGCGGATTGGCCATAGACCCTAAAGGGAAATTTCCTGGTGGGCCGATGCCCCAGGGGGCCACCCAAGACCTCCTCTCTGCCGCTGACCGGGTAAATAATGAGCTCTCAACAGTAATTAACACTGTGAGAATCAAGTACTCATGTACCCAGCCAGAAACCGTGCATCCCCTTCTGAATGCTCTGGCCTGCACCCCACCTCCTAAGCCCCCTGCTCCATAAACAACTGGAGAACAGAACAGAAGATGGTAGCTATTGGGGCAGTATATTGTGCTACACTGTGTTATTTGGTTCTGTTGGGATGGTATTTTTCACTATGGTATTGTTGACCCTGCCTACTTGTGTTGCCCCGCCTTCTCTTAATTTGGACCTGCCTACAAAATGGGACCACTGTTTTTTTTCCAGGGCCACTTTAAGTTCCCAGTCCGCCCCTGACCATAACACAGTATGCCTGGTTTAATAGTCTTGATCCTGCTGACAGAAGCTCTTTAAAAATTTTTTTTTTTTTTTCACTCATAGTATCTGGCGGACTTTCTTTTTGTGGGTGGGCATTTCCCAGGATGCACTACAATTAGCTCCTGTTAATCACTTTCTCCCATGCATAGAAAATGGTCCCTCACATATAGCCCAAGAGATACAGAGATGGTATGTAATGCCCCCACAATTTCCATCTAGAGAGAGATAAAAGCTATATAGTTCTATGAATTCAGAAGTTGGGATGAATGAATGAAAGGTGCCTGGGCGTCTTCACCCTCCTTACTATGAGATCACTATGACAGCACTGAGGGGAGGAGAAAAGGGAAGCTGCTGAGCATGTGAGTCCACCACCAGGAGAAGGTGGACCAGAAGGATAAACAGCAGAGGGCGCTGCCAGAGAGGAAATGTAATGTACATCAAAAACTAACAATATTTTGAATGTCTGTATATTGCAGTAATATTTCATATGAAATGTCCTATTCATTGAATAGTAATACTTTTTGTTGGATAACCCCCTTAAATAAACATACACTTTTGGTAAACATGATTGTATAATATCTAAAAGCCTACATAACAAGCCAATAATAAATCTAATATAATATAATAGTATATAGTCTGAAACATAGATCTGTTATGATAAAAGACAATTCTCTTGACTTACTCTCAAATTCTGGGAGAGGGTGTAAGTCTGGGTAGCACACCAGTAATTTCTCTCTTTCCTTCTGTTCCTGTAGGCACCCTTGTAATTCTGTTAGCTGGCTGGTCACCGCTGCAACGGACATCTCCAATGTCACCTTCTCCTGCTGAAGAGTCTTTATCGTGTCCTACATGTGGTAAAATGGAAGAATAGGGAATAAGAGCAGCAGATCACTGCATTTTGTCCTTTTGATCACACTTAGGGTCCATTTACATGTCCACAAAATGGGTCCGCATCCATTTGCAATTTTGCGAAACGGGTGCGGACCCATTCATTTTCAATGGGGCCGCAAAAGATATGGACAGCACACCATGAGCTGTCCACATCCGCACCTCCGTTCAGCTGCCCCGCAAAAAAATAGAACATGACCTATTCTTGTCTGCAGGCACGGGCAAGAAAAGGCAATTCTATTATAGTGCCGGTCATGTGCGGTCCGCAAAATGCAGAACGCACATGGCCGGTGTCCGTGTTTTGTGGATCCGCAATTTGCGGACTGCAAAACAGTTGCGGACGTGTGAATGGACCTTTAGTTAAATGGTGATGCATCAAGTGGAGCTGGAATGATATTCTTCTTCAGACCTCTGTATAGTAATTCACTTTTGGTACAAAAATAAAGCAGTCATTAATAGTACCTTCTGTTCCTTCATTTGGCTCCTTAGACTTTCCTCCTCTGTCTTCATTTGCTCTATCTGATCTTCCAATTTGGCTCGTTCTTCATCTGCATCCCCCAGGATACCGCGCAAGTTTTCACACTCTTGTGATAATCTGTCTAACTGCTGTAACAGTGATTTCTGCTTTGCCTGTAGGGACTGGGTCCAGCAGGAGAATTCATTTAATAACATTATGTACAAATTATGCCAATAAATGAAAAATTTATATTTAAAAACATGAAAAAATATCTAGAAGGGTACAGAGATTATTATGTCAAAAGGTAAGCTGTTAACTGAATACTCCTCTAGGAAATAAGCTGTACCACTATATATGACTTGTATTCTGCATTGTTATCCAGTTTCCCCTTCTTCAAGCTTCATATCTAATTCTCAGTTTCCCTCAGCTCAAGAGACTACCTGTTCGGATGTCTCTCTAGCATGGAGTACATTACACAACAGCTGGGCTGGGCGATACGGCCAAAAAAAAATCTCGATTTTTTTAAAATTTTGGACGATTCACGATTTAAATCTCGATTTTCTTATGTTATTAAAAATATAAAAAAATAAATAAAAAAAGCCTACTGTGCCCCCATCAGACCTCACATCAGCCCACTGTGCCCCCACCAGACCTCACATCAGCCCACTATACCCCCATCAGACCTCACATCAGCCCACTGTGCCCTCATCAGACCTCAGATCAGCCCATTATGCCCCATCAGACCCCACATCAGCCCAGTGTGCCCCCATCAGACCTCAGATCAGCCTACAGTGCCCCCATCAGACCTCAGATCAGCCCAGTGTGCCCCCATCAGACCTCAGATCAGCCAACAGTGCCCATCAGACCCCACATCAGCCCATTGTGCCCCATCAGACCCCACATCAGCCCATTGTGCCCTATCAGACCCACATCAGCCCAGTGTGCCCCCATCAGACCTCAGATCAACCCACTGTGCCCCCATCAGACCTCAGATCAACCCACTGTGCCCTCATCAGACCTCAGATCAACCCACTGTGCCCTCATCAGACCTCAGATCAGCCCACTGTGCCCTCATCAGACCCCACATCAGCCCAGTGTGCCCCCATCAGACCTCAGATCAGCCCACAGTGCCCCCATCAGACCTCAGATCAGCCCATTGTGCCCATCAGACCCCACATTAGCCCATTGTGCCCCATCAGACCCCACATTAGCCCATTGTGCCCCATCAGACCCCACATCAGCCCAGTGTGCCCCCATCAGACCTTAGATTAGCCCACAGTGCCCCCATCAGACCTCAGATCAGCCCACAGTAGTGCCCCCTTCAGACCTCAGATCAGCCCACATTAGTGCCCCCTTCAGACCTCAGATCAGCCCACAGTAGTGCCCCCTTCAGCCCTCAGAACAGCCCACTAGGCCACCATAAGAATAAAATAAAAAAATCTCTCACCTGTCCTGCGCCGCGGCTCCGCTCCAGGTCCGGCGCTCCTCAGTCTTCTTCTCCCGTACGCCGTCAGGACAGTGCAGCGCGGCCCCGGAGAAGAAGAGGAGCGCCGGCTACCGGAGCGGAGCCGCGGCGCAGGACAGGTGAGAGATTTTTTTTATTTTATCTGGCGGGCGCCATTTTAGGAAAATCGAGTCCACGATTTTCCTAAAAAATAAAATCGTGAGGCTTTCAATTGGCGAATTAATCGAATGAATTTGATTAATTGCCCAGCCCTACACAACAGTAATGAGCAGTGTGGCTGTGAATCCAGAACTAGGATGAGATAATACAGCACAGTAATATGTATACTATAGTGTATTCATTTTACCCAGCGTGCTTCCCTCAGCAGATTTTGCAACAAATCCACAGGCAAAATCTATATGAGTTACAGTAAAGGGTAGTAAACACATTACAGTAAAGGGTAGTAAACACATTACAGCAACACAATAGGCATACCCTGATTTTTACGTTTCAGTGAATCTGTCTCCATCACATCTGAATATGGACTTGCACAGTGTCTAAAGAATTGTAATCTCTGTATTTCTCTTCACAAAGTTCACCATTGCCAAATTTCCCTAAAGTTCATGCCCTTTTAAAAGCATAGACGTCAGCCAGGAGCAGAGATTTCCCAAGACTAGGATGTATACTTAAAAATGTCACAATCAGGATCAGTGTTAATGGTAGATTTTTATCATGGTAAAGTGCTCAGACAGGCAATAATGGTATGCAATACAGCTTATATTAGAAAACAGTTATTTTACCATGCTTTTCTTATATCAGAAGCGGGTACCCCACGGCCTGTAACCTGTCTAGTATATGGAGTATGGAGTCCTGACAACATATACTTAGGGAATGTCATGAAAAGTGGAGATGGAAACTAATGGTCCTCTGTTCCAACGTTTAAGGCCCTGATTAGGCTTCATTCACACGTCCGTATGTGTTTTCCGTTCCGTTCCGTTTTTTGCGGATCCGCTATATGCTGGACAATAATTAAATAATGCTGGACAATAATTCTGTTGGGGGCCACTTAAATTGGCAGTAAGGTCAGAAAGAAGATATCATCATCACCTGACTTTAATAATAACCTGTATACTGAATGTGAATCATGGAGAATCTACAAAAGAGGAATATACATATATACATCAATCCAGCCTGCGAATACTAAACCTGACGATTCAGATGAGAACTAAGACATCGTAGACATGACAACTTTGAACTCTGATGATTATTGGACATTTTGCCTCGCTTCTGATTGTGCCCCTGTGTTGTGCAGGGAATAACTTGGAATAACTTAAAGGAAAATGCGGGGAAAAATGCTGAGTGTCCAGTGGAGTCTACCATAGATGATGAATGGCTTATCAGCCCTGATCTGGGGAATCCAGTCAGAAGTAGTCATTGGGGGAGTCCTCTGGATACCTAAGCAGGCTGTGTACAAGAGGAGGAGGACACTTATTTACTTGTCTCCTTCTCCATCCCATGAACAGAAAACGAACAGATATAGGATCTGCATTGATGATATAGGGTCTGTCCTGATCGATACACCTCAGATTAATGGATGGCCCATAGGCCCTGGTTTGAACTGAATATAGTCAATTGGGAAACTCTCTTTGGACTATTAGCAAATTGTGTTCAAGAGGAGGAACTGTTAAAGAAATTTAGTTAGTGGGTGAACACAATTGTGCTAGGGTTGTATATTTCATTATTAGGTGGTCTCCATCTCCTTATAGACATATCTCTTATATCTTATAATCTCTAAGCTCCATTAGATGTCACATATGCTTAAAAATAAAAATGACTCATAATCACTTGATATGTCTGTAGGAAAACAGGAACTTAGCAGAAGTTAATATACGCATATGGAATTTCCCAGATAGATGAAGTAATGTGTATCTCATTGGCTGCCATTATCACTTCTTTTGATTTGTTGTTTCAATGTAAACTTGTATGATTGTGATTGGACATATTAAAATTGATGACAAAGGGGGGTGTGATTACACCATCATGTATTTCTAATAAAATTAGCTCCCTGGGTGTAACCAGGAGAGATCTGCATGATCGGCAATGAGACTGGACGTGCATTTCTTGTGCTGAGGCCGCACCCTCTTACCATGAAGGGGGAAATTTAACATAATTTGAACACCACAGACAACTGAGTATTAAGTCTAATTTGGGACTTATCCTAAATTACGTTAACAGGGGACATTATTGCTGCTGGGGGCCACTATCAGGGACATTGTTACTGCAGGGGGCCTTTATGGGGGACATTATTAAAGCCGAGGGACATTATGTATACTGCACGCTGCGGTTTTTGTCCGGCCGCCTCTCGGCATGTTTGCCATGCATGGGGTCGGGCGGACTTCCGGCAGCACACGTGTGCTAACTGTAGTACGGAGCCGGCAGGCTGTTCGTGCTAGAAAAGTTTATTAAAAAAAAAAAAAAAAACCCACGCCCATGGCCACGCCCCCTTTTCACTCTTGGCGCCAAAAACGGCTTTTTAAATGTACGGTTGTTTGCACTATGTGTTATTATTGTCCTGAAGAAGGAGGCACTGATCCTCCGAAACGCGTAGACATCATTCCAATAAACATCTACTTCTCCATCAATATTCTGGTGACGAGAACTCCTTACACAGCGCCACTCCAAGTGATCTGATCTTCATCATCCTTCATTATGTTTCAGTGAATTCTGGTCTAGGAATAGTAACTGATTAGTCTGGAAACTGAAGCAGGGATGGAACCCATCTCAGATGTAGGCAGGGAGGGAACCCGCCTCAGATGCTTGTTCATATAGGAGTAAACACATAAAGAATAGTTTTTAAAATTTGCTGGGGTGGCCACCTGGTCTCTGGACAAAGCAGATTCCTGTGTGGTAAGTAGGAGTTTGTTTCACAGAGTTGGTAGTGTAAGTGGCATAAAGTGACTTGTACAAGGAAACAAAATCTGACAAACCATATTTGGGGTCTGCCACTACTTGTCTGTTTGAAGTTGCTATGAAGGTGATGACAGGGGATTTCAATGTTTCTCTTGCTTAAAGACCTCACTTGTAATCTTGTAGCAAATGGAAGCACTCAAGTGTAGAAAAAAACAAATTGTCCCTGGAATCAGGTAATGGATTTTGGGTGTACTGAAGTTCAGCTGGAATTGTACAAGCAGTCAGAAATGTAGACTTTCAGGAGGTCCACAATGCTGATGCTACGATATTCCGTGTCTGTATTATAAGTCTTCCTTGTTATTTTTGGAGAACATTGAGGTCAATTGGACAACAAAGTAAGGCTCCTGGGGGGCATCTCATGTGTGCTGAGCAAGGAGGAAACTATTTGTGACAAAAGTCATCAGAATGCTACTGTACTGCCTGAAGGCACTGGTATCTTCATAGCTCACCTCTTTGTGGTGCTGAAGGCTCTCTTCACGAGCCCTCTCTTTAGATACGGCCTCCTCAGATTCCTGAAGTCTCTGTAATGTATTTTCTAGATGGACTGTCAAGTCACTGACTTTTTTCTCCAGTACAGATACTTCTTCCTTGTGCACCATGCTCTGCATCTCTCCTAAAAGTTTCTGTCTTGCCAGTTCTAAGACAAGAACACATTCCATCACTAAGACACAAGCTGTTAATTATTTAAACATATTCCAGAAAGAGATGTATGGAACATTCTGGCAATTTACATTCAGGCCTCATGCACACGTTCCTGAAAAAAGGATACAAAAAACGGACCCATTCACTTGTATGGGCGACGGACAGGCATCCGTTTTTTCACGGATGCCTGTCCGTTCCATTTTTCAGATCCTTTTTCACTGGTGCATGTCCCATTTTCATCCGTTTAAACGTGACGGATGGCTCCATTGAACTCTATAGGAGCGTCCATGAAAACGGATGGAAACAAGTATGTATCCGTTTTCACGGATAGGTTGCTTGGAGACACAGAACCAGTCAGAACCAACCTAAACTACTTTGTAACAGTACAGGAGACAGTGTAGGACAGAGGCCAGACAGGAGTTGGAGAGCTAAGTGACAGGATGTCTTTCACTCGCTTGGAGGTAGAGAAATTGATAGGGCTAGTCGAGGGCAAGCCCATGATATGGGACAAGCGTCATCCATACGATCTTCCTCAAAAAGCATCTTGAATAGTGATGGGAACACACGAAACTCAAGCTATATTAGCAGAAGAATCAGCACGAACTCCTTACTACACAAAATGCAACCAAAATGGCGTCAGGCCGATCATGTGACCCATCCAAGGGGATGGGACATGATCCTGACATCATTTAGGACATTCCCACTTTTTTTTTTTTTTTTTTTTTAAAAAGACGGATCCATTTTAACGTATGAAAAACGGATTAAAAACAGATTGAAAAATACGGACCGTAAAAACGGAACAGGTGCAGACGGAACGTGTGCATGAAGCCTCAGACGCCTAATACAGCATTAGTTCAATATATGATAATGCAGTCTAGAGCCAGATTCTTTGCAAGAAGGATAAGGATGTTGAATAGCAAAGTATAAAGCGCCACCTATATGTTATAACAAGTACTGCAGCAGCTCTAGGGGCTAAAGGCCCTGTACTTTTCTCGTTACCTAAAAGTCTGTTCACTGAATTAGATTTTCATGCATGTATCCATTCTCCACAACCTCCCACAATATTACAGTAATTTACTGGAAATGGGCCTTATGTATAAAATCTGTTCTAGTGCAAAGTATCAGTGTTACCTATAATAACCAATGGACTGTACCCCTGTCTTGCATGTGATGTCCCAATTAACCATGTCCTTCTATACAGTATTTACCATATGCCTTCTAAACTGTGAGTGGGACTAGAAGTCCATCCACTGTGTTCTTTATTACATTACTGGGTCTACTATTATTCTTATGGTATTACCTTATAATATGGGAGCTACTGCATGATTTCCCTCTATATTATAATAAAATGTATGTTTTAATGAAGATATTTTGTTTATTTAATGCAAATATCTTTTTCACTTTCACGTATAATTAACTGTTTTCCACTGAAGATCTCAAACAACTATAATTGCTAGTGAAATAAACTGATGTATAGGTAATGGGTACCTTGAGAGACAGTATTTGACTATTTATGACCTATCTCCACCTATATCCAGGAAATGTCTGTGTAATGTGTGTATGCTCAGTGGTTAGTGGGCAGCACTGGTGCCTTGCAGCGTTGGGGTCCTAGGCTTGTATCTGAGGCACCTGAGGGGTTAATTGCTGCAGGTCGCGGGATCGCTGTGCCCTGTTATTGAGGCCGGGTGCCGTGTATGTGATACCGCCGCTGGCACCCGCTGCCTATACTTGTATTAATGTGCTTTACATTCATCGGTGGCGCAGTGCGTCCCCCCCCAGTATTATAAATTATAACCATTGATGGCGCAGTGCACCGCCCCCCCAGTATTAGTATTATTGGTGGCACAGTGGCCACAGGCCCCCCCACCTCATCGTTATATATCGCCCCCTTCCCAATTTTACATATAAAATTTACAAACAATAAAGAATAAACATTAAAAGTGTGAACTATTAAAATATTAATAAATATTTTCTATGCCGTAAACGCCGTAACAGAAAGAAAAAAAAAACACGCGATTTGCAATTTTTAGTCAATAGGATAGGACTGTTCTATTATGGGCTGGACGTTCCATAAAATGCGGAATGCACGCGGCTTTTTTGCCATTTTATTTTGGTATCATGACAACCCTACCAAGGACAACATCTGCATGCAGTTTGTATGTTCTCCCCATGTTTGTGTGGGTTTCCTCCGGGTACTCCGGTTTCTTCCCACACTCCAAAGACATACTGATAGGGAACTTAGATTGTGAGCTCCATTGAGGAGAGTGTGATGATAATGTCTGTAAAGTGCTGTGGAATATAGTACTGCTATATAAGTACATAAAAATAAATATAGACCTCTTAATCATTGAAGGTATTTCATTGCTGCAGGGGTGTAAAATCCAGCCCCTAGCCATGTGGCCTGCACCTACAGACATATGAGTCATTCTAAAGAACTTGCAGAATTCCAGTGTAGTACTGTCATGGGATACCACCATTATAACAAGCCAGTTCATTACATTTCTTTTCTCCTTGATATTCCACCATCAACTATGAGTGGTAATATTGTAGAGCAATAACATTTAGGAACCAGAGAAAGTCAGCCATGAAGCTTCAGACCACATAAAGTTACAGAGCAGGGTCACCGAGCGCTGAGCCACTTAGTGCATAAAAAACACCAAAGCTTCTCTGCCATGAACATCAGCACAATATCTGTGCCTCAGGATCTTCATGATCTGGGTTTCCATGGCCGAACAGCGGGATGCAAGCCTTGTATCACCAATGCCAGGCATCAGATAGTAATGTAAAGCACGGCATCACTGGACTCTGGGGCATTGGAAATGTGTTCTGTGGGACGATGAATCACACTTCTCTATCTGGTGGTCTGGTTTGGAGAATGCCAGGAGAATGCTATTTGCCTGACGGCATTCTGCCAACTGTAAAGGGGTTTCTTTTTCAGGGGTTGACCTAGGCCTCCTAGTTATAGTGAAGGGAAATCTTAATGCTTCACTAGTTTGACACTAGTGCTAAATTGCGTGGCAGGCTGTTCTGGCAGAGGGACAGCCTGCCACAGTTCATTGTATCCAGCATTGCTGGATACTACCTTTCCTCATCTGAGCCTTTTGACTATAACAGGACTTGGCAGTGATCCGGCCTGTTTCCAGCATCAGTGCCAGGATTCAGCCGGACAAAAAATCCTGCTTGCAGTGGTTTTTGCCCGGCCAAATCTCGGCACTAATGCCAGAAACAGGCTGGATCCCATTATAGTCAATGGAGCCTGGCGGTGCTCCAGTAGTTTCCAGTTATGCCAGATGCGATTAACTCTGGCAGGCTGTCCCTCTGCTGGACCAACCTGTCAGACGATTTTAGCCCTAGTGTGAAACTAGCCATACCAAGATATTTGGACACTTTTATGCTCCCAACTTTGTGGGAAGGACTTTTTCTGTTCCAGCATGACTGTGCCCCAGCGCACAAAGAAAGGTTCTTAAAGGCATGGTCGGGTGAGTCTGATTTGGAAGAACTTGACTGGCCGCACAGTCCTGGTCTTAACCCATCAAACACCTTTGGGATGAACTAGAATGGATGGATGATTGGTGAACCAAGAGTTCTCATCCACCATCAGTGTCTGACCTCACAAATGTTCTTCTGGATGAAATGACAAAAAGTCTTGTAGAAGATAGGAAGCTGCTTTAGCTGTCAAGGTGGGGGGGGCAACACCATATTAATATCTATGGATGGACGGGGCTGTCATAAAAGCACCTGTAGGTGTAATGTGTATGTATTGGTATAATGTGCGTCAATCGTGTAAGGTGTGTGAGTCTTGTGGATGTGTGTAATAAGTATTTACATGTGTGTAATGTATGTATTATGAGTTATCTTTATGTGTGAGTAAACATATACTTTTTTTATAGGAAAGGTTCATATCACTTTTAGGATTCATATTTAGCATGCACACCAGGAAAGTGGCTGACATACAAGGTAAATGTGTCCATGGGGTTACATTAGCCAGACAGACGCCAAAAAATGTATTTTTGGTCTCCATTGGGCAGGTATTCATCAATATTCCATACAACACTATCCAGTAAAAAAAAGTATATGTTAAATGTCACTGTACAGTATCTTTCTGAGGCACCTGTTCAACGTATGTGTCTTAGACACATATACTTTTCACATATGTGAAATAGAGGCCATAAATCAGATGTGGACACAGTCTTATATGTACAGTACATGCCTGTATTATTTATATGTATATGCTATTATATGTACAATATTATTATATTATATTCAATTTGTGTGGGAGCTAGAAGATGGACCCCCAGTAACAATTCCTCGGGTGGGCCCTGTAGGGCTCAGTCCGACACTGCTAGTAACACATGTTTGATCTGAATGTCTAGAATGAAAGGGTTTTTCTGAGACTTTAACCCCTTCCTGATGCAGCAATTTTTCAGTTTTTGCATCTGTACCCTTACTGCAGACTGCTAGCAATTCATTCATAACTTCTAGTAGAAATAATAAAGGAATGGCACAACATAGACCCATAAGAATAGTTACAGTGCCTTGCGAAAGTATTCGGCCCCTGGAACTTTTCAACCTTTTGCCACATTTCAGGCTTCAAACAAAAAGATATAACATTTAAAACTTTTGGTGAAGAATCAACAAGTGGGTCACAATTGTGAAGTGGAACGAAATTTATTGGATCATTTAAACTTTTTTTGTAATAATAAAACTGAAAAGTGGGGCGTGCAAAATTATTCGTCCCCCTCGCATTAATACTTTGTTGCGCCACCTTTTGCTGCGATTACAGCTGCAAGTCGCTTGGGGTATGTCTCTATCAGTTTTGCACATCTAGAGACTGAAATTCTTGCCCGTTCTTCCTTGCAAAACAGCTCGAGCTCTTTGAGGTTGGATGGAGAGCGTTTGTGAACAGCAGTTTTCAGCTCTTTCCACATATTCTCAATTGGATTCAGGTCTGGACTTTGACTTGGCCATTCTAAGACCTGGATACGTTTATTTTTGAACCATTCCATTGTAGATTTTGCTTTATGTTTGTGATCATTGTCTTGTTGGAAGATAAATCTCCGTCCTAGTCTCAGGTCTTTTGCAGACTCCAACAGGTTTTCATCCAGAATGGTCCTGTATTTGGCTCCATCCATCTTCCCATCAATTTTAACCATTTTCCCTGTCCCTGCTGATGAAAAGCAGGCCCAAACCATGATGCTGCCACCACCATGTTTGACAGTGGGGATAGTGTGTTCAGGGTGATGAGCTGTGTTGCTTTTACGCCAAACATATCGTTTTGCATTGTTTCCAAAAAGTTGGATTTTGGTTTCATCTGACCAGAGCACCTTCTTCCACATGTTTGGTGTGTCTCCCAGGTGGCTTGTGGCAAACTGTAAACAAGACTTTTTATGGATATCTTTGAGAAATGGCTTTCTTCTTGCCACTCTTCCATAAAGGCCAAGTGTTCGACTGATTGTTGTCCTATGGACAGACTCTCCCACCTCAGCTGTAGATCTCTGCAGTTCATCCAGAGTGATCATGGGCCTCTTGGCTGCATCTCTGATCAATCTTCTCCTTGTTTGAGATGAAAGTTTAGAGGGACGGCCGGGTCTTGGTAGATTTGCAGTGGTCTGATACTCCTTCCATTTCAATATGATCGCTTGCACAGTGCTCCTTGGGATGTTTAAAGCTTGGGAAATCTTTTGGTATCCAAATCCGGCTTTAAACTTCTCCACACCAGTATCACAGACCTTTTCAGTTTTATTATTACAAAAAAAGTTTAAATGATCCAATAAATTTCGTTCCACTTCACAATTGTGACCCACTCGTTGTTGATTCTTCACCAAAAATTTAAAATGTTATATCTTTTTGTTTGAAGCCTGAAATGTGGCAAAAGGTTGAAAAGTTCCAGGGGGCCGAATAATTTCGCAAGGCACTGTATTACATGGGGAATGCATGAAGCTATTAAACCAGGCATGTCAGGAGCGGTGACAGGTCCTCTTTAAGTTGTTTTTACCTTTAATACTACTGGCTCTTCTTTAAACTGTAGAAGTCATAATGATTGGAAAAATTAAAGGGATGTAATTATTTTAATTAATAGAAATCTGTACTTTCCCCATATGGAGGACCAGAATGACTATTTTACATGTAAAATATCTTTAAACTGGACCTTACCCAGATCTCGTATGGTACAGTGCTGAAGTTTCAACTCTTCTTTCAGGATGGAAACTCTTTCTTCTAGGACTGCAGACCCTAAATAAAGCATGGTCATTCATTAATGCACACCATCAGCAGGGATGTCTACATAAATATGTATTAAAAAACTTTGTAAGATAACTTTTACCTTTCCTCAGTTCATCTTTGTCCCTCTCAAGCCTGTCCAACATATCCTGGTTCCGTTGTCCTTTCTCTTGTAGCTTCTTCTCATGGTCATTTGCCTGTCGCTGCAGCTCTTCTTTCTGTAGCTTTAGCTGGTGCTTGTAGTCTTCTATGTTTTGTTGTAGACGCTGATTCTCTATCTTAGCAGCCTCACAGTGATTTCTCAGAGGCTGAATGAGCTGTGTGAGCTCGGTCAGATGTTTGCCGATTCGAACTAGATCCTTGCTTTCTTCACTGGCCCAGTACTTCATTTCTGAAGGAGACAGGGTTCCCTCAGGTGGCAAGACTTCTTGAATTTTTATAAGTGAGGATGGCAAGTTCTGACTTTTGCATACACTAACAATGGCATCACTAACCTCCTTTAAACTACTCTGAGCAATGGCACACGCATCGCATGGGATAAGAGCAGACTCTAAAGTCTGTGAGCCAACGGTGCAGACATCCTTTGCAGTGGAGAGGTCTGTTTCCTGAGGGACACCGGTAGGATGACGGCTTTCTGTGCGTGATAGGACCGAATGGGCCCTGCGTGACGACAAACAAGAACGTTCCTTTGGTGTCTTGGGCTCCTTGGTCATAATTAAATTTTCAGATGAAGAAGATTTCTGGAGATAGAAAGTAAGTGTTAAAAGAATTCAAATCTAAGCATATTCATCAACATCTTCCTGAAAACGACAAATGGACTACAAAATGCAAATGATTAAAATAGACAAATCGCCAGGACCGGATCCTAAGATATACGCCCCTGTATCCTAAGAGAATTAAGTAATGTCATAGCCAGACCCTTATTTCTAATATTTAAGGACTCTATACTGACAGGGAGTGTTCCACAGGATTGGCGCATAGCAAATGTGGTGCCAATATTCAAAAAGAGTCCAAAAACAGAGCCTGGAAACTATAGGCCGGTAAGTTTAACATCTGTCGTGGGTAAACTGTTTGAAGGTTTTCTAAGAGATGCTATCTTGGAGTACCTCTATGAAAATAAGCAAATAACTCCATATCAGCATGGCTTCATGAGGGATCGGTCATGTCAAACCAATTTAATCAGTTTCTATGAGGAGGTAAGTTCTAGACTTGACCACGGCGACTCAATGGATGTCGTAGATCTGGATTTCTCCAAAGCATTTGACACTGTACCACATAAAAGGTTAGTATACAAAATGAGAATGCTTGGCCTGGGAGAAAATGTCTGTATGTGGGTAAGTAACTGGCTCAGTGATAGAAAACAGAGGGTGGTTATTAACGTTACATACTCAGATTGGGTCACTGTCACTAGTGGGGTACCACAGGGGTCAGTATTGGGCCCTATTCTCTTCAGTATATTCATTAAAGAAGAACTCCCGCAAAAAATTTTATTCTCTGACCTGTTAGAAAGGTGCATGATATAATCTGTAGTGAATGTCATTTTCTTATCAGAGGCTGAAATTTAGAGTTTCCACTCTCTTCTTATTGTAGCTGGGTCATGTGACCAACTCCCTGACCTCCAACTGACCCAGGACAGCAAGCTAGTCACTTCTCTATTCATTCCTATGAGACTGAAAGTGAGGCTCCCATAGGAATGCATAGAAAATTAGACTTCCTGTCCACACATAAGGTACTGTGTGAGTTGGTGGGTCTAATTCCTAGTCACATGACACAGATAAGAAACTTCAGGATGATATAACTCAAAAATTCAGCTACTGGTAAGAAAATGACATCCACTACAGATTACATCATGTACATTTCTAGCAGGACATGAAATAAAAATTTTTGCGGGAATTCTTCTTTAATGATCTTGTAGAAGGCTTGCACAGTAAAATATAAATTATTGTAGATGACACTAAACTGTGTAAAGTAATTAACACAGAAGAGGACAATACACTGCTACAGATGGATCTGGATAGACTGGAGGCTTGGGCAGATAAGTGGCAGATGAGGTTTAACACTGACAAATGTAAGGTTATGCATATGGGAAGGAATAATGCAAGTCACCAGTACATACTAAATGGTAAAACATTGGGTAACTCTGACATGGAAAAGGACCTAGGAATTTTAGTGAACAGCAAACTAAGCTGCAGAAACCAGTGTCAGACAGCTGCTGCCAAGGCCAATAAGATAATGGGTTGCATCAAAAGAGGCATAGATGCCCGTGATGAGAACATAGTCCTGCCACTTTACAAATCACTAGTCAGACCACACATGGAGTACTGTGTACAGTTCTGGTCTCCTGTGAACAAGGCAGACATAGCAGAGCTGGAGAGGGTTCAGAGGAGGGCAACTAAAGTAATAACTGGAATGGGTGGACTACAGTACCCAGAAAGATTATCAAAATTAGGGTTATTCACTTTAGAAAAAAGACGACTGAGGGGAGATCTAATAACTATGTATAAATATATCAGGGGTCAGTACAGAGATCTCTCCCATCATCTATTTATCCCCAGGACTGTGACTGAAGGTTTGTACACAAACATAGAAGAGGATTCTTTACGGTAAGAGCAGTGAGACTATGGAACTCTCTGCCTGAGGAGGTGGTGATGGTAAGTTCACTAAAAGAGTTTAAGAGGGTCTGGATGTATTTCTGGAGGGTAATAATATTACAGGTTATAGTTACTAGAGATGGGTCGTTGATCCAGGGAGTAATTCTGATTGCCTGATTGGATTCGGGAAGGAATTTTTTTCCCCTAAAGTGAGGAAAATTGGCTTCTACCTCACAGGGGTTTTTTGCCTTCCTCTGGATCAACTTGTAGGAAAACAGGCCGAACTGGATGGACAGATGTCTTTTTTTCGGCCTTATAAACTATGTTACTATGAATACAGTCCAATTTCATAATGAAAAATATACTATATACTATTGACTGGACAAGGATATATAACACTGATGTGAACGTTTAAACTCACTGCTTTATTGTAAATTTTCCCCAACTTCAACATGTTGCTCCAATACTTCCGAACTGTAAGTCCAACTGACATTGAGGGTCCATGATCTCGAGGTTGTACGAAGCCACCATCACTGTTTATTAATTCTGCGTACACATCAAAGCTCTGAAGAAGCAGCAAAAGCCTGGACATAGAAAGACAGTGTTAAAAGGACTGTCCCACGCAAAATATTCTGCAGTTTTCACTGCTCCCTGCTGTTTTTTTTTTCTTATTACTTTGTCCGGCTCACTGAGATGGCCACACATGCTCAGTTTCATCTTTCAACTGCCTCATGAGCTGTTATAAGAAGAGAGCTGCAGCAGAGAGGACACATCCCCTGAGCTGCAGCAGAAAGGACACTCCCCTTGAGCTGCCAACATGATATAAATCTAGCGGCGTAATCAAAGCAATGAATGTGAGGTACAGGGCTGGTCCTAGGTTTGTTAGAAAGATACTGCCATGTACTATATGATGTCTGATTTATATTTTTTACATTAATCATGGCATAACCCCTTTAAGGGCCTATTAGACTGCACAGGAACACTGACTCGTATAATCAATCAGCCGATGAACGAGCAAGCACGACTGATGTGCATTTTTCATCAGGATGAATGATGCCCAATTATCGGCAGCACATCTCCCTGTGTAATCAGACATGCACTGCCGATAATGAATAGAAAAGAATGAGTGAGAAACGACTCGATCCTCCCGCATTCTGTTTGCATCAGCCTGTGTAATCGAGCACCGATGTTTTATTATCCATTGGTGCTTGCACTGCCCATACATCGGGCTGTGCAATAACAACTTTCTCAAGCAAAGGCACAAACACAGTATAACTAATGTAACAAAACTCAATCGAGAAGGTCCTCTCACAATGGGCATGTATCACCTAACCACATGTGTAACCGCCTGGATCCCCTCCGAGCCCCCCCCAATTCGTCCACACTGCATGAATGAAGTGAGTTGTCACTTGAAAGGTGCAGCAATCAAGCATGTGTCCTGCAGATCCTTTCAATGTATATTCTTTTTTTTTTTTGTTCAATAATGAATTCCACTTTTTCTTTCAATTCACTGTGCCTTACAGGAAAGTACATCCAGTTCTCACCTTACAGTACGTCTTGAAGTACAGTATGCCTTGAAACATTAGCTCAAGGATCAGCCGACAGACCTCATGAATAATTAAAGATTAGACATGATAAGCCTGTGTTGTTTAGTAGATTTTGTTAATTAAATACTTTTTAGGCTACATTTAAGCGACAGTGAAAAACGTCTGTGTCAAAGACTTTGGGGATATTACACTGCGTTTTTTGATGGCCAGTGAATAGCGGGCCATCAAAAAATAGGATATGTCCTATTTTGGGCCATTTTCACGTCCAGACGGACCCCATTAAAAGCAACTGGGCCAGGGGCGTAGCTAACGGCTCATGGGCCCTGGTTCAATAGTTCAGCTTGGGCCCCCCTTCCCTCAGTGCTTTGTGTGTCTTCTTATGCAGCAGAAGGGTCTTTGGGCTCCCTCAGGCTCCTGGGCCCGGTAGCGACTGCTACCTCTGCACCCCCTATAGCTACGCCCCTGAACTGGGCCCTTTTTGATGGCCATATAGAAAGGGTTGCCCCGTCTAAAGGCTGATAAAATTAAGGGGTTAAAATGATTTAAAAAAAAATAAAAAATCTCATATACTTGAACGCACTAACGCTCGCTCTGCACTGGAGGTAACCGGAAGGACCCGATGCTCCCAGCGTCATGACATCACATGTGAGTGTCAGTGCGTTCAAGTGGATGGGGGGAGTTTTTTTTAAATTTTACCTAGCAATATTAGTGCCACAATGGAGGGCCTTTTTATACTAGAGGCACTATTGGGGGCATTTTTTTTTATACTAGAGGACCAATATTGTAGGGCATTTTATATACAGGGGGCACTGCTGGGGGTATTTTATATACAGGGGGTACTGTGGGTGCAATTTATATACAGGGGATATTGTGGGGGCCATTATAGATACTGGGGGCACTGTGGGGTGTACTCAGGGCACTGCAGGGGCTGGGATGCTAAAAAAAACCCAACAACAATGAAATTCATCTGTTTTCCATGGCTGTTTTTAACGGCCATGAAACATGAATGCAAAACAGCCATTAAAAAGAAACTGCCAGAAAATTGATGCACATGGATGCAGAATGGCCATGAAAAACGGACAGTGAGTCCATTTTTTTCCACAGTCATTTGAATGTAGTCTTAAAGAAGAACTCCCACAATAAATTTTATTCTCTGACCTGCTAGAAAGGTACATGATGTAATCTGTAGTGAATGTAATCTTCTTACCGGTGTCTCTATTTTGAGTTATCCTCTCCCTTTTGCTTCTCATCTGTGTCATGAGACCAGCAATCAGACTTTCCAAATAACACAGCATCTTATGTGTGGACAGTAAGTCGGTTTCTCTATGTATTCCTATGGGAGCCTCAATGTCAGTCTCATATGAATGAATAGAGGAGTAACTGACTTCCTGTCCTGTGTCAGTTGGAGATCACAGAGTTGGTCACATGACACAGCTACAAGGGAGGTTATTACTCACAAATACAGTCACTGATGAGAAGATTACTTTCACTACAGATTACATCATGTACCTTTCTAACAGGTCAGGGAATAAAAAATGCAAGTCAGCTTTGTTGGGCCCAAATGCCACTTCATCAGTATTAATTGCAGACGTCTCAAGATCTCGTCAGGCAGGTAAATCAATACTGAAGGGATGGAAGTTGGCACCGGAACTCGACTACTCCATCTGTTGTGCAGTGGATGGAGCAGGTTACCGCAATGCTGCTGCTATTCTTTTTAATGGGAGCAGCATTGCAGTAGCCAGTTCTGTCTGCTGCACAATGGACGGAGCTACTGCAGAACAGTTGACCGGCAAGAGTGCAGGGTGTCAGATCTCCACCGATCAGATAGTGATTTGTTATCCTGAGAATAGGCCATTGATTGTAAAGGAGTGGTCAACCCCTTGAAATAGTCACACATTTTTCACACAACTTTGCATAAATCAATAGTACAAAGCACCATAAGAAACTGTGTAATACATCTTATCAGAGAAAAATGCCTTGTGCTAGAGTTAGCAGTTGTTTCTTCCCCTCCTTTTCTAAACTGACTTTGTCTCTAAATGTATGCCAAATCCATCTTGGTGAGACCAGGACAACTGTCTGCTCACTGAAGGAACAGATTAAATCATCCCATACAAGTCTATGGAGAGGGGAGGTGGGGAAGTGAATACGTTTCTCTCCCAGCCCAAGTGCTTTATTCACATCAGTATGGGGCAGTACTTCTTCCTAATGCTCTCCATGATCCTGGGGCTGATTCTAAGTGAGTAAGAGAAGGTTAGGAAGCAGATTCTCCTCTACTGTCTGTGTGTCTCCACCCACCATAAAGAGAACTGCAAACTAGACATTCATAGAAGTCACATAGTGGCCAGAAATAGTGTTATTCCTCATGTACACAGACTGTACAGTCATGGCCAAAAGTTTTGAGAATGATACAAATATTAATTTTTACAAAGTCTACTGCTTCAGTTTTTATAATGGCAATTTGCATATACTCCAGAATGTTATAAAGAGTGATCAGCTTAACAGCAATTACTTGCAAAGTCAATATTTGCCTAGAAAATGAACTTTATCCCCCAAAACACATTTCAACATCATTGCAGCCCTGCCTTAAAAGGACCGGCTAACATCGTTTCAGTGATTGCTCCATTAACACAGGTGTGGCTGTTGATGAGGACAGGGCTGGAGATCAATCTGTCATGATTAAGTAAGAATGACACCACTGGACACTTTAAAAAGAAGGCTGGTGCTTGGCATCATTGTTTCTCTTCTGTTAACCATGGTTATCTCTAAAGAAACACGTGCAGTCATCATTGCACTGCACAAAAATGGCCTAATAGGGAAGAGTATTGCAGCTAGAAAGATTGCACCTCAGTCAACAATCTATCGCATCAAGAACTTCAAGGAGAGAGGTTCCATTGTTGCCAAAAAGGCTCTAGGGCGCCCAAGAAAGACCAGCAAGCGCCAGGACCGTCTCTTAAAAGTGTTTCAGCTGTGGGATCGGGCTACCAGCAGTGCAGAGCTTGCTCAGGAATGGCAGCAGGCAGGTGTGAGTGCATCTGCACGCACTGTGAGGCGGAGACTCTTGGAGCAAGGCCTGGTCTCAAGGAGGGCAGCAAAGAAGCCACTTCTCTCCAGAAAAAACATCAGGGACAGACTGATATTCTGCAAAAGGTACAGGGAGTGGACTGCTGAGGACTGGGGTAGATCTAGATCTTAATCCCATTGAGAACTTGATGTCAATCATCAAGAGACGAGTGGACAAACAAAAACCTACAAATTCTGACAAAATGCAAGCATTGATTGTGCAAGAATGGACTGCTATCAGTCAGGATTTGGTCCAGAAGTTGATTGAGAGCATGCCAGGGAGAATTGCAGAGGTCCTGAAGAAAAAGGGTCAACACTGCAAATATTGACTTGCTGCATTAACTCATTCTAACTGTCAATATAAGCTTTTGTTACTCATAATATGATTGCAATTATATTTCTGTATGTGATAAAAACATCTGACAAACACACATAAAAACCAGAGGGCAGCAGATCATGTGAAAATATAATATTTGTGTCATTCTCAAAACTTTTGGCCATGACTGTACTACTGATGAATTCAAAGTTGATTGAAATATTAAGATCACTTTAAAGATAACATTGGGGACATAAAGAACAGAAGGTCGGGTACTCTAGGCTGTGGGGGGATGGGGGGAAATATCCAGCTGACAGGTTCCCTTTAAAGGGAGTCTGTCATCTGCTTTTCACCTATATAACTAAGAGCACTTCCCCATAGAAGATTTCATACACATCCCAGACATACCTGTGTGCACTTTGTGTCTGTATTACATGTCCAGGAAAAGCACTTTTATTCTGCTGGAATGTGTCTGCAATCTTCTGTGGGACAGTGCTCTTAGTTATATTGGTGAAAATTAGATAACAGACTCCTTTTAAGATGCTAAACATGCAAACTTCAAATAATTCTCTTTGACATAATGGAGGTTTAGCCATACCGGTCAATCACAAGCTCCAATAAAACCATGTGTGAAAGCTGTGTGTAGTCTGGATCATCCTCTACATAATCGTATCTATCCAACAACTGCACCAAGTCCAGATCACAGGACATCTTATCAGGGAATTTCCAGGATGGGAAGCGTACAGCACCAACTCTGGAGAAGACATCAATCAGAGTACCCTGAAGATCAGTAATGTCCTTTCTTAGACTTTCCATACACACACGATCTCCCAATAGACACGTCATGGTTCTAGAATGGAAGCAAAAACATATGATAAAACACAGTAAGGGGGTATAAACTGCAAAAGTTTTATATTCAAGGGGGCCATACACATTAGACAATTGTTGGCCAAATGCACTGATTCTGTGGGACCAGCTGAACATCTAATGTGTATGGAGGCCTCCTGGTTAGATTTCAGCATGCATGATCACTTGTCCTCAAGATAGATAAGTCAATGCCAGAGGAGTCTGGCCAGCAGCTTACTCCTCTCTGCTTATTCAGAACATGCATGCTCGGCCAAGCCAAATGTGAATATGCTTAGGGAGGTCAGGAAGAATAATGAAGGAGTCCATACACTTTACATAGCTGCCAGCAAATGCTCGCTTTGGCATCTTCATATAGTAAACTCAGGTGCAGGTACAAGAAACCAGAAACATATTTTCAAAGCTGTGTTGCTTACAGGGGCTGTTCACCTTTGGGACACTTTGTACACACCCCACAATGGTAATCATACTTACCTGATCCCCACTGGGCTCTGGCTCCATCACAGCACCACCGACTCTGCAGGTCCCAGGTATCCGTATGTCACCATCTAGTTAGACATGGGGTCATATGCAGAGGATGAACTACATTTTTTCAGGCAGTCCCATGTAAATACCAGCTTTGCCTTCACGCCAGGATAGGGCTAATAGGCCTCTGGGAGGGGTCTGGAATGAATGCAGTGCAGGCAATTACAGCCAAGTGATGTGTCTGACTTCCCTGTACTTTATCACTTGGCTATTATTACCTGCTCTGCATTCACTCCAGTCTAAACCTCTCTCAGGGACTTAGAAACTCCAGGCAGGCACCCTTACCAACATTCACTACTTGAAGAAAAGAAAATAAATCCAGCACCCATACAGCAAGTCCATTTGTATCACAGGATGCACATCTTCTAGGGGCCCCGTCCAAAAGGCTCCTTAGTAACAGTAGGACCAAAGAGATGAAAACAGCATCCACTGTTCGTGGTGATGAGATTTTAATCCATAACAGTGGATGCTGTCTTCATCTCTTTGGTCCAACATTCACCACTGCTTACTGCCCACCAGGAGGCTGCTTACTCTGCCAGGCCGCCACTCCGCTAGCAGCATTGGTGGAGATTGCAGCTGCACGAGTCTCCCGCCACAGCTTCAAATGGTCCTGCAGCCGGCCCAAACTGACCAATTGGCAGCTTTCTTCCAAATAACGAAGTTCCGGTTGCGGTATAAGGTTTGGTTAACCCCTTCGCGCCCGGAGCTTTTTTTGGTTCTGCATTTTCGTTTTGCGCTCCCTGCCTTCAAACAGCCATAACTCTTTTATTTTTCTGTTCACATAGCTGTATGAGGGCTTGTTTTTTGCGGGACAAGTTGTACTTTCCAACGCCACCATTTAATATTGCATACGGTGTAGTGGGAAGCGGGAAAAAAATTCCAAACCGGGTGAAATTGCAAAGAAAACGCTATTCCGCTACAGTTCTACGGGTTTCTTATTTACAGCGTTCGATGTGCATTAAAACTGATCCGTTACTTTCATTCTACTGGTCAGTACGAATCCGGCAATACCTAATATGTATAGTTTTTCCTGCGTTTTCATAGTGATAAAATAATTAGAAAGTTGCCCTTTTTTTTTTTTTTTTTTTTCCTTGTCAAATCTTGACCCCTATAACTTTTTGGTATTTATGTGTACAGAGCTGTATGGGGGCTCATTTTTGCGGGACGATCTGAAGTTTTTATTGATACCATTCTGGGGTGTGTATGACTTTTTGATCACTTTTTATTTAATTTTTTTTAGAAAAAAAAGCGACAAAAAACGGCAAATCGCCATTTGGACGCTTTTTTCCGCCACACAATTCGCCGTATTGGAATTTTTTTTTTATATTTTAAAAGTACGGGCGTTTTCGGTCACGGTGATACCCATGATGTCTATATTTATTGTTATTTAGGTATTTATTTTTTACTTATACGGAAAGGGGGGTGATTTGAACTTTTACATCTTTTTTATTTTTTATATATTTTTTAACATTTTTTTTTAATTTTTTTTTACTATTAGAAAGCTCAAATATGGGCTTATAAATTGTGGCTTTTTTTTTTCTTTATGAGCAATTCTGGGTTTTATAGACTCAGAAATCCATCAATTGCTCATTTCTTATCCTGGCCTGCCATCTAGTGGCCAGAATAAGAATTGCACTTTGAAAACTGTAATCCTCACCAGCGAGGATTACAGTTTTCATATGGTGTACAGACACCCCGATTGGCCACACGGGGTGTCTGTACACCACCCGGAAGCGAACGCTTCCGGATTTAGACGCAACTAGATGCCGTGATCACGTGTGATCACGGCATCTAGTCGCCCCGGAAGACGGCGCCGATGGCGGTAAGTAGCGGCAAGTCTCTGCTGTTAGAAACAGCAGAGACTTGCCGGCCATGACGCCCGCCGCACCCGCGAGCGGGCGCCATGTGCCCGCATCGCCCCAGCGCCGTACATGTACGGCGCTGGTCGCGAAGGGGTTAATGGATAGTTAAGACACCAGCAGTATCGCTGTGCTTTCGGTGCCGTTCACAGCGCTCATGAATGGCAGCGCAAAGTCAAGCACGTATTAGTATGCCTAAGATTTCTTTTAGAGAGTCAAATGGCCTGCACAAGAGTCTATGACACTTGTACAGGCATTATTGTGATCTCTGGTCATGTGACTGCTTCGGCAGTCACGTGTCACCCATTGGCTACCTGCTGCATGGGTGACACGCACTTACACGCCTTGGCATGATATCAATGAGATTATTAATGGTTGTCTGAGGAATGTTCTGCCATGATGAATGCACTTGGGCATGCAAATCATCAAGATCCGCTGCTGGCGGCTCCCTTTGCAATTGCTGACCAATGACATCCCAGATGTGCTCAATGGCAGAGAAGTCTGGAATGCCGCAGGCCAAGGTAGCATGTTTAGGCCACACAGGCTGCTCACAGTAGCATGAGCAACATGAGGCCTGGTGTTGTACTGTTGAAAAACAGCTCCTGGGACACTCTGGAAAGATGACCATACCACTGGTTCCATGACCAAATCAATGTAATGCCGAGCTGTTTGTGTACCTCAAATGAAGACTAGAGGGGACCAGATACCATACATTATGTCATCCCACACCATAATCCTAGGAGTAGGACCAGTGTGACCTTGTGAATGTCTATTCATAGTGTTGCACACATGGTCTCCAGACCAACCTCTGGCTAATATTGCGTCCGAGACAAACGCAGGGCCATTCCATTGCCGTACTCTTACTGTGCATCATGATAGCCGTTAACAGTGGTGAAGTTAAAGGGGTTTTCCGAGTTATATTTATTGATGACCTATCCTCGGGATAGGTCATCAATATCAGATCGGCGGGGGTTCGACACCCAGCACTCCTGCGATCAGCTGTTTGAAGAAGAGGCGTGCGCTGTATCAGCGCTGCCTCCTCCTCACTGTTTAAATGCTCGCCGTAACGGGGGTAGTGGTGAGTAAGTGTAATTACATCTAACTGCCCCATTCATTTCTATGGAACAAATCGCTCCTATACAAGTCTATGGGAACGAGCCTTCCCATTGAAAAGAATGGGACGGTTATGTGTAATTACACCTACTCACTGCTACGTATGTTACGGCGAGCAGGTAAACAGTGAAGAGGAGGCAGCACTGGCATGGCGTGCGCCTCCTCTTCAAACAGCTGATCGGCGGGGGTGCTGGGTGTCAGACCCCTGCGATCTGATATTGATGACCTATCCTGAGGATAGCTCATCAATAAATATAACTCAGCTAACCCCTTTAAGTCAATTTGTACTCCTGTAGCTGGACATCTGGCTTGTAGCCAAACGTCGTGAAAATGCCTTCTGATGGTTTGTGTAGATAATGTTTGCCGCCCTAGGCTTAGGATGTGATGTCCAATTTCACTTGCAATACAGAATGGATCACTACACATCATTCTTGTAAACAGACGATCAGTCCGTGCAGAGGTTCACCTCTGTTCACCTCCAGCTGTCATTCCAATTCTTTACTGTTCTCCCCAACCACCAGGACACGTAACATTGTCCCTCTCAGTTTGTGACAAGTGGCAATAACTGGCATGTTGAGGCAGGAGACATTGTACAATCATCCCACACGACTTGATCAGATTTTTTAGGTGTCATGTGTCTAAAAAAAAACTACTACCAATCTGGATTTCATTGTCCTCTCGTATGCCACAGATTGGAGCAAGGTGCGTGAAAATGGAATCATCTGCAGAACACGAGCTACTTCCTTGGTTTGTATAGCCTTTCATGGTGTTGCAATTTCAATGTGGAGTTCAAAAACAGCAGTAGATTTTATGATAAGATGTTATGCTGGGATTTCTCACGGTGTACCAATTTATATACTCCTAGGGCTGTATTATACAGCCCAATCTTTGGGAAGGACAAGCACCGATTGATGATAAATGCATTGATCTGCGCTCATTTGAATCAGCCTGTTACACCAGCCAATGCAAAGTATATGGGGGAGGAACAACTGCTACTGTGATTGCTCCTCACTCGTTCATATGGGGGATGTGCTGCTGATAATCAGGCATCTTCTATTGTCAGTGAAAGATGCAATCAGACGACAAACAAGCATTTGGGTGATCGCCAACACGATTACATGACCGCTTTTTCCTGATGATTGGCCCAAAAATCAAATGTTGTAATCAGGGCTTTATATTATCATTACCAATATCTAATAAACAGCACGTATCAACTCCCACCGATGTCAGATTAAAGGGGTATTCCCATTGACAGAATATGCCATAAATGTCTGATTGAAGTGGGTCCCAGAGGTGGGACCTGCACCTATGTGAAGAACGGGGCCCAACAGTGAACGAACAACAAGCTGCACACGTGTGACCACCCTCCATTCACCACTATGTGACTTCCGAAAAAAGCAGAGTAATGGTCGCGCATGTGTGGCTGCCCTCTGTTCACTTTGGGGTCCCTATCTGGAGACACACGCAGGTCCCACCTCTGGAACTCACTCCTATCAAACATTTATGGCATATCCTGTCGATAAGCCATAAATGTCCCAGAGGAGACTACCCTTTTAAAGGAATTTCACATTACAATGGAAATCACTATCAACAGAATTGGGGTGGGGTGGGAGTTGAAGCTACTGTTTCTAATCATTTTGAAATGCATTTTGAAAACCCAAAATGTACTGAAGGAGTGAAAACTTGTCACCTATGTATCTGATCTGTGCGGTTCCAACCACATTCAACATTTACTGAACTACTGGAGATAGCCAAGTACAGCACAAGGCTATTTACTGCAGCCCCATAAAGATGCGGCATGCCCGACCTGCAGCTTCATTCATTTTGGGGGTCACCATCAGTTGGGATCCCAGAGATTGGACTTTCACTGATCCTGAAAATACTAACAAGTGGAACACAGATACAGATATTTCCACAAAATACTATTTCTAGTCGCAGGAGGACTTTTGAAGCAATCTAGACTTACATCTTAACTTCAATGTTAATCGATCAGGCAGGTCACACAGGATACAGACACGAGCCTTGAATAATCAATGAAAAGTGTCCTCCATGTCGCCTTGTGAACAATAGTAACTGCTTTTAACATTCGATGTAAGGATGCGACATAGCGCACGAAAGTTGGCGGCGAAGACTTCTTTTCCATCCGTCAACCAAAGTCATTGCCATGACAACGACGCACTGTGCGTTTGACGAAAGATGTCGTGCGTGCGTACACTTGGCAGTACGTACGTTGAGGTTTAGAATGTACCATTTGAAAAAAGGGGGTGTTTTATTTTCTTGTCGACCTTTTGTCTATCATTACGGGAATAAGAGTACTCCACCTAGACTCCTATCTCGGTAAACGCTGACTGGCAGTGTGTTTATGCGTCACGTAAGATGAGGTTTATTTTCACTACCTAGCGCCCTAGTGGTACGTTCCACTGCTTCCGTCCAATCCTTCTCCTATTCAGTCTGAGCCGCCGCCATTTTGGTGTCCTGAGACTGTGTTTTCCGCCTGCGCACCGGGAAAGGCGGACAACATGCCGGCGGGACCCGTACAATTGCTAGCGCCTCAGGCTCCCGATGGAGGGCAGGTAAGTAATATTTATAGGTGCCAGGCGTTGTTTATAGAGAACACTGCCCGGGTCACAGGTGCCCTAAAAAGTGCCCACGCGTCCACTGCTGGTCTCCATGTGTGCGCCTGTGCCCTGTAATGGCAGTAATTTGCTCTCGTTTCTTATGTGTGAATACAGATAAGGAAAATTCTATTACGTGCACCTGTGGTGAGAATGGGGGTCTCATCCAGGTGGAGAGTGATGTAGTGATCAGTACTTCCCATAGACGTGAATAGAGCAGGGATCAGCAACCTTCAGCCTCTGTGAAACTACAACTCCCAGCATGCAAACATGTTCAGCTGTTCTCACAACTCCCATAGCAGTGAATGGAGCACTCTGGGAGTGGTAGTTTCACCGCAGCTGGAGTGCCGGGGGTTATCTATCACTGCTTACCGATCCTCAGGTTTCTGCCATGTATTTTGATGGATGGATTTTGAATTTGAAAGATCTGCCCGTGACTTTATCTCTATTGCATTAGGGTGGAAGTGCCCCCCATTGTGTTGAAGGGGTCTGGCTCTCTATAAAGTGCTGAGGACATTCCTTCTATTTCACCTGTAATTCAACTTAAAGGAGTTCTGCAGTTGTTTAAAACTGATGATCTATCCCCTGGGCTAAGATCTGTTCACATGAATAGAGCTTAGCCCCGCCCAGGCCAGTGATACTAGTCGTGACGTCACTGGGCCTGAGGTAAACACAGAGAAGGCCGCGCCGCTGCCTTCTCAAACAGCTGATCGGCAGGGGTCCCGGGTGTCGGACCCCCGCCGATCAGATGCTGATGATCTATCCAGAGGACAAACAACTGCAGAACCCCTTTAAACCCCATTCATTTACAGCATAAAAAAAAAATGCATGTGAATCAGGCCTTGAGCCGCTCGCAACGAAAGTTGTGTTCAAACACCCATCGCTCCTGGCAATCCAGTCGCTGGGGCTGACACTTTTAGGCCTCATTCAGACATGACGCGTTTACAGTGCGGATTCTGCACACCAATACAAAGTACAGTACTTGCGTTCTTAAAACCCAATCCACATATAAGCATCTCTTTCAATGTATAGTGTGAAATCAATGGCAAATCCAGCCTAGATAATCCTCCGTGATCTGTACACCGCACCTAAAGATCCCTCCGGTACTGATAGGTATTGTACTGTGTCAGTCTGGAGGACGAGCTGCGCTGTGCACAATTGTAGCAATAATACAAAATAGAAATATTTCCTTGGTTCTTATAGTAGAAGAGTCTCCTGAAAGTAACTCTATCCCCTAGGTAATTCTGCTCCAGAGCTCCCAGTGATCAGCTGTAATCCTTGAGGGAACCTGGTAGTGTCTCCTCTTCCCTATGTCTGTGACATGCTGCTTCTACAAAGATGCTTGTGCAGTGCAGATATATTGAGGACCTCAATATCAGATTGGCGGTGAGCGTGCTCTGTTTCATTACTTATGCACCGTCTGCGCAGTGAAATTACAACCGCACATCCTAGTCATGAGACAAGCAGCTGTACGTGCACTGCGGCACCCATACAAAGGAGACATCGTGGCGTTAAATTTGTAGCTGAAACAGCACCCGCTTAGGCACTGCCACTCCTTCAAATGGCTGATCACTGGGGGTGCCAGGAGTGAGAGGCACACCTGGGTGTTCCAGCAGAGTCTGATATTGGAAGCATTGACTGGATAAGGCCCCTTTCAGACGAGCGAGTGTCACGCTCCGGACTCGCGGCTCAGCAACCGTCCTGAACTTTCATCACTGCTGGGGTCGCATAGCATTATAATGATTTACGATGCTATGTAGTAACCCTTAGAGGTCTGGAATGTGTTGGATAACACTGACATAATGCTGTCAGTGTTTCCCAATATAAATAGAGGAAGAGCAGAAATATAAATTACAAGTTATAGGAAAAAGTGTAAAAACCTGTTGCCTGCAGATTGCACTGTTGGATCCTTCCTATATTATCTGTTTCTAGACCGGTATGTAATTGTGGTATAAAAGGTTTATTGATAATGTGCACTCGTTTTTTTTTTTTTTTTTTTTTTTTTTTCCCCTCATTCTCTAGCAACAGATGGAGGAGGAGAAGAAAGATGAGGTTATTCCAGCTAAGCCCATCGTGGGAATCATCTACCCTCCTCCAGAGGTCCGAAATATTGTTGACAAGACGGCGAGCTTTGTGGCGAGGTGATTGTATGACCTTAATGACTACTTCCTCCCTACCTCTTTTATAGTATATCTCCATCGTGTAGGAAGTCAACTGGATGGTAAAAAGTCATATGGTCTTTCTCTTCCTCCAGAAATGGCCCAGAGTTTGAAGCCAGAATTCGCCAGAATGAAATTAACAATCCCAAATTTAATTTCTTAAACCCTAACGACCCTTACCATGCTTACTACCGTCACAAAGTCAATGAATTCAAAGAGGGAAAAGCACAGGAACCGTCTGCAGCCATTCCTAAGGTCATGCAGCAGCAGCAGTCTGTGCAGCAACTTCCTCAGAAGGTAAGTCCATGCTCTTGAACCTTAGCCAGAAGCATTAGGTTCTTGTGTAGCACAGATTCTTTATTAAAGGCAGTCTGCCCTGTGGTTGGCAAGGTTTGAAAAAATATTTGAAAAATATTAATTTAAAGGGATAGTCCAATCAAATACATTAAAGGGGTTGTCTCACTTCAGTAAGTGGGATTTAACATGTACAGAAAGTTAATATGTATTGTTATTATCCATATTGCTTCCTTTGCTGGCTGGATTCATTTTTCCATCACATTATGCTCTGCTCGTTTCCATGGTTACGGACCACCCTGCAATCCATCAGTGGTGGTCGTGTTTGCACACTATAGGAAAAAGTGTCAGCCTCTCTGGTGGCCTGGACCATGGGAGCACACATAGGCTGGTGCTTTTTCCTGCATTGAGCAAGCACCACCACCACTGATGGATTGCAGGGTGGTCTGTAACCATGGACACGAGCAATGTATAATGTGATGGAAAAATGAATCCAGCCAGCAAAGGAAGCAATATGGATAATACATTAGTAAGTGGCTTGTATTAACTTCCTCTGCATGATAAATGCTGTTTACTGAAGTGAGACAACCTCTTGGGGGGGCGAGGAATCCTACATTTAAGTAGGCCCCTCACCCCACTTTAGTGGTGTGGATGTAGGTGACTCTTCATTATAGTTGATGGGAAGGTGCCCTTAAAGATCTATTGAAACTTTATAATGTTGGGCAACAGCAAAGAGAATTCTCTAACTTTAAAAAAAAAAGTTTGAAATGGAGCAGAACTCAAGCTCTAAATCTAATATGTTCAGTTTTTGACCAATTTCTTGTCAGGTCCAGGCTCAGGTCGTTCAAGAGACCATCATTCCAAAGGAACCTCCTCCAGAGTATGAGTTTGTGGCAGATCCGCCATCTATATCCGCCTTTGATCTTGATGTGGTGAAACTGACGGCTCAATTTGTTGCACGTAACGGTCGCCAGTTTCTCACACAACTTATGCAAAAGGAACAGAGAAATTACCAGTTTGACTTCCTTCGGCCTCAGCACAGTCTCTTCAATTACTTCACCAAGCTTGTGGAGCAGTACACCAAGGTATTAGTTCAGACAGTTCTTTGTTTTAAAGGGGTTGCCCCACAAAAAGTATTCTACATTTTTCCAACCAGCAGCTGGACCTGAGGACTTTTGTCATTGCATGTGATCAAATATTTAGTATAATAAATGTATCTACAGCAGAAAGGACACACTTCCCCAGCTGTGATAGGGTGGATCTTCAGCAGATAGGGCATGTCCCCTGAGCTGCCAGCTTTAAAGGGAATTTGTCACTAGTTTTAGGGCTCAGCTCCACGATGACATTTGTTACACCAATGTTGCCCAATATTTTTTTTTGTAATAAGTCAATGGTGTCATTGTGACATACAACATACTGTAACATGACAGTGGCACAAAAATTCATCCAAGTTGGACTTTTGAGCAACAGTCGCAGTGCGACACCATTGACTATCATTGCAGAAAACAGATGTCCCGTAGCGGTACCCTTATGCTTCCCTGAGTTTTAAAGGGGTATTCCCATCTCACAAATGTAGTTTGTATAGTTAGATATAGCCATACCAATATTATTACTAATAGAATGTATTTATATAAAATGTACCGTTTAGAAGATTTTCCTATTTGTATATCCATTGTCCCACACACATCAGTCAGGCCGTTGCCCCTAGTTACGGTCACCGTGGCCATGTAGTAGTGGTGGTCGGCTTGCTCTGAGGTAACTGCTGTATTGTGAACGCACATGAGCAAGCTCACCACCACAACTACATGGCCGCGGTGGTCGTAACTAGGGGCAACAGTCTGACTGATGTGTGTGGGACAATGGAAATACAAATAGGAAAATCTTCTATATAGGTATCCCCAGGATTAGATGTATATAAAATGTCTTCTGGTTCCAGCAGTCTCCAGCTCTGTATCTTGATGCGGTCTGGATTCCTATCCTCTAATAATGGAGGAGAAAGCAGCAAAGTGGGATACTCTCCCTATTATGCTATTAATGCCCTGCCTACAAGTGGAGTAATCGCCCCGAAAGCGGCGGCCCCACTTCTCGGTGGCTTACCCTAAGGTAGCTATCCCTGCGTAGTGAAATCCCAACATTGGAAAGTAAAATGATCCCAACGCATTTCCCCTATTTTTGTATCTCTAGGTTCTTCAGGGGGATCTAGTGATAAATAGCACAATGGCTAAATAAGATAATTTGCCAAGAAAGATAATAGTCGTGGCTTTTTTGGCACATTATCTTATCCATTAGAGGATAGAAATCCAGAAAGCATCAAGATACAGAGCTGGAGACTGCTGCAACCAGACCCAGAAGACATTATATATACATCTAAGGCTACTTTCACGCCTTTACTACGGATCCGGCGGGTGAAGGGGCCCGCCGGATCCATAGTGATAATACAACCTTGTGGATCCGTAATGAACGGATCCGGTTGTATTATCTTTAACATCTTTTAAACGGATCCGGAATTAACTCTATTGAAAGTCAATGGAGGACGGATCCGTTTACAAGTGTGTCCACACCAAACGGATCCGTCCCCATTGACTTACATTAGGGGTCATTCCAGATCCGTCTTGGTGCAGATACCCAGGACGGAGAGCAAACTGCAGCATGTTGTGGTTTGTTCTTCGGTCTGAAGACGGAAGGGAATGCCTTCAGGAGCATTCCGTTGTCTTCAATTCAGTTTTGTCCCCATTGACAATGAATGGGGACAAAACCGAAGCGTTTTATTCCGGTATTGAGCCCCTATGACGGCGCTCTATACCGGAATAAAACAACGCTAGTGTGAAAGTAGCCTAATCCTGGAGATACCTTGTTGTGAACGAGGCTCCACTTTGATGCTGTCGACCTGTCTACGAGCTTGGAGTGAATACGAACCTGACCCATCAAAAATGAATGGTGGCTTCCTGGTGTGACCGTACACAGGCTGGGAGTATCCACACAAGTGGAAACTGTATTCGTTTTGCTGTTTTCTAGTGGTACCAGTCATTGGCATAATTGTATATATGCACCATATCTTTTTCTTTGGGCTAGAATTGTAGCATTTTATCAATTATTATTAAACGTTAAGTTTTAAGTAGGTTTCCTTCCCAGTTCAGTGAATTCTCATATTCAGGACCACCCAAATAATAGGACTTCTCAGCATGCTCTCGAGCTATTCAGTACAATATTAAAGGGGTTGTCCGGGTTCAGAGAAGAACCCGGACAAACCTGCAATTTCACCCAGGCAGCCCGCCTGAATAGGACATCGGAGCATCTCATGCTCCGATGCCCCCCCCCTGCCCTGCGCTAGATCGCGCAGGGCAAGGTCTCTTTTGTTTGTAAATACTCGCTGCCGGGCGGGTACTTCCGCCCGGCAGTGAGTTCGGTGACGTCACCGGCCTTAATGGGCCGGCTTTAGCACTGCCCTAGCCGTTTTACTGGCTAGGGCAGCGCTAAAGCCCGTCCATTAGCGCCGATGACGTCACCGGCTCACTGCCGGGCGGAAGCCTCTGCCCGGCAGGGACCGGTACGTCACCGGAACCGGGCTAAATTCCTTTGCCCTGCGCTAATTAGCGCAGGGCAAAGGAGGGCATCGGAGCATAGGATGCTCCGATGCCCTCTTCAGGCGGGCTGCCTGGGTGAATTGAAAGGTATGTCCGGGTTCTTCTCTGAACCCGGACAACCCCTTTAAAGAAAGTGATCCAGTGTTTTGCTAAGAGGATCTAGCACTAGTTACAGGGGTTTTGCCATCACAGATGATGGGGGCATATTGCTAGGATATGCCCCCATTGTCTGATAGGTGCCGCTCCCATCTCTGAGACCCGCACCTACACTGAGAATGGAGTGGGGAACGGTGGTGGAGGGCGCACTGTGCATGCGCCGCTGCCTTCCATTCATTTCCATGGGGCTGCTGAAAATAGCTGAGAGTGGGCTCGGCTATTTCTGTCAGCCCCATAGACATTAATGGGAGCGGTGGCCGCTTAAGCGCGGTACGCTTCCATTCACTTGTATGGGGAGATCACTTGACAGTGACTGGACCCCGGGAAACCTGAGGTCTTCCAGGCACAGCTCTTCTTTTCGCTCCTTTCTCGGAGTAGGTGCGGGTCCCAGAGGTGGTCATCGGACAATGGGGGCATATCCTAGCAATATGCCCCCATTGTATGTGATGGGAATACTTTTTATGCTGTTCTTAGGACACCATAAAACTGGTGTCCCTTTAAATCTAGCAGAGCTTCTGTGGCTGTGGTAGAAAGGTATCTGAAGACACAGCACATCCATGTGTGGAGCAACGGAAGGCGGTCTGGTCTGATAAATCTGTTTTATAGCGTCACCTGCTGTTTGTAATTTTCCTTTTTGATTTATTTATTTTTTGTCCCACTGGTTGAACGGGTTCAGTTTAAGACCTCATGCACACATCCTTGGACCACGGTCCGTGAAGACTCGGCCTGCCGTCCTGCATGAAGTGCGCTCATGCACTCACGTTTTCACGGACCGTGGTCCACAGATGTGTGCATGAGGCCTAATTTTTCTTCTGCCACAGTCATATAGAATGAACACGTTTTTACATGAATCATGACCTTTTAATGCATATTTCTGATACGTTCACATTAGAGTATTTGAGTATACTTATTCTTTTACTGTTGAACTTGACATTTGTTAATTGTATGAGGCTGCCGAGCATTATTGCCAGTGTATGACTATTTTCCGAAGGTATGCTTCAAGAGGCAGCTGGTAAAGCTTCAGTCAGTCAGTTAGCCGCGCTGCTCTGGCTTTATTGCAGAGTTATTAATAAAGATGACGGTGCGCGCTCTGCAGCCCTGACACCGGATAGCACCTTGTAAGTGATCCTATTTATCTGTTCCAGATCCTGATTCCTCCAAAGGGATTACACCTCAAGCTGAAGAAAGAGGCTGAGAACCCCACCGAGGTGTTGGACCAGGTAATTGTAAAACCCTGGTGATTTTCTGGATCTTAGTTTGCTTGCTGCTGAAAAATGAAATAATGTAACAGTCTTTATTTCCTGCTTTTTATGCTTAATAAGCATCTTCACTGTTTAACCATTTCAAGACCAGGCAATTTTCCTTTTTTGTGTTTGCTTTTTCACTCCCTGTCTCGGGCCATAACTTTTTGTTTTCTTATTTTTCTGTTCACATAGGGCTTGTTCCTTGCAGGACAAGCTGTACTTTCTAAGGGCACCATTTAATATTGCATACAATGTAGTGGGAAGTGGGATTAAAATTCTATATGGGGTGGGATTAGGGGAAAAAACTCAACTCTGCCATATTTTTATTTTTAGTTTTTACAGCTTTCACTATGAAGTGAAAGTGATTTTGTTCCCTTCATTCTCCAAGTCAGTACAATTACAGTGATACCATATTTGTTTAGTTTTTCTTGTCTTTTAATATTAAAGAGAAAAAAACCTTTGGAATTTTTTTTCTTTGTATTACCATATTCTGACCCATATAACATTTTTATATTTGTCTATGGAGCAGAGTGAGGCTTTTTTATTTATTTTTTTTTTTCTTGACTTTTTATTCAATTTTTGTGTGCGGTGAGGAGACCGAAAATGGCGAATCAGCCATTTTGATGCTTTGTTTTTCTTTTACGGCGTTTTATATCTTAATAGTACCAACGTTTGGGACATGGAAATGCCTATAATTTTTTTTTTTTTTTTTTTTTTTTTTTTTTTTTTTAAGTCCCCTTAGGGAACTTGAATATGAGATCTTCAGCTCACTTCTCTCTTACGCTGCAGTGAATTACCATTGCAGTGTGTGGGAGATTCACTATTTTCCTGTGTAGCCCTGCCACTTGAAGGCCTCCATGGGAACTACAGCTGTAAAAGCCTGCATTCCTTCATAGAGACCCAGGCTGTTATCGAGAGCGAACGGCTTTCCCAATCTCTGTGTGGGGGAGCCGTTTGGGCCTCCTGGGGAAAGCTGCCTCGGATGCCGTGGCCACATTTGACCACAGATTCTGAGCTGTTGAATGTGTGCAATCTGCGTTAACAGTAGAAACCCAACAGCTAAACCCTTGTCTTTGCTGTACATGTACAGGAAAACAGCCCTGAAGGGTATAATAATGCAGCTCGTGATGAAACAGAAACTTTGGCTTTAAATGACTGTTTTCTGCAGGGATCTGCTATCGTACAAAAATCCTTCTGTATCAACAGTTTGCTTATACACCTTTCTATAAAGCTCATGTTAGTTTTTCATAAATAGATTAAGAATCTGAACTCTCATTTTGCATTTCTGTGTTTTCTAGGTTCGTTACCGTGTAGAGTGGGCAAAGTTTCAGGAGCGGGAAAGGAAGAAAGAAGAGGAGGAAAAGGAAAGAGAGCGAGTGGCTTATGCTCAAATAGATTGGCATGATTTTGTTGTGGTAGAGATTGTTGACTTCCAACCCAATGAGCAAGGTAACAGGAAAACTAAGTATTACCATCAAGCTTAGGGATTTGCTGAATGAGTACCTCAGTTTCTTACACACGTGACATAGCTGCACAACCTCCAGAACTTCAGCTGTTCTGAAACTACAAGTCCCAGAATCTGTTTCACTTCTATAGGAGTTAGAGGAACCGCAGGGTCAGTGTGCATGCTGGGAGTTGTGGTTTCACAGCAGCTAAAGGGCCGAGGGTTGCTGACTCCTGGTCTAAATTGCAGCTCTGAAGTTCGTCAGGTTTCCTTTAATTTAGACAGTTAATAGTGGTAATGTGAATTGAGAATCTAGTTAATAACTTAACATTGTGTTTTTAAAGGTAACTTTCCTCCTCCAACAACGCCTGAAGAATTGGGTGCTCGTATTTTAATCCAAGAACGATACGAGAAGTTTGGAGAAAGTGAGGAAGTGGAGATGGAGGTTGAATCTGATGATGAGGAAGACGCTAAGGATGGCAAGAATCAAGAATCTTCTCAAATGGATCAGGATACTCAAGTGCAAGACATGGATGAAGTAAGATTTTATTTTAATTGTCCACTTTGTTTTATGGACATTTCCTTTTTGTCCAAAGTTCACTGAGGATCCAAGTGCCAGAGAGATGTGCGCTCTTAGTACTTTCTTACATAAAGTATTGGAGCAGATTGAAGCTGAGAACTTTGGCTGCTTGGCTATTTCACCTTTATATGTACTGACAACAAAATGGCACCTCTGCTCATAGTATGGTGAAAAAAGACTTGTCCATTAAGTTCAACCAAGTTATGGCAGGGGAAATTGTATGCAAAAAACTAACTTTTTTTGCGTTATTTACATGTTTTTGACTTGGCGGTAAAACAACTGTTAAATCAACAAAAAAATGGTCGGGTGGACGGAGTTTCATAAGTCTCATAGACTTGCAGCTAATATCTGGTGGTGGCATTTTTCTCTTTCCTGAAAAGCACGCCAAAAAAGTAGAACAAGAAAGCTGCCAGAAGTTGCTTTAAAGGTTTACCTGTCATCACCTTTATGCTACCCATACTAACGGCAGAATAAAGTAGACACAGGTGAGTTGAATTCAGCGGTCTGTCAAGTTAAAAGTAAGTGGTTGCCGAGAACCAGCATCACAAGCATTGCAGACTGGGCCTGGAAAAGAGTCAAATCTTCATGAGAAGAGTCATGGTTATTCATGAATTCCTGCCCTCCTGCCGATGACTGACAGTCTTCTACTTAGTTTTCTCTCTTTCTCTCTAGGAGAGAACTGCCAATCATCAGCAGGAGATTAGGAATAACCATTCCCAGGTAGATTTGACTCTTTTCAAGGTCTGGGCTGCAATGATTATGATGCTGGTTCTCAACAACCATTTACTTTTAGCTCATGAGTGACACACCACTGAAATCAGCATTTCTGTCACTATTTTATACTGCCCTCAGTGAAATCAGCATAAAGTTGATGACAGGTTCCCTTTAAAATCTATAATTGTATTTAAAGTGGTTGTACAGTGGTGTAATGTTGATGACCTATCCACAGGATAGGTCATCAATATTAGATCAGTTGGGGTCCAGCACCTCCACAGATCAGCTATTTAAAAGGATCACTGCACTTTACTTGTGCGCCATCTCCTTTGTCGCGGTAATGCAGGTAACTAGAACTGCTTGTCCCATTCACTACATTGCACCACTGCTACAAAAGGGACAACATGCAACTAAGTATTGAAGCGGAACCAGCACTTGCATTAACTGCTGTACGGCGGAGGTGTCAGGAGTAGAGATGAGCGAGCATGCTCGGCAGAGCATGTTCGAGTGCCATTTTTGCGTATTTGCGTACGCATTTTAAAATTCCTACGCTATTCATACGCATATTTTAATCTATACGCAAATGCGTACGAATTGCGTACGAATAGCGTACAAATTGAATTTGTACGCAATTCGTACGCATTTGCGTATAGATTAAAATATGCGTATGAATAGCGTAGGAATTTTAAAATGCGTACGCAAATATGGCACTCGAGCATGCTCTGCCGAGCATGCTCGCTCATCTCTAGTCAGGAGTCATACCCCCTCCGATCTGATATTGATGACCTATCTTGAGGATAGGTCATCAATATTACGCCACTATACAACCCCTTTAAGTCTACGTAATATTGAAATGTCTTTTTAAAATGCAGCATGCTCTGAATCTAGCCGTTCTGGCATTGTGCAAAATAAAGCTACCAATTCTGCTTGTAAAAAAAAAAAAAAAAAAAATGCTCAAAACACATACTATTTTACAGCTTATAGCTCTAAGCAGTGATTTGTGAATGAGCCCTTATTTTCAATAGTTTTACTCTGACTGGTTTATGGTCTTTTTCTCAGGGCTCAGATGATGAGGATTATGCTCAAAAGGCTCCTCTTCCTCCAGAGTCGCCAATGCCTCCACCTTTACCTCCAACTCCAGATCAAGTAATTGTTCGTAAAGACTATGATCCCAAAGGTTGGTACATTTGTTGTCGTCTTACAGATGACAATTTGTTTCAAATCTTGTACTTAATTTATGCTTCACTTTTTTTTTTTTTTCTTATACTTCCAGCCTCTAAGCCACAGCCGCCGGCACCTGCATCAGATGAATATCTAGTATCGCCTATCACTGGTGAGAAGATTCCTGCCAGCAAGATGCAGGAGCACATGCGCATTGGACTTTTAGATCCACGTTGGCTGGAGCAGAGAGATCGCTCTATTCGTGAAAAACAAGGAGATGATGAAGTATATGCTCCAGGTGAGGAGTTTTACCTTTGCCATTTACATATTGTCCTCTGCTCCTGAAAAATTAGTTCTTAAATAGGCATTGAACTTTCAACACCATTAAATGAGAAGTACAAGCAAATATAAGAAGTTTTATAAGATATCTCATTGGAGAAAATGCCTCTCTCCATGTATGAGCCACTTCTTATCTCCCTGAGGAGATAATTCACCCTTGGTTCTCAGCTGTTTGGTGGATCAGGTTACATGCTGTCAATAGAAGTCCATGGAAAGAGAGTTGGGTGGAGGAAGAGTGCTCTGCTGGAGTGAGAGGGAGGCAGGCAGACAGACACAGACTGCTTACCCCGGTGCTGGATTCACAGCTACTCTGCTCATTACTGCTGTATAATGACCTTTTCTTGCTGCTGCTTCACTACCACTGGGAAAAAGGAAGCAGGATTTCCTGTACTCTGTGTGTTGTCATCATAGGAGCTAGTCTTCGCTCACTGGCTAAAAGAAAACTGACAATTAAAGAACTCCCGATAAAATTTTTATTCCATGTCCTGCTAGAAATGTACATGAAATGTCATTTTCTTATCAGTGTCTGAATTTTTGACTTATATCATCCTGACGTTTCTTATCTGTGTCATGTGACCAGCAATTAGACCCACCAACTCACACATAGACTTCCTGTCCACACATAAGTCTAATTCTCTATGTATTCCTATGAGACTGAAAGTGAGGCTCCCATAGGTATGAATAGAGCAGTTACTGGCTTTCTGTCCTGGGTCAGTTGGAGGTCAGGGAGCTGGTCACATGACCCAGCTACAATAAGAGAGGTTTTTACTCACAGAAACAGTCACTGACAATCACTACAGATTATATCATGCACCTTTCTAACAGGTCAGAGAATAAAAATTTTTGCGGGAGTTCTTTAAATGTGGTGCCTTAAAGGGGAAACCTTGTGATTGAAATGCAGAATACAAGTGAAATAATGGGCAGATATAGTTATTTCTCTTGTATATGACTGGTTATCCTGAAACAACAGTTATACTTTAATGTGAATCTTGTTTGGTACATATGGTGCAAAATAAAGTACACCACTGTAAATCATTATAAAAGTGAAGCTTAAAAATGACTCCATGAAGTAGCTGATGTTTTGCCATCTGAACATCGGGTGAATTTACTGCTTTGGTTGGATTCACCAAGAGTGCTGCTTCCCTCTTCTGTTTTTTTACTTGAAAAATAGATGGGATGTAAATCTTCCAGTAATCCAATAGAATAACACCTCTATACCTTTCCAAGTTTTTGGAGATGATATAACTACCTAGGACTGACCTATTTTATGTGCTATTATGATGCAAGTACTGGTCTAAATTGCACACAGCATTACCCCCGTTACTTTGTTATTAAATAGAAGATTTTTGAAGTGATAGGAAATGTTCTGTTGTATTATTATCCTCATTATTTTTATTCCTCTTTTTTCAGGATTGGATATTGAAAGCAGCTTGAAACAGCTGGCTGAACGCCGTACCGATATTTTCGGTGTTGAAGAAACAGCTATCGGTAAAAAGATTGGAGAGGAAGAGATCCAGAAACCAGAGGAGAAGGTATGCTTTAAGCTGGGTACAGTTATAACTCTATACTGCTGACTACTTCACCATTCTTAATATTTTTGTTCTGATAGGTCACGTGGGATGGGCATTCTGGCAGCATGGCACGTACGCAACAAGCGGCACAGGCAAATATAACTCTGCAGGAGCAAATTGAAGCTATCCATAAGGCTAAGGGGTTGGTACCGGAAGAAGATGGCAAGGACAAAATTGGTCCTAGCAAGCCTAATGAAATCAACCAACCACCACCACCTTCTTCTGCACCTACCATTCCTAGTCCTGCACCACCGATCAATTCTGCTCCAAGGCCACCTCCACCAGTGTCACTTCACCAACAGATCAACCCTCCTGTGTCACGACCACCAACCGTAAGTACTACATTTAAGGTCCAAGGCTCCCCTTGCCGTGCACTGCACCAGGGCAAGGTCTGTTGTGAGCCCAGAATAGGGTCATTTGCATGTGTGAAGCAAGCTCACAAGCTGAGCCTGATCCATACGCAGTGGGTGCCAACATGTAATACAGCTGACACCTGACCACGATGACTGGGAATACATGGGAATGTGTGGAGAGGGAGCAGAAGATCCAGGAAGGACAGCCAGCATAAGAAAGCACCCACAAGACAGTTTGTGGAGGGAAGACAGCAGCATCCTGGACTCAGACCTCCAAGCATGTATTACTAGGTGACATGTCTGCGTAAGAAAATTAAGAAGCTTAGAGCAGATTAAGATTGCAGAGAACCTTGGTGCAACTTTTTATTTCCCCTCAAAAAACATATGTCAAAATGATTTTTCCCATGTTAGCAGAGTCCAGAGCTTTAATAGGTGTAATTGGGCTCCATGTACTTGAGTTTTACAGTGAGTTTGAATCTGTCCTTGAATTCTATAAACAACTGTAACACATATATAAAATTTGAACAAAAAATTGTATTGCAAGGTTTAAACTGTTTAACGAAAATGTGGTTACAGAAATAATATAATAAAGTTCTGTCTTTTAGATGCCACCACCTATACGTACTACTATGGTGTCTGCTGTTCCTGTAATGCAAAGGCCCCCGATGGCATCTGTGGTCCGTCTGCCTCCTGGTTCTGTGTTGGCTGCTCCTATGCCACCAATTTTGCACACACCTAGGATTAATGTGGTGCCAATGCCGCCAAACCCACCCCCAGTGATGGCACAGAGAGCACCACACATGATTGTTCCAGCTGGTGAGTATGGAATGTTAGTTTATGCCATGAGCCTCATTCAGTTGTTTTTACACCATGTGCACACTCTGCTTGTGTCCTGGATTAAACAGCTTGTAATTGAAGTTCTCTAAATTTCAGCATTTGTTCCTGCCCCACCTGTGGCCCCTGTGCCTACACCAGCCCCACTGCCCCCAGCTCATCCTCCACCACCAATGGAAGATGAACCATCTGCCAAGAAAATGAAGAGTGAAGATTCATTAATTCCAGAAGATGAGTTCTTGCGTAGGAACAAGGTATGTAGGGATATTCTAACATTATTTTCTCAAACCTTGTCTATGAAACTAAACTCAGTATTGGACACTGTTCACTTATATGGGTTGTTTTGTTACAGGGTCCTGTCACAGTCAAAGTACAAGTTCCCAACATGCAAGATAAGACTGAATGGAAGCTGAGCGGTCAAGTGCTGGCGTTCACTCTGCCTCTCTCTGATCAGGTAAAATGTAACACAGATTGTAGCATGTGGTATGCATTACCATTTTTTTTTTTTTTTTACAAAATCTGTGGTTAAAGGGGTTGTCTAGGTGTTTAAAACGAATCACCTATCCTCGGGATAAGTCAACAGTATCTGAGTGGTGGGGGTCTGCCTTCAGGCACTCTCCCTCCTTCAGCTGTTTGAAGAGAACGGAGTAGCCAGAGCGCCTGTTCCTAGGCCAGTGATATCACGTTTGTTGGTCACATGGCCTAGGCGCAACTCAGTCCTTTTCAATTAAATGGGACTGAGCTGCAACACCAAGCACAGCTGTTATCCAATGGATGCCAGGGTGCTTGTAAGCAGCTGGTGGTCAGCTGAGCTCTGTGGCCTCTTCAAACAGCTGATCAGCGGGGGTGCCAAGTGTAGGAGCCCCCATCAGTATTAAACCCTCAGGAAAACCCCTTCAAGAAGGCACCCATCAATAACTTGTTTTTTTTCTGTTATAGGTCTCCGTAATAAAGGTTAAAATTCATGAGGCAACTGGCATGCCAGCTGGAAAGCAGAAACTTCAGTATGATGTAAGTACAAATTTACAGTAAATTTAGATTTAAATTGCCTTTTACAAAGCAATTCCATAATTCCTACCCTTTATAAATTACAATACATGTCCTATTTTTCGTGACTGTACTTTATTTGTATGTACATAGTAGTTGCCAATTGATAGATATGCTTAGGTTGTGTCTGACTAAATGTTGCCTTTGCTCTTCTGCAGGGTATCTTTATTAAGGACTCAAACTCCCTGGCTTACTACAACATGCAGAATGGAGCGACAATCCACCTGGCTTTGAAAGAGAGAGGAGGCCGAAAGAAATGAGATTTAATAACAGCAAAGTTTTGGTTCTATTTTGACCATTGTCTGTTCTCTGAGATTCAAATACATAAGTTGCGCTAATTTACAGTTTCTTCACGTCTGTATCGCATACGTTTAGTATTAATGTTAGATATGAGAGAAGCTCAGCATTACCATAAATGAGCATGCCATCATGCAGACTGCACTGTAACCTATGGAAGATGTGAAAAAAGTGATTTGTATTAATAGTCTTTGAGAATGAAAAGGTTTTGTCGTTTTATCTTGCAAATTCAAAATACCACAAGATTCTTTTGTTCTTGTCCAATAGGATAACAAGATTATTTTGTATATGTCTGTACAAAATGGAACTAAAAAAATCCAAATAAAAATGATCTGATCCAAAATACCACAAGGTGTGGCTAATTTTTTAAAAAATGGATTTGAGCTATATGTTGGTTTTGTTGCCATTAACACCCAGTGACCGTAGTAATTCTGCTGGTTTCTACGTGGGTTATGTATGTGGTTTACTTCTAGGTGATCATATGCTTTGACTGTAACTGTCATATGAAGGCCTAAAGTGCACTGCTCACCAGAAACCAGCAGCTTTCGATCTAACATTCTGTCTGAGTGGAGAATAAAATGTAATTAAAGCGGAAAGCAAATATATTCAGCATTTTATGAGGATTTGAATAGTGGAATGTTGTAAATTTTGTGAATGTGGACGTTTTCATTAACATAAAATGTTTTAATAAATTTTCTAATTAGGTAGTCAGACTTTGGGGAATGTTAATAAATGCATTTGCTCAAACCCCCTTTTTTTTTTTTTTTTTCCCCTAACACTTGCTGTGGCTTTAGATTCTCGCAGTGCATCTTATTTCGAAGAAAATGTCACCACATTTCTGCTATAAAATAATGGCAGTACATTCGACATGTGAGAGCGGATGCTGCCACACATCTGTTATTGGTGTGGCAAAAAAAGCACCAAAAGCGGGGAAATGAACGGAGGGTGCACTGCGCATGCCCAGCCGCCCTCCATTCATTTCTATAAAGCTGCTGAAAATAGCTGAGTGCTGGCTCGGCTATTTCTGTCAGCCCCATATAAATGAATGGGAGCGGTGGCTGCACATGCACGGTGCTCTCCCATTCACTTCTATGGGAGCAGAGTTTGGTGGTGGAAATCTGGGGTCCTCCAGCCTCAGCGCTCTCCGTTCTCGTTGTAGGTGGGAGTACTCCTTTAAGTGTTCTGTCACTTATGTGTTTAAGTGCAAACTATTGTGGTAACTAACACTTTCACTGCCAGAGAAGTGTCAGTGATATGCACCCCCAGCCCTTGCCCTCCAGATGCTGATTGACTGTTTACTCCATATGCACAGTAAGGGCTCATGCACTCATCCATAGTTTGTCTGTATCCAATCCCCATTTTTTGTGGATAGGATGCGGATCCATTCATTCCAACGGGGCTGCAAAAGATGCGGATAACACACCATGTACTATCCGCATGTCTGGTCCCTGACACCACAAAACAAAATAGAACATGTCCTATTCTTGTCTATTTTGCAAATTGAGTTAAAAAATAAATGGTGGCAGGCATTCAACCATTGCTCGTGTTTCAGAGATCCACAATTTGCACACTGCAAAACACGGCCGTGTGCATGAGCTTTATTGCTATGGAAGCTTTGTTTGAGGCCTTTGTCACAGATTCCACCAAAAAGGGTGGAGGAAAAACGAGATTTTTGTGGACTCCCCTGTAAAATCTCTTTCTTGCTGAGTTTATTGGGGGACACAGCACCGTGGGTATAGCTGCTGCCACAAGGAGGCGACACTAAGCTGAAAAGTGTTAGCGCCTCCTGTCGGCTATATCCCCTCCAGCCTGGAGAGAGCATATCAGTTTGTGCCCAAGCAGTAGGAGCAAGACAACAAAAAAATAGGAAGAAAAAAATGTCAACTAGGTCCGAACCTAGGACCAATGACCCCACCCGCTCAGGGATACGCTCCCTCGCGGCAAGAGCAAAACAATGGGTGGGAGCTGTGTCCCCCAATGAACTCGGCGAGAAAGAGATTTTACAGAGTCCACAAAAATCTAATTTTCTTGCTCGTATCATTGGGGGACACAGGACCGTGGGACGTCCAAAAGCAGTCCACGGGGAGGAAAGAAACCAAAACAGAACGCAGACGTGAGGGCCTAAGATACTGCCGCTTGCAAAACCTTGCGTTCCAGAGCAGCATCTGCCGATGCGAAGGTGTTCACCTGGTAGAATTTGGTGAACGTGTGTAAGGAGGACCAGGTTGCAGCCTTACAGAGTTGCAAGGCGGAAGCGAGCCCAAGAAGCGCCGACCACCCTGGTCGAGTGGGCCGTGATATTGGCAGGAGGCGTCCTGCCCCAGGAGAGGTACGCATCGGCTAGGCGTATCCACCTGGCAATCGTCACCTTGGAAGCTGCAAAACATTTGCGGGGACCCTCAGGCAGAACGAACAGGGAGTCTGTATGGTGAAAAGAATCCGAGGCGGATAAGTAGATCCGCAGTGCCCTGACCACGTCTAGGCTGTGAAGAGCCTGCTCTTTAGGATGTGATGGTGAGGGGCAGAACGATGGAAGGACGATGTCTTCATTCACATGGAAAGTAGAGACCACCTCCGGCAGAAAGGAAGTCACCGGACGAAGAACCACCTTGTCTTGGTGCAGGATTAGAAAAGGTTCTCTGCAGGAAAGCACTGCCAGTTCCGAAACTTGTCTGATGGAGGTGACAGCCACTAGGAAGGCTACTTTCCACGAGAGGAAACAAAGGGAGACTTTGTCGAGAGGTTTGGAGGGAGCCAAGCACCAGGTTCAAGTCCCAAGATGGTAAAGGGGTACAATAGGGAGGAACAGTGTGAGCTACCCCTTAGAGGAATGTTTTGACCGGGGCTTTCTGTGCCAGCTGTCTTTGGAAAAAGATGGACAGCACGGACACCTGTCCCTTAAGAGAACTAAAGCCCAGCCCTAAGTCCAGACCTGACTGTGGGAAGGAAAGGACTGTGGGAAGGGAGAAACTAAGTGGAGCTAGGTCGCGCTCCCCACAGAAACGGAGAAAAGACTTCCAAGTTCTGTAGTAAATCTTAGACGATGCAGGTTTCCTTTCCCTGATCATGGTTCTAATGACTGTGTCAGAGAATCGACGCTGCTTCAGAATGGAGGTCTCAATAGCCACGCCGTCAAACGTAGCGAGCCTAAATGCTGGTGAAAGACGGGTCCCTGAGAGAGGAGGTCGTCCCTGAGTGGGAGGATGAGGTCCGAATACCACTCGCGCCTTCTCTCTTGATCCTGCAAAGTACCCGGGGTAGGAGAGGAATGGGAGGGAAGACATACAGGAAGGAGAACCCCTCCCATGGGGCTACCAGTGCGTCCACTGCGTAAGCTCGTGTGTCTCTTGTCCGGGACAGGAAGACTGGGAGCTTGTGGTTGAGCCTGGACGCCATCAAGTCCACTTCTGGGCGACCCCAACGGAGGCATATGGCGTCGAAGACTTCTGGATGTAGGGACCACTCTCCCGGATCCACAGTCTCCCGACTGAGGTAATCCGCCGTCCAATTTTCCACACCTGGAATGTGTACTGCAGAAATGACTGAAACGTGATCCTCGGCCCACTGAAGAATCTTGGCCGCTTCCTCCATCGCTGCACGGCTGCGGGTTTTCCCCTGGTGATTGATGTAGGCCACTGCCGTGGCATTGTCCGACTGGAACCGGATCGGCAATCCTTTCAGTCGGGGGATCCAGTGAAGCAGGGACAGATAAATGGCCCGCAGCCCCCATTTTCCCAGAACAGTCCAAGGAGGGAAACCCCCCCCCCCAACCGAGGAGACTGGCATCAGTGGTGATAACCGTCCACGAGATTGGCAGAAAAGACTTGCCGGAGGTCAAGGCTGGAGCCACTAGCCACCACACCAGGGTCGACCGTACCCAGGGAGGAAGGGAGATGGAGCGGTTGAGGGATTCCGGTGATTTGTTCCAGGCCGACAGAATCGCCCGTTGAAGTGGGCGAGTGTGAAATTGTGCAAACGGGACTGCCTCGAAGGAGGCAACCAAAGTCCCCAGCACTTGCATGCAAAGGCGAATCGTGGGGTGTGCGCGCCGGTGGAGGAGACGCACCGATCTCTGGAGTGACCGTCTTTTGTCGAGAGGGAGTCGGACTGATGCTGTGGCTGAGTCGAGAACCATCCCCAGGAAGGTGATTTGTCTGCTGGGATGGAGGGACGAATTCCTGAAATTTACTAGCCAGCCGAAGCGAGCCAGAGCTTCCATGGTTATGGCGAGGCTCTCCTCATTCTGAGCGAAGGTGGGTGCTTTGACCAGAATATCGTCCAGATACGGGATCAGGACGATACCTCTGGAATGAAGGAGTGCCAGAAGAGGGGCCAGTACCTTTGTGAAAACCCGCGGCACGGTTGCCAGTCCGAAGGGGAGGGCCACGAATTGATAGTGACGATCTCCCACTGCAAAGCAGAGGAAACGCTGACAAGTGTGGGCGATGGTGATATGTAAGTACGCATCCTGAATGTCCACTGACGAAAGGAATTCGCCTGGCTCCAGAGAGGCAACTACTGAGCATAAGGACTCCATTCTGAAGTGTTGAATCCTGACAAAGCGATTCAGCAACTTGAGATCCAGGATTGGTCGGACGGAACCCTCTTTCTTGGGCACTACGAAGAGGTTGGAATAAAAACCCTTGAAGTGTTCGTCGAGGAGATAACGCCCTGAGAGACGAGGGTCTGAAGTGCCTGAAAGAAAGCGGTCGACCTGCCAGGATCCTTGGGCGGTTGGGACAGGAAAAACCGGTCTGGTGGACGGGCGGCAAATTCGATCTTCTAACCTGAGGTTACAATCTCGAGCGCCCAAGCATAGGAGATATGGGCCCGCCAAACCTCCTGAAAAAGGAGGAGACGACCCCCCACCCGCTGGGGTGGGGGCGTCCCTTCATGCGGAAGATTGTCTGTTACCCGACGAGCGGGCGGGCTGTGTACGAGGATGCCATGAGGGTTGGGGTTTAAAGGAGGGCTTCTTCTTCTGCTTTTGCGAGGAGGTGCCAGAAGGAGTCCTTGGCGCAGTGCACATGCTGGAGAAACGTCAAAAGGACTGAAATCTGGAGTTCGAGGACTTGGGATGAAAGGAACGTCTGGGTTTGTTTTGAGGAAGGTGGATGCTCTTACCACCCGTGGCTTCTGAAATAATTTCGTCCAACCTGGTTCCGAAAAGTCGCGAACCAGAGAATGGAAGACCCGTAAGAGAGCTCTTGGAAGAAGAATTAGCTGCCCACACTTTCAACCAGACTTCGCGGCGCAAGGCTACGTTAAGGGCCGAAGAACGGGCGACCAGAGCGCCCGCATCCAAGGAGGCCTCACAAAGGTATTTCCCAGCTTGTGAGATTTGAAGGGCCAGGGCCTGAAGATCCTCTAGGGGCAGATCCGCTGTGATGTCCTGGTGCAGGCGGAGGGCCCATTTAGAGACAGCTTAAGCCACCCAAGCTGGCACGAAGATAGGGCGAAGCGCGGAACCACACGCTGCAAAAGCTGATTTGGAAAATGACTCCAGACGGCGGTCAACTGGATCCTGGAGGGACGAACCATCCGCAACTGGAATAGCCATGTGTTTGGTCAGACGCACAACTGGCGGGTCTACCTTGGGCGTGGACCATTTGTCCACCAGATTGGCCGGGAAGGGATAGAGCAGATCAAGGCGTTTTGAGGCGGTAAAGCGCTGATCTTGGTGGTCCCAGGACTTAGTAATGACTGCAGAAAAATCGTCATGCAGGGGAAAGACCTTAGGGGTGTGCTTGGAACGAAGAAAGGATACCCCTCGGTGATGGGAGGAGGCGGACTCGTCCTGAATCTGGAAGGTATCACGGACAGCCGTGAATAGACTGTCTACCACGGACGCCATCTTGGAAGATTGGTCTGGGTCCATATCAGATCCCGAATCAGGGATTTCCCCCTCAGAGAGTGCCTCGCCCATGGGGGATGACACCTCGGAGCGCGATCTAGGGGGTGGCGGAGAAACAGAGGCCTCAGAAGAGGAAAACTGGCCTGTTCTGGGCCGCTTGTGAGAGGGTCTACCCCTGGGCTGACCACTAGCGGAGGGTGTAGATTGTGCAGGTGGAGCGTGGTCGACCAAATGACCCATGAGAGTGAGGGTGGTTTGGGACACCTTGGATAAATCCGCCACTGCCTGGGATAGGGCGCGAGCCCATTCCGGTTGCACACGGTCAGGGGGGCACTGCGGCTGTTTGGGCGGGAGTGCTGGTCTGGGTGCACGGCATGCGGTGCAGAGGGGGTCCGATTGGCCGCGTGGGAATTTAAGGTCAAACTTAACGCACGCATAGTGAGTGGGCGCTAGATGTGGACGAGGGTCGGCCGTGGGTTCAGACATGGCTGACACTGACAGAAGGCTGGAGGGAGGATAGAGTCTGTCCTACCAGGCGACAGGAGGAGATTCCAGGTGAATGCAGGCGGTCCGCAGGTCCTGCTGTCCCCCAAGGCGCGTCTGCAGTCAGAGTCAGAAGAGGACCACAGTGCGGGAGAGAAGGAAACTCCTCCCTTAGCGCATCTGGCGGGAAGAGGAGGAAGCCACGCCCCCTGGGAGGGAGGAGGGAGGTCCAGAAAGCCGCGGCCTAGTAGGCCCTAAAAGCCTGGGCCTAAATTTGAAAGCGCGGCTGCCGGCGATGCACTTTCGGTCCCGACCCTGGCCATGTCTTTCCAGGGAACAGAGAGGCTAGGCGACTGTTCCCCCTGTAGAGAGAGAGAAAAAATGAAATAAATAAATAAAATGATAAAAGAACAAACGTCTGCCTCCTACGACACTAAGCTAAAAACTGATATTCTCTCTCCAGGCTGGAGGGGGTATAGCCGGCAGGAGGAGCTAACACTTTTCAGCTTAGTGTTGCCTCCTAGTGGCAGCAGCTATACCCACGGTCCTGTGTCCCCCAATGATACGAGCGAGAAAAGTCTACATCCTGAATGAACCCTATTATAGTCAGTGGGGTCTGTTCAGCTCCATTTGGTTGAATTATGTGCCAAATTCGATACCTCTGTTATTTTTGTTCTGCTTATCTAAGAGAGCAGAATAACAGAAATTGGACCCAGCCTAAGGCCTCATACACATGACCTTATGTATTTTGCGATCCTCAAAATTCAGATGATTTCCGTGTTGCATCCGTTTATTTGTATTCATTGACTTCAACAAGTCTGTAAACTGCATTTTCCGGCCTAGAATAGAACATATTCTATCTTTTGTGGAATGGACCTATAGATGCGGAAAACATGGTTGACATTTCATGTAGTGTATTTAAATGGTGTTGCAATGCGACAGTCTAAAAAAATGTATGCAAGTTGGACACATGTTGCTGTGTAGCCCTAGCCTTAAAGACCATAATATTATGTGCAATTTATAGCTTCCTAATCCATACAGAACACCTCAGAGTCTATTCTGTTGTGATTTGTGTGTATTATGCCTTTTGACAGCCGTCTTCTTGGTACAACTGGGTTTGGGGATTTTCTGCCTTTCTTTGTAAATCCTCTCAAGCTCTGTGAGGTTGTATGGGGGCTGTTGGTGAACAGCTATATTCAGGTCTCTCCAGAGATGTTCGATTGGGTTCAAGTCAGGGGTCTGGCTGGGCCACTTAAGGACATTCACAGAGTTTTCCCTAAGTCACTCCTGTGTTTTCTTGGCTGCGTGCTTAGGGTCAGTGTTTTGTTAGAAGGCGAACCTTCAGTTTAGTCTCTAGAGCAGTCAGGATCAGAATATCTATGTACTTTGCTCCATTCAGTTTTTTCTCAACCCTGACCAATTTCTCTGTCCCAGCAGCTGAAATCACCCCCACAGCATGATACTGCTACCATCATGCTTCACTGTAGGGTTGGTATTGGGCAGATGATGACCAATGTGTGGTTTCCTCCAGACATAGCGCTCAGTATTGAGGCCAAAGGGGTTGTGTCCAGAAGTCACTCAGTATACAGTTATGGCCAAAAGTTTTGAGAATGATACAAATATTAATTTTTACAAAGTCTACTGCTTCAGTTTTTATAATGGCAATTTGCATATACTCCAGAATGTTATAAAGAGTGATCAGCTTAACAGCAATTACTTGCAAAGTCAATATTTGCCTAGAAAATGAACTTTATCCCCCAAAACACATTTCAACATCATTGCAGCCCTGCCTTAAAAGGACCAGCTAACATCGTTTCAGTGATTGCTCCATTAACACAGGTGTGGGTGTTGATGAGGACAGGGCTGGAGATCAATCTGTCATGATTAAGTAAGAATGACACCACTGGACACTTTAAAAGGAGGCTGGTGCTTGGCATCATTGTTTCTCTTCTGTTAACCATGGTTATCTCTAAAGAAACACGTGCAGTCATCATTGCACTGCACAAAAATGGCCTAACAGGGAAGAGTATCGCAGCTAGAAAGATTGCACCTCAGTCAACAATCTATCACATCATCAAGAACTTCAAGGAGAGAGGTTCCATTGTTGCCAAAAAGGCTCCAGGGCGCCCAAGAAAGACCAGCAAGCGCCAGGACCGTTTCTTAAAAGTGTTTCAGCTGCGGGATCGGGCTACCAGCAGTGCAGAGCTTGCTCAGGAATGGCAGCAGGCAGGTGTGAGTGCATCTGCACGCACTGTGAGGCGGAGACTCTTGGAGCAAGGCCTGGTCTCAAGGAGGGCAGCAAAGAAGCCACTTCTCTCCAGAAAAAACATCAGGGACAGACTGATATTCTGCAAAAGGTACAGGGAGTGGACTGCTGAGGACTGGGGTAAAGTCATTTTGTCTGATGAATCCGCTTTTCGATTGTTTGGGACATCTGGAAAACAGCTTATTCGGAGAAGACGAGGTGAACGCTACCACCAGTCTTATCTCATGCCAACTGTAAAGCATCCTGAAACCATTCATGTGTGGGGTTGCTTCTCAGCCAAGGGAATCGGCTCTCTCACAGTCTTGCCTAAAAACACAGCCATGAATAAAGAATGGTACCAGAATGTCCTCCGAGAGCAACTTCTCCCAACCGTCCAAGAGCAGTTTGGCGATCAACAATGCCTTTTCCAGCATGATGGAGCACCTTGCCATAAAGCAAAGGTGATAACTAAATGGCTCAGGGAACAAAACATAGAGATTTTGGGTCCATGGCCTGGAAACTCCCCAGATCTTAATCCCATTGAGAACTTGTGGTCAATCAGCAAGAGACGGGTGGACAAACAAAAACCAACAAATTCTGACAAAATGCAAGCATTGATTGTGCAAGAATGGACTGCTATCAGTCAGGATTTGGTCCAGAAGTTGATTGAGAGCATGCCAGGGAGAATTGCAGAGGTCCTGAAGAAGAAGGGTCAACACTGCAAATATTGACTTGCTGCATTAACTCATTCTAACTGTCAATATAAGCTTTTGTTACTCATTATATGATTGCAATTATATTTCTGTATGTGATAAAAACATCTGACAAACACACATAAAAACCAGAGGGCAGCAGATCATGTGAAAATATAATATTTGTGTCATTCTCAAAACTTTTGGCCATGACTGTAGACACTTAAAAGCTCAGCTCCTGCCCTACACTGGACTTACATTGGCCTAACTCTGTGGTCAGGATTGCCAACTAGAATTTTTCTGGAAAATGTATCCCAAAATCATGGACAGCCAATATTTTTTATGAACAAATTGGAAAACCATAACGAATGATAAAGATTATGAATAATACATGTCTAGCTCAGTATACTGATAGGAACTCATTACCAGCATTTACTGTGAGCTGTAAAATGATGATAATTACCACCAAAATAATCTATAATAATATAGAGATGTACCATCAGCCTCAAAAAAAAAAAATCACGGACACATCTATTTTTTTTCATGGACGCAGCAAAGAAAAGCACTTATTTTTGCAGACTGTCCAGAAACTTCTGGAAAGTTGGCAACCCTGGCTGTGGTGCCTGGCCCTAATAGGGAAAAAATATTTCAGGCTCTGAAGCTTACAACATCCCCTAACGATCCTGTGCCATCACAAACTCTAGACACCTACTGGACAAGGGAGAACGAGCACTCTTGCCACATTATTCTTAGCCCCCTTTCTCTCCAGCACCTCTCCTGTGTGCACAGCAGCATGGTTCCCCAGATCCCTCTCATAGGGGGATAGTCAGGTCCAGGAATTGCCCTGGATGCCCTCGTCTCCTCTGCTGAAAGCTCAAGATCAGATCACCGCCTCTCACTGGACTCAACAATTTACCTCCCGACTGGGACCTCTTCTCCTGGGCTGGCCTGGACAACAGAGACTCTTTTGTTCAACATTGTGGGAGCACTGCAAACCTCAACTACTCACTCATCTACTTCTCTGGCTATGTCATCCAAACCCCATAGATTGACCTTTCCTAAAAGTAAAATCCCACCGAAATGCCTCAGGGGCAATGGGCAGACCCACCAGAGGACCTAAGTCTCACAACATCTCTAATACTACTTCCAGAGTCTGATCCTTGGAGTAATTCATCCAGTTCTCCCTCTGTGACAACTATGTCTATCCCTGCCACCAAGGCTGATCTACAAAATCAGCAGATGTACTTCTAGCAGATCCCAACTAAGGAGGAATTTAAGGCTGTTACTTCTGAAGACAAATTGACCTGCAGGTCAGAGATTCTGGCTATCTGCAATGTTATTAAGTATTGGCAGAGCAGGGCTACTTAATCTGGAGCGGGGGGTTTATAGGAAGAGGGGTGCCGTAGAGGATCCATCTTCAGCACTATAGCTATCTTTCTGGATAAATTGCTCCGTAGATATGCTATAGAGGCCCCCTCCTATATTCAGGATACAAGTCAATTTCTTTTGAAATTACGTGGTTTCCTTACCTCAATAATTTTATTTTGGTTTTTTTTTATGTCGTCTCATTGTATACGTCAATTAAGCATGAAGATGGCCTGAGGGCGGTCGATGTGGCGCTCACCAACACGGGATTCTCTCAGGATGGTGCGCGGTTTGTCCTTCAGCTGCTGGAGGTGGTCCTCTGGAGGAATTATTTCCTTTTTGGGCATGCCTTCTACCAACAAAAGCCTGGAACTGTGATGGGATCCAATGTGGCCCCTACGTACGCTAACATCTTTATCGCGCAGGTGGAGGACAGACTGGTGTACTAGTCCACATTTATGGAGAGGATCCTGTGTTGGTGGTGCTACATCGATGACATTTTCTTGATATGGGGGGGGGACAATGGATGAATTGGATATTTTCCATCAACATTTAAACACAGGTATTTCAGGCCTGGAATTTACAAAAACGGTATCGGATAAAGAGTTGCAGTTTTTGGACGTTAGGGTTTATGTTGAACAGGGCACTTTGAAAACGGATATATATCAGAAACCCACGGATAAGAATAATATATTGAGGTATGACAGTAGTCATCCTCGACGTATGATTGAATCGTTACCTTGGATTCAGATGTTAAGGGTAAGGAGGGTGGTATCTGAAGATCAGGTCTTTAATAGACAAGTGGATGAAATGTGTCAAAAATTTGTTCAGCGAGGTTATCCACGTAGGTTGTTACAAAAAACATGTCAGAAGGTTAAGACAACAGCGAGGAAAACTACATTGTATAGGAATCGATCTACTGATGATGTGGCTCGCCGTATTCCATTTGTGTCTTCATATGGGAGACATAGTGTCAAGATTGCGGAGATCTTGAGAAAAGAGTGGCATATCCTACAGAAGGGGATGCCGTCCGTTAGAGATTTTGAGATGCCACTTTTGATGTCATATAAGAAGAGTGCCAGTTTACGTGATAGGTTGGTAAAAACGGATGTAGGGGGTGCAGAAATGGATAGGCAACGATATTTAGCGCCCCAGAAGATGGGCAACTACCCTTGTTTAAGTTGTTGTAATTGTGGAAACATGATAAAAGGTGACACTTTTACCCATCCTTATTCGGGTCATGTATATGACATCAGGGGATACTACACTTGTAGATCCCGGGATGTTGTTTATATGATACAATGCCCGTGTAGTCTGATATATGTCGAGGAGATGACTATGGCGATAAGGGAGAGAATAAATAAGCATAAAAGTACCATCAGAAAGAAAATGTTAGATAAACCTGTGGCGAAACATTTTATAGAGAGTGGACACTCTATCAATCAACTTAGATTTCGTGTGATTGATTCCGTGGCTGTTCTGAGGAGAGGCGAAGATAGGGAGAAGATCCTTAGGAGAAAAGAATTTAAGTGGATCTTCACTTTAAAGTCTCTCCAGCCCTTTGGCATGAATATGGAGTTTAATGTAAGTGGCATAGATTGATTTGTATATGTCTAACCAGTATATGGCTACAGATATTGTATAGGAGTTGTTTTTAACTGATTTTTAATATATGTTTTTTAATACACATTTATGTATATATTTTTATTAGGTGGAGGGTGCAGCAGGATTGAAGTCTATCGTGTACAGTGAGAAACTCCATTCCATATTAGTTGATCATAGTATTATCTCGTTCCCCTGATGACAGTATTGGGATATACAGTTGTATTAGGATGGACCTATGGATCTATGTGACTATTTACTATTGAATTACTTAATGTGCTTGGTTTCCATGGTGATGGAGACGCTATTGATGTAATGCCTATTGATTGTCTCCGTAGCAGTAGCCCTTACATGATGTTGCCACATGATTTATATAGTTGTGGAGTCCTAAGGACAATGTGAGTAGTTGATTACTACTGGATATATTTGATCGGATCAGTGGCAGTGAACTGATCTATAATGTGGCTGTGTAGCGATGACAATCTCCATGACGTTTGTTGAGCATGACGGGGAGGCCAGGTCACATGATGAGTCACATGGTCCAGCCGACGTAGCGGTCACGTGATCGGACTGCCGTCAGAAGTCTGTATGACGTGGTCAGGGGAGGAGGAGAATGAGACGCGGGAATGTGGGTGAGTCTGTGCAATGGCACGTGAGGAACGCTATGTCACAGTCAGGGGTGCACCTAGCCTTTCTGCTGCCTGAGGCAAAAATTGAAACAGCGCCCCCCTCCCCCCCTTGCCAAATTCTCAACCTAACCTCTTGCCTCCTGACATTATATACAGCACTACAAAACATACAGGGCAATACAGCGCCACATACCTCTTACTTTCCAGTTATTTCTCCACAGATGAAGATATTCTCTGTCCTCATCTTCTCCTTTCAGACCAGACCGCTGTGACAATTTCTTTCAGCCGTGTCTCATCTCTGCAGAGATTGACAGACATGTTAGTTTCCTACTTTTCCATCCTCCTCCCACCTTCTGAACATCCCATCCTGTCACCCCCAGTACAGTGCCTGCTATGCTCCCCAATACTATACTGCAGAAAAGAAACAGCATATAAATGCCCCTTATAATGTGTGCTAGTACAAAATGCCCGGTTGTATGCCAGTCCAAAAAAACGGCCCCATAATGTGTGCCAGTAAAAAATACCTTCTCTGTGCTCCCAGTAGAACCAATGTCCCCATAGTGCCCCCATAACGTGCCAATGCCACCTTGTGTGTGCCAGTACAAAAATACCTCCACTTAGTGCCCCCAGTAGACATAATGTCCTCATAGTGCCCCTACAATATGCGTCAGTATAAAATACTCCTATATAGTGCCCCCATAATCTGTGCCAGAATAAAATTCCCTTATATAGTGCCCCCAGTATATGCCCACATAGTGCTCCACTCCCCCTTCCCCATAGTGCCCCCCACAATCTATGACAGAATAAAATTCCCCTATATAGTGCCACAATAATCTGTGCCAGATTAAAGATTTCCCTATATAGTGCCCCCCATAGTTTGTGCCAGGATAAAGTCCACTTATATTGTCCCACTCAATAGATGCCCCCATAGCCTGTGCCAGAATAAACTTAACTTATATTGTCCCCCTGTAGAGGCCCCCATAATGCTCATTTCCCCCTTTCTTAAGTTGGCCAAACTGCAGGGTGCCAAATAAAAAAAATAAACACACATACTTAACTCCATGGCACCTTCAGCGGTGTGATGCAGGCCTCTTCCAGCCTGTGTCCCGCACTGTGTGCTGCCCGGGTCAGGCGGCGCAATGATAATAACGTCATCGCGCTGCCTGAGCCGGCCTCTGATGGGTTACAGGCAGGAGGCCTGAAGCCTATCAGAAGGAGCGGGGCAGGGATACGACGCTCCTGTCCCCTGCTGCAGCCTCCCCTGCTGCAGCGTCCTGAGGACGGCGATACAGCTGAATATAGAGATGAGTGCTTCCACAATGGAAGCGCTCATCTCCCGCTGCCTCTGCTGCCGCCCTCACTTATCTCCAGGGCTGCGCCGCCTGAGGTGATCGCCTCACTTCGCCTAATTGGCGGTGCGGCCCTGGTCACAGGTAGCTTTAATAAATCAGCCACTGGTCCGGAATCCAATCAAAATTATATATCACAAATAGCTTAGCTAGAATGACTCCTTTATGGACCTATATCAAAATATAACTTTTATTTAATCACAATTAAAATATTATTATCTATTACCCTACATGTGTATTAATTGTTAAAACCACATGTAGCAACCAAACCTGATTGTATTATTATATAGGTATATCATAGGTCTTCAAAAAAAGGGGGGGGCAGTGCTAATACTGAAGGATCAATGCTTCTATCTTTATTTTTATTATTGTTAATATTTGTATTTTGGGGGCATTTATCTTAATGCCCTCTATAAATACAAATTACTTGTATTTATAAACAGTACGCACTGTCCTTTGTTCATAGATGGGAAAAGCTTCAGGTGTATCGCTAATCTATATATAATATTCCAGTCCCAGATCACGTCTGATCTGGGTCACTTTGGAACATTAGGCCCTGGTCACAGTACACGATGGGATTGGATCCCTTGCTGACGTTCTCAGTGAGATCACAATTATGTTTTGTTTGAGATTGGTGAGTAGTGTTGTCACATCTACTAATTTGCTATGTGATTGGTCAATTATGTATAAACATATGGTGCACTTATTCCCTGAGACTCGATAGGTCTAAATTAATGAGGGGAGGGATTTGGCACGGTATTTAAGTTTTGAATGGATGCTCCTATTTTATGCTTGAGAAAGGCTACCAAGTAGCCGAAATGTTGCACTTGCACTTTTTCTGTGGCTTTGTTTGCACATTTTTCATGGACCCAATTTGAATAAAGAAGAATATTACAAGGAGATGCTGCTTCCCATTGTGTTTGATATGCTATTCTAAAGGATCGACTGGATCAGCGATCTGGGACAAGCTGCTGCATTCCTTGAACGGTGGTCTACAAGGTATTGAGGTGCTGCTCTTAATTTATTTTTCTTACTCTATCCTAAGGATAGGTCATCAATAAAAATAACTTGGACGATCCCTTTAAAGGGAACCTGTCATCTCCAAAACACCCCCTGAACTAGAGTAAGTGTTGTATAGTGTAAGTGATGCTGAATCCGAATATGTAAGTTTTATCTTCATACTTCCATTCTGACGCTGTGCTCCCACAAACCTGCAGTAAAATGCACTCACTGGACTCCGGTGCTCACTCACATAATGGAGAGGACTCAAAGAAGAGTCCAGTGAGTGCATTTTACTGCAGGTTTGTGGGAGCTCAGCGTCAGAATGGAAGTGAGTATGAAGATAAAACTTACATATTCAGATTCAGCATCACTTACACTATACAACGCTTACTCTAGTTCAGGGGGTGTTTCGGAGATGACAGGTTCCCTTTAAGGCTTATATCTTGCTTATTGTGCATTTTCACCTCTATATTGCTGAATATTCAATTACTGCTTTTCTAGTACTTTCCCATTTCTCCTCTAAATATTAGACATCTAGGCCACGTACCTGGTCTCTCCTTCTTGTTCCCAATCTATTTGCCAAACTCTGAATTTATCTCTCACTGAACTCTAGTGAATACTAAGCAACTGTTATGTCCATATTCTTTCCTTTATCTGAGTGCTCATTACTACTTAGCACTGTTTGACCTCATTCCAGGATGTGTTTTCCTGGGCATAGCTCTTTCTACATTATTTTTTATGTTCCTGTGTTTGGTGTCTGTCTTATCCTGTCTGCCCTCGTTGTGTTTTCCCCTCATCTACTTTGTTTCTCTTTCCAGTAGATACCCAAATATTTAGAACATGTCACGTCACCCCAAGAATCTATTACTACAGCCACCTTACTTACAGCCCATGCAAATTATCACGGTACATTGTGTCATTTTAAATGTGAAAGGACTCAACTCTAATATCAAAAGACACTTATTGCACAACTAGTTGAAATCCCTTAAAGCTAATATAGTTTTTTTTTTTTTGCAAGGTTAACATTGCACGCTTTATTTCACCTGTAGATACTAACAGTTTACTCAGCAATCTAGCCTTGAAAAAGAGCCAGTGTGGCTATTCTCATATCCCGCTCATGTCCCTTCCAGATCCCTTTTGGACCCTCAGGGTCCTTATATTATTCTTCAGGGCTCTTTGGAGGGTAATCCTGTTACTTTGTGCAATGTCTACATCCCTAACACCTCCCAAATCCATTTTTAATTGGAGTATTGGAGGATCGACTGATTGTTGTCCTATGGACAGACTCTCCCACCTCAGCTGTAGATCTCTGCAGTTTATCCAGAGTGATCATGGGCCTCTTGGCTGCATCTCTGATCAATCTTCTCCTTGTTTGAGATGAAAGTTTAGAGGGACAGCTGGGTCTTGGTAGATTTGCAGTGGTCTGATACTCCTTCCATTTCAATATGATCGCTTGCACAGTGCTCCTTGGGATGTTTAAAGCTTGGGAAATCTTTTGGTATCCAAATCCGGCTTTAAACTTCTCCACAACAGTATCACGGACCTGCCTGGTGTGTTCCTTGGTCTTCATGATGCAGAACCCTGAGACTATCACAGAGCAGGTGCATTTATACGGAGACTTGATTACACACAGGTGGATTCTATTTCTCTTCATCAGTCATTTAGGACAACATTGGATCATTCAGAGATCCTCAATGAACTTCTGGAGTGAGTGTTCTGAACTGAAAGTAAATGGGCCGAATAATTTTGCACGTCCCACTTTTCAGTTTTATTATTACAAAAAAAGTTTAAATGATCCAATAAATTTCGTTCCACTTCACAATTGTGACCCACTTGTTGTTGATTCTTCATCAAAAATGTAAAATGTTATATCTTTTTGTTTGAAGCCTGAAATGTGGCAAAAGGTTGAAAAGTTCCAGGGGTCCGAATACTTTCGCAAGGCACTGTATATGGATAGGTCACTGGAGTTTGAATGACTCCATCTTTAAAAGGCCATTGATTACACAGAAATTGCGCACACACCTGATGAACTATTTCAATACAAATGGAGATTTGGTTTCCAGGCCTGTTTATAGGCAGCAATTAAGGCCGTCATGAAAGGCCACTATATTGCCATTGCATCTAGGCCCTTCCCAACCGGCGCCGTACATGTACGGCGCTCGGGCGGTGCGGGGACATGAAGCCCGCTCGCGGGTGTGGCGGGCATCATGGCCCGGCATGTCTCTGCTGTTTCTAATGCAAATAGTGCCATACTCACTATAGAAAATGTACTAATGATAATGCTACTTTATAAATGTGAGATTCTTGGCAAATACATTTTGTTCAAAATCATTTGTGCCTGTATGCCAATGATAAGGTGATCTTTTTAGGACGGAAACCTACACTAAATACTACCTCCTCTGGTGCCATACTGGCCTCCATTAAAGGGAGTCCGTAACCTCATTTTCACCAATATAACTAACAGTAGTGCCCCACAGAAGATTGCATACACATCCCAGACATACCTGTGTGCACTCTGCATCTGGATTCCATGTTCAGAAAAAGCACTTTTATTCTGCAGGAAAACAGCTCCCAAGTGCCCGGCTGAAAGTGAAAGTAAAAACAGCTTTCTCTCCTGACTCGATTTCTAACAGCTATATCTTCTGATATACTGGATATAAAGCTGTGATTTTGGTATCATTTGAAAGCTTTCAAAGAAGGTCAGAACCATCTTTCTATCTGCTACCAATCCCAAGATATAAGCAACTAAGCAGCCTTCCCCTCTTCAGTCTGGTTTACTTTGGGCACTTGCAGCAGCAGAGCTGGGCCCTTGGAAGCTGTTTTCTAGCAGAATAAGACAAGGATAAAGACACAAAATGCACACGGTATGTCTGGGATGTGTATGCAAAGTTCTGTGGGGCTGTGCTCTTAGTTGTATTGGTAAAAATGAGGTGACAGACTCCCTTTAAATTTAGGGAATGCAGGTTCCACATGCACGCTGAGCCCACAGGACAGCTAATAGCATATCTAAAGAGCTGCTACGGGAGTCCTATCTGATTTCTTGTAAATGCCTACCCACTTGACTTAAGCTGCTACATTTCTTAATGCACCTATCACAGGAAAGGAGATTGCAGGTATTATTGATAAGCTTCCATTGGCTAAATCACTGGGACCAGATGTTTTTTCTGTTGTGGTGCCCTGATTCCTACTTCTATGTCTCACTCCTATTTATAACTAGGCAAACCAGGCAAAGACCCTCTGGACTGTCAAAACTATAGACCTATCGCTCTCCTTAATACCGAACTTAAAGGGGTTCTCCAAGTTAAATTTATTGATGACCTATCCTCAGGATAGGTCATCAATATCAGATTGGCGGGGGTGCTGGGTGTTGGCACCCCCACCGATCAGTTGTTTGAAGAGGAGGCACGCGACGTACCAGCGCTGCCTCCTCTTCATTGTTTACACGCTAGCCGTCACATGGGTAGCAGTAAGTAGGTGTAATTACACCTAACCGCCCCATTCATTTCAATGGGAAGGATCGCTCCCATAGACTTGTACGGTGCTGGTATGGCGCGCACCTCCTCTTCAACAGCTGATCAGCGGGGGTGCCGGGTGCCTGAGGATAGGTCATCAATAAATTTAACTTGGAGAACCCCTTTAAGCTCTTTACTAAGATCCTAGTCTCTCAATTAAATCATTTGCTTCCAGCAATAATACATAAGGATCAAGTCGGGGATTAAATATGTGACCTACAATTAAATAACTTGACATTATTCATCGTTCCAGGGAGGAAGCTTTATTGTTAAGCATAGACACCAAAAAAGCATTTGATCACCTGGGTTGGCACTTAATGTTTGCTGCATTACAAGCTTATGGCTTTTCTGGTCCTTTTCTCACTGCAGTCCAGGGTTTATATTCTTCCTCCATAGCTACTGTTAACCCCCCCCCCCCCCTCCTCCATGCTACTTTCCCTCCAATACTAATTACAAATGGAATGCCTCAAGGCTTTCCCTTATCCCCCATATTGTTTGTTATCTGTATCCACTTAGCATCTTTCGTATTCTTGAACCCCAACATTAGGGGTGTCATGGTTAGCGATAAGGAATTACAATCTCATTATTTCCAGATGATATCCTGCGTACTCTATTTATTAGGGTATAAAGTAAATATAGCTAAAACCAAAGCCCTACCTAATAATACCCCCCAATATTTCCTTACCAATGGAAGGTAGACTTCTTTAAATACTTAGGAGTAAATATGACTCCTTGATAAGCAGATTTCTATCATAACATAACTAACATAACTTTCCTCAGGTTTATCATGCTGTTTAAGATCTACTCACTATATGACCTAAACTGCACTGTCACTAATTGGTAGAATGGCAGATATTAAAATGACAATTCTTCCAAAATCTTTTTGAAATTCTACCTGTGGCAATTCCCATGTGGGCTCTCAAAATAATCCAAGCGGATTATTCCACACAGAATCCTGAAATCTCTCCTTCTAGATAATAAGAATAAAGGAGGTCTGGCAGTCCCCAGTAGTCCCCAAGATTCCCAATTGCTTCCTGGAGCTCCTCATTGACCTCTTTCCTATATCATCCCCACCTCCCAGATAGTCTTATTATTAACATAAGGAGAATCAGTACAAGGTACCTTTGATGTGGTGTCATACTCCAAACTTCCACCATGAGTTAAATCCCTCTACTCTGGGGGTTCTGTTGGTGCTGTTGGAAGCCTAGGGGGACTTTATTTAACATTTTTTGGGAGTGTCCATGAATCGTTTCATTCTGGGAAAGGTTATGCTCGCTTCTTCAGGGGGTCCTGGGGTATGATATTCCCCTTGATCCCGTGTGCTATCTGCTAAATATCCTACCTGCCCCTATATGTAAGCATACACTTAAACTTATGCTCCACATTTTGACAGCTGCCCATTGCCTCATAGCTTGTTAATGTAAATGTGCCACACCTCCAACCCTTGTGGATTTGTGCACTAGAGTTCTCAATGTTTGAAATGTGAAATACTTCTCAGCGTTATCTCATGATAAGATAGGTCTTTTTGAAGACTTATCTCCACTTAATGTGGCAGCAAGCTCTAGGAAGAGTCCTAATTGTTCCAAACTTCTTTTATTTTAAAGTTATGGAGGCCACTGTGCTCTTGGAAACTTCTAGTACGGCAGGAATATTAAGGTACCCTTCTCCAGATCTGTGCCTTCACACAATCCTGTCTCTGAGCTCTACAGGCAGTTCTTTTCACCTCATGGCTAGGTTTTTCATCTGATATGCATTGCCAGCTCCTAGACTTTATATAGACAGGGATATGCCTTTTCAAATCATGTCCAATCAACTAGACTCCAGTCAAGGTGTAGAAACATCTCAAAGATGATCAAGAGAAATGTCCATGTGAAATTTTAGTTTTTACCTTTTTAATAAATTTGCAACAGTTTCCAAAATTCTGTTTTCACTTTCACATTATGGTGTACTGATTCCAAAGAGATAGGGGAAAATGTAATCTATTTTTATTTCAGCACAAGGCCGTAACATAACAAAATGTGAAAAGGTGAAAGGGTCTGAATGGATTGTATACATGTTCTTTCCATACATTCCACCAGCTGTCAAACTCCCTGTCGCCAATCATGACGGCTTCTTTCATAGCTGTGTAATCGTGCACATCAGCAGCTGAAGACATGTTTGTGTATGTGTATCGGACGAGAGTACGTCTCTATGGAAGGAGAAGTATGGTCCAAAAAGGCACTTTTGTGCAGATTGGAACACTGCTGCAGCATATGTTCGCAAGTACAGAACATTCAAGACACCTCATTTGTTTCTGAATGGAGGGTCCTATGAACTTGGAGAGTACACACCTGTTGCTTCAAAGGGGAGTACCAAGCGGTGATCGCTGGTGCAGACCGTTTCTGGCTGTTGTGTCGTGTCCACTGCATTGCAGGTTCAAATTATTTAGCGGGTACATTACCCCCTTCCGTGAGATATGACATGTTTGATGGATTTTTGTGCTAGGGAGATGTGAACACACCAGCCTGTCTGATCCACACACTTTCCCCAGCAAAACTGCACCCTTCCTACCTGGTTTTGGTTCCTGAAAGCAGGATTCAGCCCAGAGCTCTGGTGTAGCTGCAAGCAATATTTTGTGGAGACTAAGTTGCCTCCTTGCTGGCTTCTAACGTTGCAATCTAACTCAACAACAGCGCAAATTTATTGAACTGACAGGTCTGTCCAGCTACAAATCAAAGTGGCAGCCACCAGAAAATCAGTATGGCAGCCCCCATGAAAATTTGCATAGAGGGAACACTTTGTGTGTCAAAATGGGGCCCCTCAGCACCCAGGGACTATGACATCACAAAGGGCCTGGTGGCAGTCATGGCGGCTTAATTCATTGGCCAGGTGTATAACTGTGTACATCAGCAAATCAGGGCATGTTTGTAGAGTTGTGTGTCTAATGGCTGAAAGTGCCTGTCCATAAAGGGAGAGGCGTGGCCCAAAAAAGCAATGTGTGTACAGTAGGTTGGAATAGTTTTGCAGTATATTTTGGCAAGTGCAGAACACACAAGCTGCCACATCCAGTTCTGCCCGAAGCGCCCTCTGGACTTGGTGAGTGCACTTATGTGACTTCATTGCTTCAAACAGGGGGTGCCAAGCGACCACTTTTGATGCAGAACCATTTCAGGTTGTTGCTTTTTTGTTGCTGCATTGCAGTTTCACATCAGTGTAGCTCCAGGCTGTGGTATCTTGGCAACACTGACTGCTTGTGATGTTGAATACCGGTTTTCAATGGACCACCTTGCTTGTGTGGACCACTGAGGTAGTGGCAGACAAAACTGCCCCTCCATTGGGTGAACCCTTGTTACCTAATGCTGTGGCAGGCTAATAGGTGTCGTAGCCTGAATCCCTGGCCAGAAGACAGGGCGATAATGCAGTCACTCAGGGGTATTATACAGGCAATAAGCTGTCCTGGGAGTGACTATCTTTGAGCCACCTTCTACTGGTCTGATGGGCTTGGGAAGCCTGGCGACTCTGGTATTAAACACAAACCTGGGGCCCTTAGCCCAGTTGTACCCCACTTCCTCCTCTGTGTGCAATTTTGGAAATATTCCAGGAGGTAAGACCACTTGACAGACCAGTGTCCCAGGAAGATTTATTTGGTGAAATATGAAATCCCGGTAAAAGTTGAACCAGAGTACAGTCCGCAGACGGCATCTCAAAGTGGGATCTTATATATTTTGGTGGTCCAATATCTCAATCATCTGCTGTTCCACAGCAGCCTTTTGTTGCAGTACCTCCTCTGTCCGCTGCTTTATCAAATCCCATAGAGTCTAGGCCCTCCTGTCAGGCTTCAGGGGACACAACTTTGATGTGCCCAGCCACTCCAGCCGGAGGGCGTTGAGTAGTTTTAGCAGACCAGCCTCTGGTTCTGAAATGGCCGGTTGCTCTCCCTACTCATGGCAGGAGAGTTCCTACATGAGGACCAGTAAATCGGCAGTAAATAAATTGTTTTTGTAAAATCCACCACTCGCCGTCTTAGCAGACGGAATATCGTCATAATAGTGGAATAGGAGCAGCCCCAATGTTTTCCCGCTCCCATTGTGGCAGTTACAATAGTCAATATTGCAGCACGGAATTATTTTTCCCCGCTGAGTAGGGCTGTAATTCAGCAATGGTGCAGTAAGCACACAGTTAACCTATCGAGGTACAGTTCTTAAATATTTCCAACAAAATTGCAGCAGGATCTGAGGCTGAATCAATGGATTATCTCAAGGGGCTAAATCAGTGGGTTATTTCCAGAAGCTCTCTGCTGAGATTACTTAATGTCCCAATCCAGCTGAGGGGTGCAATTTGAATACCCAAAAGCAGTACTGGCAAGCTGCTACAATAATATGACTGAGGGCCAGAAACCTTTAAATCCAATTAAGGCTGTAAAGTCCAGCAGCATTAGACAAGCATTACCTTCACAGATTTCATGCACATTCTCTTTTTATCATAAACAAAAGAAGGAAAAACGGGATGGCACTACACTAAATAATCCCTATTAGTAGTACGGCGGTGAGTAAAACCAGGAGCAATATATTGCAAATAACGGTGATGCTCTGCTCAATCCAAAGATAAAGTCCAATGATCATGTAACACATGGAATGAAGAGAAAGTAAGAGCGGCACTCACCATCCAAATTCTTCTTTATTCAAGGCAGTTAAAACACTTACATGTCAGTGTATTGGGGCGGACGGTGCTTCACCACGAGGCGGGCACCATTCATTCCATGTGTTACATTCTCTTTTTATGACTGCTCAACCATCTTAAAGATGCTGATCTACAACCATTCCCTGGGAAGTTTCCTAGTTTTGTCCATGAGTCCCAAATGTGGTTTGTGACTGCTACAGGACTGGAGATGCTGCATAAACGTGGTTGATGATGGAGAAGACCCAATAAGGGACCAAAGAGAGTAGAAGATGAGGGTTAACCTGGCCCCAGCCACCAGACTTACTTGTTCCAAGTACATAAAAGATATCCCTTTGAGGTTCTTAAAGAGGTATTCCCATCTTAGACAATGGGGGCATATCGCTTGGATATGCCCCCATTGTCTTATAGGTGCGGGTCCCACCGCTGGGACCCGCACCTATAGCCAGAACGGAGCGGGGAGCGCTGCGCCTGGAGGACCCCAGGTTTCCGGGGGTCCGGCCACCACCAGGCGCAGCTCCCCGCGCCGCTCATAGAAATGAATGGGAGCCGGGCCGTGCATGCGCGGTTCACTCCCATTCATTTCTATGGAGCCGACGGAGGTAGCCGAGCCAGCGCTCGGCTATTTTCGGCGGCCCCATAGAAATGAATGGAGGGCGGCTGCACATGCGCAGTGCGCCCTCATTCACTTCGGGGGCTCCGTTCTCGATATAGGTGCGGGTCCCAGCGGTGGGACCCGCACCTATAAGACAATGGGGGCATATCCTAGCGATATGCCCCCATTGTCTAAAATGAGAATAACCCTTTAAGGATTAAGGCTACTTTCACACTAGCGTTAATATTTTCCAGTATTGTGATTCGTCATAGGGTCTCAATATCGGTAAAAACGCTTCAGTTTTGTCCCCATTCATTGTCAATGGGAACAAAATGTAACTGAACAGAAATGCGTTCCGTTCCGTTCTCATACCGGAGAGCAAACCGCAGCATGTTGTAGTTTGCTTTCCGTCCTGGGATGCGGAGCAAGACAGATCCATCATGACCCACAATGCAAGTCAATGGGAACAGATCCATTTTCTCTGACACAATAGAAAATGGATCTGTCCCCCAGTGACTTTCAATGGAGTTCATGACGAATCTGTCTTGGCTATGTTAAAGATGATACAACCGGATCCGTTCATGACGGATGCAGATGGTTGTATTATCAGTAATGGAAGTGTTATTGCTGAACCCTGCCGGATCCAGCAAAACCGCTGGTGTGAAAGTAGCCTTAATCAAGTTGAGGGCCAAAGAGGCTGTCTGGTTGAAATGGCAAGGAACAAAAGTTTGCTTTAGAAATATTACCTCTCCACTGTTTGATCCTTACATCCAGAATTGTTAGTGGTTCAATTTTTAGCAGAGAAGCTCAAATTATCAAAAGAAACATCACATATGAAATCTGCTGACTTCATCTAATGGATGCTTTGTAAAATGGAATCCCTGTGTACACTGTCCTTTAGGTGATTAGATAACTGGCTAAGCCAGATGCCTAATGCTCTGGCAATCAGTACTAAAGCAGGGGAGTCTTGGCCATCTGAACATTGGTGGTCTATTTCTTTTAAGCATAAGAGTCCATTTTGAGGTCATCTCTCACAAAGAAGAATCCTCGGCAGAAAAAACAGAATTCATAGATAATTTGGTAACAGCTAGATTAACATTGGGTGGCAGCTCCTGGGGCGCAGAAGACCTAGGGGCTGTTTTGTAAACTGCCTTAAACCTGGGAACTGGGTCTAATTTCTTGACAGTCCCGCTTAAAAGTGCCTCAAATAAGTTTTTTTTTAATACAGGGTGATCAGAGGAACCTTTGTCCCTTTTTTAGGGAAGTAAAAGCTTCCTTCTTGGACATTCCTTCTGTGGCATTATTGCACTCAACAGTTTCTTTCACAGATTTTAATAGATCATAAATTTTATGTTCATGTAAAAGGTAGCAGTCATCATCACCGCTAGAAGAAGCATCAGATAATATTTTGCCATCAGAAAGTACTTGCTCCTCATAGGAAGAATACAAACGGGAATGATATTCAGTCTTCCTGCATTTTGCCTTATGTAATGAGGAAACATCTGATATTTCCTCAGATAGCTGGGACTTGAAACAGAAAAAACTTAGCTCCTTCAATATTAACAGAAGGATCATCCTGACGAGAGCTGCATATGTCACATATATCCTCCTTACATAAGTCAGGCAGAGGTTGATTCTATTAATTTTTTTTCTTTGACGATTTAGGACTTGCTAGATTTTTTTTTATCAAGACATCTGGTAGATGGCAAACAGGTATGTCACCATGACAGACACTCTCCAGCATGTTTAATACAAAAAATTAACAAAATGTTGAAATTTAGCTTACAGATCCATTGTGAAATGAGGACCAACAATATAAAATAGTGTTTTATATAACAAATCAGTATTCACAAACATATGAAATGTCCATCCTGGCCCAAAAAACTCAGTGGAATTGAAACGTCAGTTCAGCAGCGAGCACAAGCGTTGCTGTTTACTTCTTTTTTGCTGGTGTCTGATCCGGCACGGCGTCCTCGTTTTCTTTGGCAACTTTCTTCACTTTTGCCTTGCTCTTGGAAGAAGTAAAAGTCAGTGTAGACTTGTTGAATTCCAGTGCAAAAACCCCAACGTCTCCATCAAAGCGGTTTTTAGACACCTGTAAATGTCTCTTCCCTGGGCCACTGACCAGTTTCCTATCTTGAAGTATGAGAACATTATCTGCCTCTTGGCTGGCTTTTGCAGAGCCAAAAATTGAGGATGTTTGCAATTCCTTGTCATCATCTTCTTTCCTGGGATGAATGACCAAAGTCACATAACAGTCATTTTCAGTGGCGAATTTCCTGAATGCCCCAACTATGTAGTCCTGTACTGCAAATTTATCAGAAAAGAGATGCTCCTGGCCCATCATGAACTGCAGATTATCAATGGTGATGTGGTTAATATCATACATGTACACGGCATGCTTGATGGTGTCAATTACAGACTTTATATTTTGCTCTCCATGGAAAGTCATGAAGTAAAGTGGCAGCTCTTCGAATCGATCGGCCCACTCGTCGTACTGGTCTAACCTCTCCTCCAGTCGCTGCTGGGAGAACTGGGTCAGCATAACCTTTGCCAAGCGAACGTTGCTGAATTCAAAACTCCCCCATAAAGTGTTAACCCCTTGCAGAGGTCCAGAGCATATTCACTGATGAATGTCGTATTTCCGCAAACAGCTAAACTATCCACTTCTTGGCTGGTGATCACCACCCCCGTGTCCTTCTTCCCCATCACCGTAATTCCAAACAGGTTATGGTAACGAGAAGGTCCGGGGTAAACCGTCTCAATGTAATTCACCACATCTGCCTGGCACACAGCGGACAGCAACTTTAACCCTTTCATGGTGAGATCTCGTGGGTTGTACCATGGGAACACTAAACTTTTGGTAGGTTGGAAACACTTGACTCCAAACTTGTTCAGGGTAGTGTTGGTTATTTTCGAGATGTTAAACATGGCTTTGATCAGCTGGGCGTCCGCCTCCTCCAGATCATGGAACCATACGGCTTTATTCCAGATCCTGCTGATCTCCATGTGGTTCAGCTGCCGTTCTCCGTCCTCAGAGTCGCTGTCCTGCAGGTAGCTGCTCAGGGTCTCAGGGCTGAGGAAGGAGGAGCCCTCCTTTGTGAGCAGATCCATGCTGTCCTTAAAGTCCTCCCAGGTGCCCTCCAGCAAGGTGTCCTTGCAGAGAAACCTCCCTGTGGTCTTGTCAATGAAGAGCAGGTTGTCTTTGTCAGAGGTGAAGGGGCTGGGGACATGAAGGCAGCTGTAACCATCATGGAAGGAGATCATGTTGTCTCTGAGATACTGGCGGATCTCTGTGACAGTCACTGGGGGAACAGAGCCATCCAGGATGGATAAGAGGTAAACTTAAACGGAGGCAAAGCCATGCTTCAGCCGAGTTTGTGTGAGGACACGTGGGAGCAGAGGTAGTCCTCTACCAGCGATCACCCTGTGAAACACACATCGCATCATCGTGTTCAGCCACATGTCTGCCAGTCAGCACTCTGCGCCCCTGTGCAAGGCGCCCACCCCGTCCACTCACATTAAAATGCTAGTACAATACATGGCAAGTCACATGTACCTGGAGGGTGCCATCATGACAGCTGTCATAGAGGTTGATTCTAAATAGGACATTGTCTACGCTTAGACTTCTTACTCCTTTTCTTCAGAGACAGACATCTTGGAGAAGGAGAGGAAACATTAGCTGCTCAACAAGCAATCACTCCACCTAATTAGCAGGGTCCTTATTGACAGTTAACTGCAAAGGACTCTGCTGCCTGGAACTCAGTGCGCCATTAAGACACCACAGGCATGACTAAAAAACCCCAAGGTCCCGTGAAATACAAGCAAATCTCACTCATGTGCAGAACCTACCCACTCTATACCAAGAGACACTGGACACACAGAAGAGGGTCAGAACCCAAGCTGGTAAGGGGATCTGGAACTCCGGTTAAAAAGCGCAGACATCACTTACATAAGACCTATGGGAGATATAAAGAAGCCCTGAGGGATAACACAAAATCTACTGCATGTGCAGAACCTACCAGTGCTATACTAGAAGATGCCAAGTGGTTCAGAGAGGTAGGCAAGCTAGTTGGATGTAGCCAAACTCTGAATACAGAGCGCAGACAGCACTAACATCCACTGACTGCAGATGGCAGCAGGAGGAGTGGCCAAAATTTCAAACACACACGCGCTTAATCATAATGTCTAAAGGTGGATTTAGATGGGCCGACTGAGTATCCGATTGTAGGGAAGAAAGCATTCTTTCCCGACAGTCTGCTGCTTGTTCAGTGAAGGAGACATTTACATGCAGCGATCTCCTTCACAGTATGAGGATGGGAGATTGCTATAGCGATCCCTCGTTCTTATATAGAATTATGTCTTCTGAGCAGTAGATCACTCAATCTGCACAATCTGCTGCTCAGAAGCCATGATCGGTGGTGCCTGCATAAACGCCAGGATCACCCAGTGAACGAGCATTTCGCACATTCACTGTGTGATCGGCGGGACATTTAGATGGCCAGATGATTAAGAATGACCGTTTGTATGAATGGTTGTTCCTGATAGTCTGGACGATTATAGGTGCGTCTATATGCACCTTAAGACTACTTTCACACAGTCAGTGTTTGTGAGCCAAAACCAGGTACAAATCTTTTAAGTTATACCTTATCTCTGTGAAGCCTCCACTCCTGGGTTTGGCTCATAATCACTGATGTAAATCACTGATCAAATACTGACGGTGTGAAGGTGGCCTAAGGCTGCTTGCACACAATCAGCCTCCTTTACTGGGCAGTATTTAAGTCAGTGTTTGGTCAGTAATTTCCATCAACAACTGCAGGGCTGGCCTTAGGTGGCAGGGTGCCCTATTCAAAATTGCCCTTAGGCTACTTTCACACTAGCGTTTTAAAATTCCGGTATTGAGTTCCGTCATAGGGGCTCAATACCGGAATAAAACGCTTCAGTTTTGTCCCCATTCATTGTCAATGGGGACAAAACTGAACTGAAGACAACGGAATGCTCCTGAAAGCATTCCGTTCCGTCTTCAGACCGGAGAACAAACCGCAGCATGCTGCGGTTTGCTCTCCGGTCCAGGCATCCGCACCAAGACGGATCCGGAATGACCCCCAATGCAAGTCAATGGGGGTGGATCCGTCTGGTGTGACCATAATGGTAACCGGATCCGCCCTCCATTGACTTTCAATGGAGTCCATTACGGATCCGGGTACACATAGACACATACAGACATAAACATACACACACATAAAGACATACAAACACACATACATACTTACATGCTCCCCGGCAGGTCTTCGGAGCGTGAGAGGGACAGGACGGCTCACACAGGTCACGATTCCCCACAGCGCCCTCTGCTGGGCGCCTGGTGGAATCGTCAGATGACGATTCCACCAGGCGCCCAGCAGAGGGCGCTGTGGGGAATCGTGACCTGTGTGAGCCGTCCTGACGCTCCGAAGACCTGCCGGGGAGCATGTAAGTATGTATGTGTGTTTGTATGTCTATATGTGTGTGTATGTTTATGTGTATGTATATGTATGTACTGTGTGACATGTGTGGGGCCGGAGCGCGGTTCCGGCTCCACACATGTCACTGCGGCAGGCCTGATCCGGCAGCACCCTTCACCTGCCGGATCAGGCCTGCCGCCAGTGTGAAAGTAGCCTTAGGCGCCCCCTCCCTTCGCAGTTTTATAATGTTAGTTTTTGTGACTTTTGTTCATATGTTTAGCTCAGTTTCTGCAGGCCATCCTAGGTAAAATATTGAAACTGCTGTCCATATTGGTAATTTTTATGATTTTCTAATATACACTTCCATAAACAGAAACCTTGTAATAACAACCTAACCTGAATGAAATGCATAAGAAGTAAAATGGAAAATAATTATCACTTGTTCATTTTCTATAATAATAAGCATTTTATTCCAACGTCATCTAGGATGACAGAAGACGGTTTTCATATACAGGACTGCCATAAACAGTCTATGAAAAATACACACTGTAACTTTAGAGGGGTTGTCCCAACTCATCCAATATAAGAGATACCGAATGCATCCATGTTCCCAGCATTCCAGTGTGATAAACGCTGAGGGAGGGATTTATCATCCCTGTATGCATGTTTTCTGGCTTACAAAAATAAGCTAATTTCTGAGCAGTCGCTAGTTTGCTCAAGAACGTGCTCATTTTTGCTGTTTCTGCACCGGCCATTCCACTTCTGAAAAAGTGGTTGTGGCTTGGTGTACTAATTAGTGTGGCCTCAGCTCAAGCCAGATTTACTACAGTCTATGCGAGTAACAAAAAAGTTTTTGAGACACAAACAAAACAAAGACTTAAATATCAGGCCTGTATATTAGAACAACACCATGACTACCATTACTAACTCCACTACTGTCACTGAATATAAACAGTATATATTACCCAATATTACCAATTATATTAGTATACAAGGGACAAATAATACAGCCTTAGTAAATATTACTAACACAATGACTGAATAATACCACCATACTGTCATTATAGAGAACACAATAAACACAGACCCATATCACCCCCATACAGTGAACATACTGTATAGAGATAGATATCAGCTCTATAGGCGGTACAGTGTAATTGATTACCGTTACATCCAGTGACTCCAGAAGACGTCTTCTTTATTCAGTCTTTCCTTTTGTTTTCCATTCGGTTCAGACCTCCATGTCAACTTCTCCCGGCCATGAGTCGCCTCTTCAGCATCTGTCAGACAAACATCTTAGAATCTGCATTTTCCAGCATCCTGATCACCTCTACACAATCTCCTCAGCTATAGCCCCCAAAACTTCAATAATACCCCGCCACACACACACACATTGGTAGGCAAGTATGTCATTCCCATTAGTGCCAGTAACACCCCCCCTCCATTCATTCTCATTAGGCCAGTAACATCCCTCCCCCCATTCATCCCCATTAGGCCAGTAACATCTCCCCCTTCATTCATTCCCATTAGGCCAGTAACATTCCACCCCCATTCATTCTTATTAGTGTCAGTAACACCCCCTGCCCCCCATTCATTCCCATTAGTGCCAGAAATAAAAAAAAAAGAAAGAAAGGAAACAAAACAAAACAAATACTACAAATGCTTACCTACACTCCCGTGCAGAGCCTCCGGGCCGACATCTCCGCTCACAGTCGCCGATGAATGACGTCATTGGCGCCTTTGCCGAAGGTCACGCTGCTACAGGAAGAGCTATATGCGCGCGCCCATGCGCATAAAGCAGATAGCAGCGCTGGACACCACGGCGCAGGGGCGCAGCACGGCAGCAGCTGATCCTATTCCTGACGGCGCCCCCTGCGCTGATACAGCAGATAGCAGCGCTGGACACCATGGCGCAGGGGCGCAGCAGCTAATCCTATTCCTTACGGTGCCCCCTCAATAGTCTGGCGGCCGGCGCCCTGTGCGACCGCACAGGTCGCACATAGCTAAGGCCGGCCATGAACAATTGTGAGCCAAAACCACTAGAGGCTGCACAGAAATAAGGTTTAATGGAAAGATTTGCCTCCGTTCTCTATTTTTTTTAACCTGTATCTGGTTTGGGCTGAAAATCACTGTATATGTGGAATATGTGTTCATTCCATTATAATCTCCCCATATATACTGCTCTTTCCATGTCTATGAAACATATAGAATTTAGTACACACCTGTATATGTGGAATATGTGTTCATTCCACTATAATCTACTGATGTGTCCTGCTCTTTCCATGTCTAGGAAGCACATAGAATTCAGTATACACCTGTATATGTGGAATATGTGTTCATTCCACTATAATCTACTCATGTGTCCTGCTCTTTCCATGTCTATGAAGCACAAGTATACACCTGTATATGTGGAATATGTGTTTATTCCAACATAAACTACATATATTCTATTCTTTCCATGTCTAAGAATCTCAGGAAGCTCATTATACCTCTCTTTATATTTTTACTTATTGATCATATTATTAATTTCTTTTCTTCATTTTTTTTTACTATGTCCCACAGCACGGAGGGAAAATATGGCCCAGGGCGCCATATGGGTGGTAGGTCATAAGGACCGAGTGGCAGTGCAGACGCTTAGGGCGATGTGAGAGGCACCAAAGCATTTTGTGTGGAAATCCACCTGCGATATTGTGGTAGCTATTTGCCATTGCATATTGGGGTTGATGAGCTTTGGGTGTAGAGAGTGTCACCACCAGGGTTGCCAACCGTCCGTAAATCTATGGACAGTCCGCAAAAACCCACTGTTTTTGTCTGCCGTCCGTAGCGTCCGGCAGAAAAAAACAGTGTCCGTGAAATTTATGGCCAGAACCCCGAATTCTGCACTGCACATGCGTACTTGTGCAGTGCAGAAAGGAGAAGTTGCTGGCTGGCTCGGGAGACCAGGGCTGAGCGGCGCAGACACACTCACCAGGCAAGCAGCAGAAGTGGACGACAGGAGGAGGAGGAGGGCAGGAGGAGGTGTCCCCGTCACACACCACTGGCCACCAATGAAATGGCAGCTTTCTTTTCCACGCGGGCAGATGGATTCGGACTACACAGCACAACAGCTGCAGTGCAGTGGAGGATCACTGTTTCAATTCTGTCTCCTGAACAGTGAGTGAAACTAGCTTCAGGCAGGGTATATACCATTAGGGATATGGTAGAAGACTGGAAACAAGGGGTAGCCATTTTATGTGAAAAGGAGTTATATGCTCACTTGTTCTCAGCCTTATGCAGCACAAGCATTCCTCAGCAAGTGAGCATATAAATAACCAGGGGTACTATTGGGGGTGTTATTATTTGGTACAATATGGGGGGCACTACTGCTAACATGGCTACTTTTGTGGAGCATTATCACTATTGGGGCACTATTACTAATGAGGACACTCTGGAAGAGAATTATTAGTATTAGTGGGACATTGGAGCACTGTAACTATATGGAGGCCTACGGCACTGTTATATCTACAGTATAATATCTGGGGACATTGGGGAGCACAGCGGGCACAGTATTGGGGGTAGCAGCAGGATGACACTGCTGGGACACCAGAAGGAGGATGATAGAAAAGTGGGGAATCTAAAGTATCTTTTTGTCAAACTCTGCAGAGAGAAGATGTGGCTGAAAGAACTTGTCATGGCGGTCTGGACCGAATATAGAAGATGAGAAAAGAGAACATCTACATCAGGGAGACGTCGCTGATTTAAGAGGTATGTGGTGCTGTATCATCTTATATGTTTGGTAGTGGTGAATGTAATGTCCATCCAAATATGTCTCACCTATGTCCTCAGAGCCATTCTCTGCATCTCTGGTCTGTTAATAAACTTCAGCAAGGGCTTGCTGGTATATGGCATGTTACTGATGCAGTCAATCACCAGTCAGTGGTCTAATGCTGAAGAGTGGCACGCACGGACAAGTATAGGCATTTTGAATTGGGCCGCCCGGCGTGTGTTCCGAGCGTGTGGAACTAACGCCGGGCGTCCCCCGTGTTATTACGGGTCCGCAACAATGTGGACCCGCAATAATACAGCCATCTGAATGGGGCCTTAGACTACAGCGGTTGGGATGGAACAGCTGAGAATTGTAGATTTTTTTCCATATGCTGCTGACATATTTAAATTTTAACTACTGGACAATCCGTTTTACTCTGAGGTGTTTTTGATTCAAGCGCATTTTGAGGGCGTGGAAGGGGGCGTGTCCTGTAAAAAGGGGTGGAGTGTATGTCCATAAAAAATTTGGACTGTCCGTGAATTTTGCTTCAGTTGTCCAGAAAAATCTGAAAGGAAGGTTGGCAACCCTGGTCACCACCCAGGTCCAATGCTATATACAAGTTGTGTTCTCTCAGTGATGATTCCTATGGAGAACTGGACTGCGTCTGACTTTCACACTCATTTGCTCAGATCCTTTATTAACCCCCAGTTGTCTTCATTATTGTGATTTTCCACCATGTAAAGCTGACCACAGGCCGCCAGATGTCCTCCTGCTTTCATACTGGTCTGTGATTTTTTTTTTCTCCTGGAGAATAATAAGCAGCTGCTGGTCTCAGATTACATAGACATAAACAAGGAAGTCCTATCCTGATCACTGATGCCCTCCCAAAAGTAAAAACAGGCAGAGACACATACTGGCTTTCTCCTATCTGCCGGCAGAGGGCAGCAGCGCTCCCACACAATACGGTTATATCTTTGTGGGCTCTATTGGCATTGCCAAGGCAGCTCACCTGCAGACTCCCCTTGAGTATTGCCCTCTGCCCTGGGGAACCTAAGATACAACACAGTTTATATCCTCTCTCCCTGACTGGTCTTCTGAACAGGTGGCTTCTGCATATGGCACTTGCCACCTACTCTTGACAGTTTCCAGGATCTGGGTGGAGCCAGTGTTGACTGACACGCTAGTGGGCGGGCTCACGCATGAGGGCGGGGCTTCAGTGAGGGCAGTATGAGAATGTTTACAGGACACTGCAGGAGCGCCAGTATCACACATGGAGACGTCATGTAGATTGACACCAGGACTCTGGAGTTCCACACAGCTATTGGCTCCCGTCGATAAACGCGCTTCCCTATTGGCTGACGAGAGGAACGGGACGGCTGATAATTGATCTTATGTATTGCTGGATACTGACGTGACTGACAGACAGAGCTCTATCCTGATTGGCTAGTTAAGACCGGCTGCATGCTTCTATTGGCTGACTGTGTTACTCCCTGACAAGTGATTGGCTGGTGGAGTAGTGGGGCAGGGAAAGTAAGTGAGGCCCCAGGAGGTGTCTGCTGCTGTACGGAGAGCAGAGTGAGAGGTGCGACGGGGGCTGGAGCGAGGTGATGGCTCCGTGCTGTTGAAGAGGTGGAGGGGAGCCGGGATGGCGCGGAGCCCCGGAGAGGGCAGCGTGTCTCCTTCTGCTAGTCTACGTGGAACCAGGGAGACCCTCAGTGACCCGGAACTGGAGTCTATAGGCTCCGACTCTGAAATCAACGGGTTCACCGCGGAGAGGAAGACTGACAAGTACGGCTTCCTAATCAAGACCGAGGAGAACGGTGAGCGGTGAGTATCGGGGGCGTCTCCCGGGCTGGGGACGTTAAACTGTGGAGTTCTGCTGTGGAGTTCATGCTTCTGCTTGTCGGCCGGGGTCAGAGTACGTGTCGTAGTGTGATGCGGCTGTCACCCGGATCATCTTCGTCACTGTGTCCTGTGTGTGATTGTCAGGCCAGGTAACTGTCACCCAGCGAGCAGAGGTTACCTGTCTGTGAGGGGTTATTTCAGTGGGAGGCCATTACTTTGGGTAACGCAGATCCAGAACTTAAAACTTGTCTGTGGCAGAATGTGCCCATCAGATTTCACCCACATGTTACCCATGTTTGGTGGGTGATGCAGTAGACAAGTGGTGCCCTCTCCCAGTGCCCCATCTTCTGTAATGGGACGATAATCCTGCGTCCCATCAACCTGCCAGGTGTTTCATCTGAAAAAGGTGCAGATAATTGTGGGTGGGAAAAGCCGGTTTAGGCCTTAGGGCTCATGCAAATGACTGCATTTTTCTTCAGAATGTGTTTTTTTTTCCCCCTGACCTATTGATTTCTGTGGGGCCTTGTTCACATGCATTTTTTTAAATTTATTTTTTACAAATCTTTGTGCCCGATTTGCAAATCTCTGCTCGTCCTGTTCTTATTTGTCTTTGCTGATGACGAGCCCTTTCCATTGATGGGAGGAAGAGAAAACAAAGGAATACACACGAAAAGCTGTCTGTTTTTCAAAAATCCGTCCTTTGTGGACTGAAAATCTGATATGACTGTGTGCATGAGGGCTAATTCACATATCAGTGTTTTCCAGGAGTGATTGTGAGCCAAAACCAGGAGCGGATCCTCCACCAAGATAAGGTGTAATGGAAAGATCTGCATGGCTTCTGTGATGCGGTTCTGAGTCCTTAAAGGGAACCTGTCACCATGAAAATACAATGCAAGCTGCAGGCAGGAGGAGCTGAGCAGATAGATTTATGGGAAAAGATTCAGGATAACATGTAATTTATACATTTAATTTCCTGCTCATTCTGGGCTTTCAAGTCCAGGAGGAAGTCCTATCAGTGATTGACAGCCTTCCCTCTATGACTGTGCATAGAGATATCGGTCAATCACTGATAGGACTTCCTCCTGGACTTCAAAGCCCAGGATTAGCAGGAACTGAAATGAATGAAATACAAGTCATACAGAATCTGATTCCACAAAACTATATATCAATTTGCTCAGCTCCTCCTGCTCTGTAACATGCTGCCTGTAGCTCACACACCGTGTACAATCTGACAGGTTCCCTTTAAAGGGGTGTTCCAACGCTTTTTAACTGATGACCTGTCCTCTGGATTCGGTGAGGTTCCGACACCCAGGACCCCCGGTGATCAGCTGTTTGAGAAGGCATGGTGCCCCTGGGCTGGCCTGTGATACCAAGCACAGCCACTATACAGTGTACAGCGCATCAGCGGGGGTCCCAGGTGTCAGACACCCACTGAACGAGTTGGTAAAATCGTATGTAACAAATGAAAAGTCCACAAATGGTAGGTTTATGGATTTTTGGCACCAAATCTGCACTGAAACCACCTCCTATTATGGGCCGTGGCACAGTTTATGCGGCCGAGGATTTTTCACATGCGGTTTTCCCGACCACAGCAAGAATATACATGTCGATACGTGGTGCGGTTACTGCTTAGACACCTTGGAAAGCCGCAACTGTTTAGCTTCATTCAGTGGCACTAAGTGAGTGCAGGAACGCACCATTCAAGATGAGAAACCACAGCAGAAACTGCCTCAGATTTTGACATGGACAAAATACATAATATGAACATACACCCAGGGTGCTGCCACATGGTCATGTTTTTTTTTATGCAGTTTTGGAAACCCAAATCAGGAAAAAATGATTAAAGTAAAGAAAATATTAAATACAGATACCATCTTACCTTTTTATTTGAATCCACTCCTTCAAAATGTGTGGCAGAGCCTTAAACGCCCAACTCAAGTTTCGCCTTCTTCCAGGGGCAATGGCCTATCTCTGTGATCTGCTTCTGCAAACTGGTTCCTCTGCTGTCGTACAGCCTCCGTCGTGAGCTTTGCGGATTGGAGGTATTCTTCTGTAGTATCAATTGTTCTAGGAAGAAGTACTTCTGCACATGTAATCGTTTTTCCTGTGTGAACCCATGAAATCAGCGCCATACAGAGATACAGTAGAGAGCTTCTTTACCTTCATGGAAGTCCTACTAGGCTGGAAACACGTGCAGGTTTTGTTTCAGTTTTCTTGAGCCAAAGTTGTATCCAGCAGGAAGGTGAAGTGTGAGTTATTCCTCTATATTCACATCCTTTACTGGCTTTGGCCAAAAATTCCATGAAACAGCCTCATTCACACTGTCAGTGTCTGATCAGTGATTGTCAGCCAAAACCAGGAGCGCCTTGTTGCAAATATGTATAGCATAGATCAGGAGCCCTCAGAATGTTTTCATACTTGTCACATTAAAGGGCATATGCCAGCAGGATTAACTCTATCATGAGTGGTAGGGTTGGCCCTGCTGGGTCATTCATCAGGAATTCAACTTTTCATGACTATGCAGCGAGATGTTCACTGCACCTCGTTGCATAGGCCCAAGTGCCTTGGTGTACCTTATCTTCTTCCCTGTGTTTCAGTTGTCACTCCTTACTCCCCTTGATAAAGCCAGGCATCTGGCCCAGTAGTCCTGTGAGGAGAAGCCTGGCAGAGCTCACGATCCTCTGCACTGCAGTGGACATCTTCTCCAAGCGTCTCCTTTTTGGGGTGGAGGATGACGTCCTCTGCACCACTGGGAAAGCAGATGTACTGCACTAGTAGTGTAAATTTGTGGTGTGGGGTTATTGGGCGGGCAGAGTCCCCTGTCAAGAAGGGAGGGAGTAGCTATTGATACACAGCAGAGATTCCCAACCCTGAACACCTCATTCGCATAATCATTCAAAGTGGAATTCCTCAAGAACGGGCCAGCGAATTTACATAAGAAAAGGCATGCTTTTACTCAGCAGGTTCAACCCTAAGGGTGCCTTCACACATGGTAGAAAATTCCGCGACTGAAAATCAATTCCTTTCATTTAAATGGGGGGCAAGCACCTGGATTTCTGAAAGCCTCATGAAGGTGAATGAAACTGATTTTCAGTCGCAGAATTTTCTGCTGCGTGTGGAAGCACCCTAAGTGCACAAGATCTGTAGACTGATGAATTTCTGGGAAAATCACCAATCCGATACCTTGAGGGTTCATTTACATTTTTATGCAATGTATGTACTAATGAAGGAGAAGGTCACTGAAGGCAAAAAACTGGAGAAAAGTTCCTGACCTACAATATTCCCCATCAGAAGAGGTTGGTGCCATGAAATGAGTAAAGTAACTGATGCTGCCGAGCAATGATTTGGGTTAGTAGGGTGGCATTCCAGCAGAACTCTGGTCAATGCTGTGATTGGTTTGGTAGATCCCTATAAAGCTCTGCTGTTCTGCATAGTTCCGGGCTTTGTAAGGTCCCTGCTTAGTACATTCCGGTAGAGGGAGTTTGGCTGTGCTGCCTCGTCTGACTGCATACATCTGTGCGCTGTCACAGATTGTCCTGAGACGCCGGTCATCAGATTGTGAGGACTTCTGGAATATTCCTGCTGTATGTTAGAAAGTTGCACCCTTTATAGTCCCAGGTTATATGATGAGTCCTAAAAATCGCGCTACGCTGGAACGGGGCCGATGTGGTCAGGCAGATGCTGAAATTAAGTAGGTTTTGTGCCTCACATACTTTGAAAATTGCATCACGCAATTTAGGTCGTGTGACGGGGAGTTCAGCCCCAAAGTTGTCATTTACCACTGGCCTCAAGCCATGATTTTGATTAACCGTTTCTGTGCCATAAGATCTGCTCTCGTCAAGCTATCCTGCAGTGTATTATCAGGGTTTTACATACAGGAAGCCTGTATTATGGAATAGTGAGTACTAGGCTGATGTTACATGGTAATCCTGGCTGCGACATTCACCACATGGCCAGCGATCGCTGTGTAGCAGTGCAGCCACTGGATTGAGCAGGGTTTCAGTGTGACTCGCAATTTGCTGCAACCACAGCATTTTGTGGAACAGAACATCAGGCCCTTAGGCTACATGCACACGACCATATGTGTTTTGCGGTCCGCAAATTGCGGATCCACCAAAAAAATGGGTGACGTTCCGTATGCCATCTGTGTTTCCGTTTTTTTTGCGGATCCATTGTAACAATGCCTATCCTTTTCCGCAAAACGGACAAGAATAGGACATGTTCTATTTTTTTTGCGGGGCTACGCAACGTACATACTGATGCGGATAGCACATGGTGTGCTGTCAGGATTTTTTGTGGACCCATTGAAATGAATGGGTCCATATCCTATCCGCCAAAAAAACGGAACAGACATGGAAACAAAATACGTTCGTGTGCATGAGGCCTTATTAGAACAGTCCTATCCTTCGTCATGCGGATAATAATAGGACATATTTTTGTTTTTTGCCTTCCTCTGGATCAACTTGCAGGATAACAGGCTGAACTGGATGGACAGATGTCTTTTTTTCGGCCTTATAAACTGTTACATCCATTGGCGCCAGTTTGTTCCAGCCTGATTACACTGGTTCACCGGCTAATCGACTGCTTGATTATACGAGCCAAATATCCTCTGAACGCACATTCCAGATAATTTTCCCGCTTATCGTCCAGACTAATATGTATTTAAATGTATGCTGAGACAATGGATTTTGTCTGCTTCAAAATCCTCCATGTATTCCATGTCAGAAACCTCTGGTCTCAGTCCTGGATTTTTGTGCAGACTGTTCTAGGTTTGGCTCCATTAAATCCAGCTAAACCACAAGCAGACTCCCGCTGTGGCTTTGTCTGGTGGTCCATGCAGTAACTGAACCAAGAGTGGACTTGGACATTCTTGGCATGGTCTTGAAAACCGGGTGGCAAAAACCTTCTGCCTCATGAACTCTAGCGCGGTCTCCCATTGAAAACAATTGGAGGTGATTTCTGCACCCAAAATCCTCTTTCTGAGCCAACCTAACACTTCACCCACAGCTTCTGTGTAGGTAGCTTTAGGACCTTCATTCTCTAGGGTTTCCAGCTGTGCTACATTAATACATCTTCTCCGAGGTATTATAGACTGTCTACTGCAGTGATGGCTAACCTTGGCACTCCAGCTGTGGTAAAACTACAACTCCCAAGATGCCCCCCTTGCTTGACTGCTCTCAGAACTCAACAGAAATAAATGGAGCATGCTGGGAGTCGTAGTTTCACCACAGCTGGAGTGCCGAGGTTAGCCATCACTGGTCTACTGTATAAATACGAGCACGTGAGATTGATAACCGCTTTATCAGACAGGGTTCAGAACGGTCAGCCTTATGTTATTTTCTTTTTTAATACCGATTGGTGAATTTCACGGCCAAGAATGGAATGGGGTTTTATCTTGATATAGGAAATATGTCGAAAGCTGTGAAATAAAAAGGACCTCTCAAGTCGTCGTGTCCTGAGTGATTGGAGGACACTACAACAGGATAAATCTGGGCAGAAATTGGCATTTGAATGACGATTTAATATAGGTTTCTTAAAATTATTCAAAATCCTCCAGCAAAATATACTACTTGGTGACAAAATACAGTGAGTCATTCTAGCTAAACGATAATTAGTCATCCCTGCTTTTTAGATGTTCTGTGTGACAAAGCCTGACAGATCCCAGGTAGCCAAGAAAATGGGTAGAATGCATGTGCTTTTTCCACAGCATTGGGTAGCATACTAGTACTATGACTATGGACAGAAGGTCAGGCAGATACAAGCTCTTCACTTCTCCTCCAACTGCACAAGTCTGTTCTTCAGATCCAGGTTCCAGTAGTCGGACTTTTAACAAACAGTTTTATGGCATTTCCTTTTAGTATATCAGAAAAATAATAATTTGTTGAAAACCCCTTTAAATGATACACTTTAAATTATATAGCAGTGAACACCTTGCTATATAATTCAAGCTCTGGATTCTGCTTTCTGATTTTTCTCTTCTGTTTGCCACCAAATCTTTCCGCAATCTACTGTTCACTAAACCCCAGAGTGTTTGGATGCCAGAAATTAGGAGTGCTCTCTCTTAAAGGGGTTCTCCAAGTTATATTTATTGATGACTTATCCTCAGGATAGGTCATCAATATCAGATCGGCGGGGGTCCAACACCCGGCACCCCCGCAGATCAGCTGTTTGAAGAGAAGGCCCGTGCTGTGCCAGCGCTGCCTCCTCTTCATTGTTTACCTGCTGGCCGTAACGGGGTAGTGGTGGGTAGGTGTAATTACACCTCACTGCCCCATTTATTTCAATGGGGCAGCTCCTTCCTATACACTTGTATAGGAGCAGTCCGTCCCATTGAAATTAATGGGATGGTTAGGTGTGATTACACCAGCTCACCTGAGCATAGGTCATCAATAAAGGCTCATGCACACGAACGTGTGCGTTCAGTGCCCGTGCTGTGGACCTTAATTTGCGATCCACCATGCACGGGCACTGACAGTGGGGCTGCCGCATTTGGATCGTGGACCCATTCACTTGAATGGGGTCTGCGATCCACATCCGACGGTCTGCACTGCAAAAAAGTAGTGCATGCGCTACTTTTTTGCGGTGTGGAGGCACGGCCAGAAACACCACGGAGGCACACCGTAGTGCTTCCGTAATGTTCCGATCTGTGCCTCCACTCCGCATCTCTGTGATTGCGGACCCATTGAAGTGAATGGGTCCGCGATCCGTGATGCGGGCTGCACACGGCCGGTGCCAGTGTATTGCGGACCCGCGTGTGCAAGCCGCAATATGGCCATTGGCCGGCACTGGCAGTGTGCACGAGCCCTAAATATAACTTGGACATCCCCGTTAACCACAGAGGCACTGCAGGGAAAACAGACCCTTGTACAAGCATTCAATATGGAAGCTTCCTGCAGCAAGACCACCTTCCTCACATTTTGTTTCTTGGGCACGCGTTATATGTCCATCCCTTTTTAAGGAGCCAAGCAGGATTTGTATCTCTTGACCCTTTTCCATGCAGGCTTTACGACCACCTGATGGACATATATACGCTATACATAAAAAACACAGTACCACCGCAGAAAGACAGTGGTGCTAATACAACACATGGGAACAGTCCAACATCCAAAAATATAAATTGTATCAAATATATATTCAGCTCCAACACCGCAGAAGCAAAAACAGCAAGTACAAGTCTCTCTGTTGAGCTCACGTTTCAGCTCCTCATACACTTATCTTCTCCATTAGTCCACCAGCTGCCTTCTACTCAGAGGTTTTGTTTGAGTCCACAGTGTCCCCTTCCAAACTATGTGGGCTCTGCAGCTAAGATGTTCTGTGATATATACTATATGGACACAAGTATTGTGACACCTACACATTCTACCTACAGGAGCTTTTATGACTTTTCTTTCTAAATACATAGTCATTAACATGGATTCCTCCCTGCACCAAAAGCAGCTTCCACTCTTCTGGGAAGGCTTTCTACAAGATTTTGGAGGGTGTCTGTGGAAGAACATTTATAAGGTCAGACACTGATGTTGGATGAGAAGGCCAGGCTCACAATCTCTGCTCTAATTCATCCAGTGGTGTTTATTGAGCTTGAGATCAGGACTGTTCAGCCAGTCCAGTTCTTCCATATTAAATTCACCCGATCATGCCTTTATGGTCCTGGGGCACAGAAAAAAGGCCTTCTCCAAACTGTTCCCACAAAGTTGGAAGCATACAATTGTCCAAAATGTCCTGGTATGCTGAAGTATTAATATTTCCCTTTACTTGGAACTAAGACTGAACCTTGAAAACCAACTCTGTAGCATTAGGCCCCTTTCACACAAGCGAGTTTTCCGTGCGGGTGCAATACGTGACATGAACGCATAGCGCCCGCACTGAATCCTGACCCATTCATTTCAATGGGTCTGTGTACATGAGTGTTTTTTTTTTTTTTTGTTTTTTTTTTTTTTTTCTTCACGCATCAGTTCTGCGTTGTGTGAAAAATGCAGCATGTTCTATATTCTGCGTTTTTCATGCAGCCCTGGCTCCATAGAAGTGAATGGGGCTTCAGAGAAAAACGCATTGCATCCTGAAGCAAGTGCGGATACAATGTGTTTTTCACTGATAGTTGCTAAGAGATGTTGTTTGTAAATCTTCAGTTTTTTTTATCACACGCGTGAAAAACGCATTGCACCCGCGTGGAAAAAAACTGAACGCAATCGCAGACAAAACGGACTGAACTTGCTTGCAAAATGGTGCGAGTTTTCTTGAACGCATCCGGACCTAATCCGTCACGCTCGTGTGAAAGAGGCCTTCTCCTTCCTCCACCAAACTTTATAGTTGCCACAACGCAGTTGGTGGAGTATCATTCTCCTGGCATTCACCAAACCCAGACTCGTCCATCAGATCACCAGTTAGAGAAGTGTGATTCATCGTCCCACAGAACATATTTCCACTGCTCCAGAGTCCAGTGATGCTGTGCTTTACATCACTATCTGATGCCTGCCATTGGTGATACAAGGCTTGCATCCCGCTGTTCGGCCCAGGTCATGAAGATCCTGAGGCACAGATATTGTGCTGATGTTCATGGCAGAGGAGGTTTGTACTCTGCAGTTATTGGGTCAGGAGATTTGGTGACTTTTATGCACCAAGTGGCTCAGCACTCGGTGACCCCACTCTGTAACTTTGTGGCTGAGGTGCTGTGATTCCTAAATGTTATCGGTTTACAATCATACCACTCACAGTTGATGGTGGAATATATAGGAAGGAGGAAATTTCATGAACTGACTTGTTATAATGGTGACATCCTATTACATTACTACACTGGAATTCATTCAGTTCTTTAGAACGACACATTCTTTCACAACTGTCTGTGAAGGCGGACTACATGACTAGGGGCAGGATTTTATACACCTGTGGCAGTGGGACTGAATAAAACACCTGAATTCTATAATTAAGAGGTGTTTCCTAATACCTGTCTCCATGTAATGTATAATGCTATATCTGTAGGCCAAAATGTAGAGCACAAGAGCGGTTCATTATACTGACAATTCTCATTCACAATAAGCGCTCAATCATATAAAACAAACGCTCACTAGTCCAGCCAACATGATGGACTGTTCTGATGTATTAAGGAGCAAAAATCAAAAGGATGCCAGCTTACAGCAGTTCTAGTATAAGGAAATTTGTTGGTCGGCTGTAGAAAGTTGCAGTTTTTTTGCGGATGCCATATTTGCAGCTTTTTCCACTATAAGGGCTCATGCACATGACCATGGTTTTGGTCCACATCCAATCTACGTTTTTTAGTAGATTGGATCCAGACCCATTCATTTCAACGGGGCAGCAAAAGATGCAAACCTCAAACAATATCCTATTCTTGTCCATTTTGGGGACAAGAATAGACATTTCTAACAGAGAGCAGGACGTACTGTTCTGCAAAATGCGGAACGCCCACGTTATCTGTGTTTTTCAGACCGCAGCAACAGCCATGTGCATGAGGCCTAAAACTGGTGAATATGAATCATAACTTCCCCACATAGTGACCATATTCTGACTGCTCCCAGATGCCCGTTGTGCAGGGAACTAGCTCTGCAGCCCCTTCCTCCTTAGGATTTGCTGGCACGATGGTATATTCTAGCTATACGTTCTGTAATGGGAGAACTCCTTTCATATTGCTTTTAAAATATGGCAATTTTTTTCCTCTAAATTGAAGTGCCAGAGATAGCGTCTGTACGAAATATGAACCATTACCCTTAGTTCCTCTTTAACAACATCCTGTTTCCATTATAATCTTCATGGGCGTTGATTCAGTCCTGTGTTCTGTGGCTTTCTTCTGGGCCGTAACCTGTGAGCGTATTCAGCCGCTCTATCAGAGGGGCCACTGGCTATTGAGTGCACACTGGCACTGGCCCCATGTACGCTGGCAGTCTTTCCCGTGTCCACTACTTACCGTATGCGGCCATTATTGTCCGTGATATCCACATAATAGTGTAAATCAAAGTGGATGAGACCTCCGAATCACATTATATCTGTAATCGCCACTAAAGGGTTTTAGGATTTTTGCATACGAACGTATTTTTTTTCCGTGTCTGTTCCGTTTTTTTGCGGACCGTATGAGGAACCATTCATTTCAATGCAAAAATAACGGAAGGTACTCCGTGTGCGTTCAGTTTCCGTATGTCCGTATTTCCGTTCCGCAAAAAAATAGAACATGTCCTATTATTGTCCGCATTACGGACAAGGGTAGTACTGTTCAATTAGGGGCAGCTGTTCTGTTCCACAAAATACGGAATGCACACAGACGTCATCCGTATTTTTTGCGGACCCGTTTTTTCATACGGTCGTGTGCATGAGGCCTTATCCTTATTTAATGAAAAGTTGTACAGATTTCTTATTTGCTTTGTGTATTAGCTGCCCACAATCTTGTTTGCTGTAATTGAATGAGAATATATATTTATATGCACAGTCTAAAGACCCAAACAGATTTATTGTTTCTTAGTGGTTTTTTTTTTTCTTTTACACAGTTGTATCCAATTAAGGCAAATCTGTGTCCTGATAGTTTGCTACAATGTGTCAGTGCCGGTAAAATGTGTCTCTCAGTATCGGAATACATTGCCTATTTTTCTCACAGATGATCGCTTAGTCTACAGCAGGGGTGCACAACCTGCGGCCCGGGGGCCACATGCGGCCCTTGATACCATTCTGTGCGGCCCCCAACCGTCTGGAGGCAGACATGTATGTCTGTCTTGTGGCTGCTCACATGTATTTTCCATGTATTCTCCCATTAGATTAGAGTCCTGGAACTGTAACTAGACATTAATGGTATACACTGTGTGTTCAATATGCCATAAATACAGTATTTCAGTTGTTAATACCCCTTTAAATTTTATTTTCGGCCCTTGACGTTGGTTCATTCGGACAATGTGGCCCCCACCTAGAAAACGTTGTGCACCCCTGGTCTACAGGATACAATTGTAGCAAATGTCGAACTACAAGGTTTAACGGGTATTTCAGGATCGTCTTCTTGTTTAAATGCCCCCCTCCCCTGTGACGAGAAGCATCGTTACCTGCTCCCCACCATTGGCACCAGCTCCCTTGGTCCATCACTGTCTTCACCGTGCATTGGTCTCCACATATAAACCAGCATGAATGTGGTCACTTGTGCCGCTGCAGCCTATGTCTGCTCAGTGATGTGTCCTCCAAGTGGCATTGAGCGCATTGATACATCACCACTTCGGTCAGTCATTGGTTGCATCCTGTCCATACCAGAAATTTACATGCAGGAACGGAGGCCCAGTGAAGACGGCGGCGAACCCAGGGAGCCAGAACATCATGTAAGTATGCTTCCCATCACATGGTGGAGATAGTATTTAAAACAAACGAGCAAAAAAAAAAAATGTCGGTGTTGGACAGCCCCTTTTACTGGCATCAGAGCAAGGGGGCGCTCTCCATCCTCCAATTGGAGCCTCCATGTTAGTGTTTTTTCATGGACCACTGGCAGAAGATGCTCTGAAAGTTATTTTCAGTCTAGCAGTGTCTGTGGAATGTGGATAACACTTGGAGAGAGAAAATGGACACACGGCTTCTTCATGGATGGATTTTCAATGGACGTGGAAATGTGACCGAGGCCTTATAGAGCATGTCCTGTTGTCTGTATTGTGGACAAGCGTCGTCGTTTCCATTGACTGGAGTGAGAACCATGTGGAATGCACTCTGCAACTGTCCGTAATTTGTGAATCTGTTGTTTGCAGACCATAAAGTAGCCTCTTTTTATGGCCAGAAAAAAATCTTTCTAATATTAGATCTGAGGCTTGACCCAAAGACGCCCCCATACCTAAGTATATTGTCATCACTTCCTTGCCTCCATTTCTTACCAGTACATAGAACGGGAAGTGGGTTTGATTGACTTCAGTATTGCGGATATTACTACTATACGGTATGGCTGGTCTTATCATTTTCTGCTGTATGGTTCTGTGTAGTATTTTCCATTCACATCATCGGGGACGTCCAGACTGCTAGACAAACATTTCAGAGCGTTCCTGCTGTTCTCCAGTGATTAACCCCCCCATCTATCAGTGTCTTGCCCTGTATATTCGCTTTTTTCCGATAAAGGTGCACTTTTGTATTTGGGACACAGAACAGCGCCATCATAGAAGTTTTTCAGCAGATGTAGAAGGTATGTTTGATCAATGTCCCTCACACCTAGCAGACTGAATGCCAGCATGCAGTGGAGAGCACTTGTCTACAGGTACGAGGGCCAAGATCTGACGTGTTATGTAGGACGCTCATGCTTGCGCACTCAACCGTGGACACAAACAGAGAAGTGATGTCCATATGTTACAGTAACTTGGTGCAAATGTGAAGAATCCTGCCCGTTGTACTTGGAAGCGTCTGGGTGAAGGGCCACTCCTTTATGTATTGGTGTTCAGCCATGTTTAAAGTGCTCACATACCTGACATGTTTTGCATGTTTTAGTTATGGCGGTGATCATTAGTTCACGAGGAATGCTCTCCTGATTGGGAAAAAAAACACTTCAGCTTTTACTTTTATCCCTGGGATAAGGAACTATGGTGAAATGGTAATGCCACATATAAACAGGGATGGACCAAATTACTGTAGACTGTCGGAGCTGGGCAGACCGGTCCGCGTCTTTTATTTATTTATTTATTTTTAATGTCCTTGTATATACAACAATAGAAACATTCTGAAAAATAATTGGAGTTGACTACTTGACTCCCGCGGTTTGTCCAGCCCTATGTCAGACAGGACTACACACCATATGGTGTCCCTCTCTCCCACTTCAGTACAGCTGGAAGAAGCATTGGGCGAAACATGCGTCAGGATCCGAGATGGAGGCTGATATCCAGTGTCAGGTGCCCTGTCCAGCTTGGGTGGAAAACTCCACAATCTGTATTTTGTGGATGCATGATTTACGAACCGGAAAACGGATCCGTGTACCTTGGACCATATTTATATAATGAATTGTTATTTTGATTCTGTTGTCTGTGGTTATTTTTGACCCAAGGGGCATTGCCAGTTTGGTATTGTGTTGTGGGCCTTGTGGTCTATAGGTATTTCCATGAAAGCTGCGGTCTGTACACCAGTTGACCTCTATTACACATACCTGTAATGTACTTTAATGTGCCATCATTTGTGAAATGCTTATTAAACATTGGTCAGTGCAGTCATACTGAGTTATGTACTTGGCTGTAGTTCATTTAAGGGGCTCAATATGGAAGGCTTATCCTTGGGGTAGGTCATTAATATTTGATCAGTGTGAGTCCCACTTTCAGCACCTCTGCCGATCAGCTATTTGAAGAGACCGCCTTGCTCCAGTGACCATTACATACCCCTTTGAATGGAGAAGTGGACACACGTGAGCGCCGCTGCTCCTTTCAGTCCTATGGGGCTGCAGGAAAAAGCTGGGCACTTGTACTTGGCTAAATCTGGCCGTCCCATAGAGTTGAATAGAGCAGTGTGCATGTCTGCAGCTCCATTCAAAGGGCGGAAATGGGCCCTTATTCTCATGATCAGCGAGGGCCCCAGTGACAAAGGTATATGAAAAGGTGCTTCTCTGTTATTACTTGGGGAGTGCAAGTACTTAAAGGGGTTGTCCGAGTTATTTTTTTTGTCCTTTGTATGTTTCTAACTAGTCAAATACAACAGCTTTTCCATACACTTTCTGCTTCTAAAGCTGCTGGTTTCTCAGATTTCACTCAGGGTCTCATGACCTGTGATGTCAGCTTCCCTGCCTGCTAATCTTGAATTTGTGCACAAGCAGATAAGAGTCTGTACACGAGACGTCACTGTGCTGGCCACACCCCCCTGCTCTGCCAGGCTGCTATCTGCTCTCTCCCTGGATTCTTTCGGATAAAACATTAACCCCTTCAGCCAGAACACACTGAAGGCTTTACAACAGCAGCTGCAGATGTAAAGAGACACAGGATCTAATCTCCTCACCCTACAGACAGAGCTGACTGGAGCTGCTCTGCAGGAGATGCAAAGTGTTGTATTGTACAAGAACAGGTAGGGGGAAGACCCTGTTTGTATCAGCAGTGTCATTTTACAGCTGGGACTAGTAGTCCTACACATACAACATGCTGCTGAGTATTTCTGCAGACATGTCACTCAGGCCAGCTCTTGTATTCACTGCCTTTGCATAGCAGGAAGGGGGAGGGGCAGAGATTGTTATTACTGCAGGTAAACAAAGGCCAGAGGAGAACCAGGGAAATGAGGAAATATAGATTTATTTATTTTTGCCTAAAACTTGCTTAACTTGGTTATATATTGCTGCCCATCAGATTTACAGTACTATACATTTTTTTTCATAACTTGGACAACCCCGTTAATAAAACCCACATGTCAGGAGAGTTGAACAGTCCTCTTAACTTGTATTTTGGCACATGACCTGTCCTGTTGAAAAACTGAAAGAAGAGATCTTGGGGACAGGGAGAAATGAATACAATAAGTATATTGGAATATTGCTGAACTTTTCATTCTACATTATTTTCCGAAACAGCGATACCCTTTTAACCTGCACATTGGCTATTGACATTTATTTAGCTGGAGATCAAGCAGGAAACAAAACTCTCCAAGACGTGCCTGACGCCCCAAAGCCTGGTGCTGTTTTTAGGGTTGTGGATATTCGGGTAAACCCAAATGCTTTCGGACATTGCTGAGCCTTGTGAGTCACGGAGCTAGCTTAGTAAATGGCTGTTTCTGTGTTAAGAAGGCATTGTTGATGCAATACCTCAGTCATGTGCAGGGACGGTGGATGAGACAGTAGGGTGTTCATTTGTTTCACTGACTAATGCGTGGGATCCAGAAGTCACTGCTCTAACTTCCTCTGGATGAGTTTACTTTCCTTCCTAAGGTCACGGCTGTTACAGAAGGGGCAGTCATCCCCCATTCCATTCATTGCATAGCCTGAAAAGGAAGTGCCTGATAAATCCTCCTATTCTGAGCAGTGTGTCTGTTATCAGATCCACAGCAGATCGTCATCCTTCATATAGAGTATGTATAAGCACAACCCAAATTACAGAAAAAAAAGTTCAGACATTATGTACAATGTAAAGAAAGAGAATGCAATTTAAAAAATAACAAATTTACTGTAGATCTTGATGACAGCCACACATTTGAAAACATTTGGTACAGGAGCAACAAAAGACTGGAAAGTGGTACTAATAAAAAAAAAAAAAAACAAACAGCTAGAGGAGCAATTTACAACTAAAAAGAGCACATGAGAGATGCAGAGGGTCATCAAATCTGTGAAAAACTGGACCAGAAAATTGTGGAACAATTTCAGATAAATGTTCAACGTAAAGTTGCAAAGACTTTGAATATCTCACCATCTACAGTATATAATATCAAAAAATTCAGAATCTCGAGAAATCCATGTGTGCAAGGGACAAAGCCGACGGTTAATATTGGATGCTTGTGATCTACAGGCCCTCAGGCAGCAGGCACGATTCTGTACTGGAAATCATTGCATGGGCTCAAGGACACAAGTTGTATCAATGCAAAGAAGAAGTCATATGTCAATATATTCCAGAAATGCTGCCATCTTCTCTGCGGTCAGATGAATCAAAATTTGAATTTTTTTTTTTTTGGAAACCATGGACGCCATGTTCTGCAGACTCAAGGGGAGAGGGACCATCCAGCTTGTTATCAGCACACCGTTCAAAAGCCTGCATTTCTGATGGTATGGGGTTACATTAGTGTCTATGGTGTAGGCAGCTGACACATCTGGAAAGGCACTTTCTGAGCAGTATATAGAGGTTTTTGAACAACATATGCTCCAGTCCAGACATCTTTAATGGAAGGCCTAGATTGCATATTTCAGCAAGACGTTGATACACCACATACTGCATCCATTACACCAGCATGGCTTCACAGAAGAAGATTCCGGGTGCTGCAGCGGGCTGCAGTCCAGACCTTTCACCAATAGAAAACATTTGGCGGATCATGAAATGAAAAATCCAGAAAAGACCCAGGACTGTTGAGCAGCAAAAATCATCAGACAAAAATGGGACAACATTCTTCTCCCAAAGCTCCAGAAATTGGTCTCTTCAATTCACAGACGTCTACAGACTGTTAGAAGAAGAAGAGAGACTACACAACAGTGGATATGGCCCTGTCCCAACGGCTTTTTTTTTTTTTTTTTTTTTTTTTATGTTTTGCTATCGTAAAGTATAAAAGGAGTAAGGTTTTTTTTTCATGAAATGTTAAAATTTCACTTAAAAAAAAAAAAATAAAAATAAAAATATTATATATATATATATATATATATATATATATATATATATATATATATATATATACACACACACACACCCATTTATATGGATACACCTAAATAAAATGGGAATGGTTGGTGATATTAACTTCCTGTTTGTGGCACATTAGTATATGGGAGGGGGGAACTTTTCAAGATGGGTGGTGACCATGGTGGCCATTTTGAATCCAACTATAGTTTTTTCAATGGGAAGAGGGTCATGTAACACATTAGACTTATTGAGAATTTCAGAAGAAAAACAATGGTGTGCTTGGTTTTAACGTAACTTTATTCTTTCCTGAGTTATTTACAAGTTTCTGACCACTTATAAAATGTCTTCAAAGTGCTGCCCATTGTGTTGGATTGTCAATGCAACCCTCTTCTCCCACTCTTCACACACTGATAGCACAGAAGAAATGCTAGCACAGGCTTCCAGTATCCGTAGTTTCAGGTGCTGCACATCTCGTATCTTCACAGCATAGACAATTGCCTTCAGATGACCCCAAAGAAAAAAGTCTAAGGGGGTCAGATCGGGAGACCTTGAGGGCCATTCAACTGGCCCACGACGACCAATCCACTTTCCAGGAAACTGTTCATCTAGGAATGCTCGGACCTGACACCCATAATGTGGTGGTGCACCATCTTGCTGGAAAAACTCAGGGAACGTGCCAGCTTCAGTGCATAAAGAGGGAAACACATCATCATGTAGCAGTTGAATGGCCCCCAAGGTCTCCCGATCTGAGCCCCTTAGATTTTTATATTTGGGGTCATCTGAAGGCAATTGTCTATGCTGTGAAGATACGAGATGTGCAGCACTTGAAACTACGTATACTGGAAGCCTATGCTAGCATTTCTTCTGTGGTGTTGCTATCAGTGTGTGAAGAGTGGGAGAAGAGGGCGGCATTGACAATCCAACACAATGGGCTGCACTTTGAACACATTTTATAAGTGGTCAGAAACTTGTGATATTCCACGGCTCTCCCCAAAAAAAGGTAAATTAAAGATGTGTTTTATTTACCCGACTGCAACGTTTGTCTGCACAATGGGACTTTTCATCACTGCTTGTGCCAATGTGCGGATTGAAACGTCGGAGTTGGGTGAATAAAACACATTTTTAATTTACCGTTTTTTTTTGGGAGTGCCGTGGAAATCCTTTTGGTTTGCTGTTTTGGATACTGGATCGTCTCCTTAGCCGCTGGCACCCCTCTACTATTAATACTATAGACACACACACACACACACACACACACACACAATGTACCTATCCTTCATATAGTCTATTTATCTCACACTCCTTTAGAATTACTCGTAGTTCTGGCAAAAACATGGGCGGTAGTTGGCTTTAATTGGCACTGATAGAATCTTGCTTGTAATTATGTGTTCTCAATGGCCTGTAATAATGATGCTAAATAATGGGGATGAAATTAACCTCTTCAGCACTAGGGGTAGTCATTTCCTGTTCAGATTTCACCACGGTTACATCTTACATACATCGGGAAAGAAAGATGATTTTTTTACCTTCTTATCGTAGGTAGCATGGTGACTTTCCTCTGTAGTGGACCTTTTGAAGAGACTACTATGTATGATACAAATGATAACCATCTTTACCAAGTATGTATTATGCACATGTTATCGAAGGTTCTGTGATGTTGAGCTTGTGATTACTGGCATTTCATGTTCAAGGTGTTTCTTAGGACACATGCACACGTCCGTTGCCTGTTTTGCGGTCTGGAAATGGCGTATCCACAAAACATGGGTACCGGCTATGTGCGTTCTACATTTTGTGGAACAGAACATCATGCCCATAATGGAACAGTCCTATCGTAATATGTAATATAGATAAGAATAGGACATGTTATGTTATACAGCAGTATGGATGCAGACAGTACACGTTGTGCTGTCCGAGCATGCCGAGCATGCTCGCTCATCTCTAATAAAGGCCTATTGAGAAACTGGTTTTATCACTAAATAAGATCTATAATAATAAAAATGCCCCAACTTTTTTTTAATGGCCTTTAAAAAAACACCCCCGTGCTGATTCTCCTCCGACTCCTCAATTTCCTCAGACTCCAACTCCCTCATACATGGGGCATGTTTTAGTGATAACTTTAAACAAACTTTGCATAAATCAATAGTACAGATATGTCATGACAAAAAGAGTTTGTAATATATGTTTTACTAGATATCTTTACTCTGAACTTCCAGTATCAGGCTTCTCTGGGTACAGATCACTAAGAGCCGGATGTATGAAAACTGTCTAGGTACAAGACTCTTTGTTGCCCATAGCAACCAATCAGAGCTCTCCTTTCATTTCTCCAGAGCACTATATGAAATGTAAGGGGGCAACAAAGAAACTTCTACACCTAGACAGTTTTCATACATAAGGTCCTAGGTGTTTTACATCAGAGGAAAAGCAAACTAAAACATAACGCATACAGAGAGAAAGTGCACTGGACAAGTGATTTATGCACAGCCTATTTAAAGTTTAGATATACTAAGACGTACTTGCCTTTAAAGCTTTTTTTCAACACATTGATTCACTGGCTGACGGACAGATTGCACTCACTATGTCTCCTCAGGCTGTTATAAGCATATATTAACTTACCCTGTCAGAGCAGGAGATTGTGATCTCTAATTCAATTACAGGTAAAGCCATCCTTCTCAGTCCTCACAACACATTTTGCTTACTGCAGGTAATATCACTCAGAGCTCAGTCCCATCATTCCGTGGCCAATCAGCCAATCAGATAACAGTCTTTCTGGTCTGCAGGTTACCATAGAAATCTGTACAGTGAGAGACCTGCTGAACTGTCTACAGTTCATGACTAAAGTAAAATCTACTGACCACTGTATTTAGAAAATGTTTTCTTTTAACTGTCCCTTTAAGTTGAAAGCTAATCTTTGTAACTAGTGAGAAAACCCCTTTAATCCTGTTTTCTCTAGTAGATCTGAGATGAGTGCAGCCATTCCTTCCCAGTGTGTTTTTCCTCTGATCTGTAGCAGAGGAGTTTCAATTCTGAGCATCTACTTGAAGGGCAGCACACAGTCATTTATAGGACATTATATATTTTCATAAGAATTTGGGAAAATGATGAAAAGCACATACTGCGTTGAACTAATTGTACCAATTTATTATATATTTTAGGAGTCGGAGTCAGTCCATTTTATACTGACTTCGACTCCACCAAAATGGACACCGACTCCACAGCCCTGCATATTTGCTAGCATTTTGCTTCTTCAGAGTATGTATAATTCCTTCACCTAACTGGTGGTGCTGTTGCATCTGACATAAATCTTTCAGAGCACTACAGACTGGTCTCTATGTTCTCCCCACCCCCTCCAAACAGTACAAACATTACATTTTTTTTAGAGCTTTTATCATCAGGAGTAGTGTGAATATGATGTTTTATTCTGCTCTTAAAGGGTTTTTTTTTGGAATTATTTAAAATTGCTTGCCAGTAACTGGTCCTGGTATGTGAGCAGGACTGGTTGTATCCACTTGCAGAGCAAGCCCTGTTCACATTCTAGGACCGATTGCTGGCAGCCATTCTAAACCATTCTCGGAGAGCCTCTTTAATCACACTGAAGGCAGAGGTCCACTGGTGGTCTCAGGGTTGTATGGTACAGCTATCGTTCAGAGGATAGGGACTGTGAAGCAGCTCAATGCAGAGAGCACGTCACAGTAAAGCTCAGCCTCCTGGCCACTTGAAGGAACGGAATATAAGTTTGCTTTACTACTGATAATAAAAGCTCCACAAAGGTGTGTTTGTACTGCACTCCCCAGTCTCTAACTAGTGCTGTCAGCAGTGTTGGATGGTCAAGACTGCTGACAGACTCCTGTTGTCCAAAATGCATAACCCTTTTAATTCTTGCAATTCGTTGCGAGGTGTTAATGCCATAGAGGGCCCACAGTTACTCCTTGGGGTCCCTGATGGCAGCAGTCCTATAAGGTCCATTCACACGTCTGCACAGACACCGGCCATGTGCCAGCACTATAGAAATGCCTTATCTTGTCCGTGGCTGCGGGGGCCATGGAATGGAAGTGAAAATGAATGGGTCTGCACCCATGCGGAATCATTCATACGGACGTGCGAATGGATCCTTAGCCTGTGTTGTCTAGTAAACCTTGCCAACCGCATGTGGGTTTATGTCTTGTGTTTTCTTCACAGGGAGCAGGAATTGTCCGTTGAGGTCTTAAGACAGAGAGAAGCAAAATGGCTGGACATGCTGCTAAACTGGGACAAATGGATGGCGAAGAGGCACAAGAAGGTAGGCCGATGTGTGAAGGGAATATGCAGATGTGTTAAAATGGGCAGCAGATTAATAAGTCTGTACCTTGCCGTTCAGTAACGCCACCACCCTATCATCTGGGTGCAGCAAGGGTGTGCTCAGAGCACCCTTGGCTGATTGGGACATATTTGTGTTTCGCAGAGAAGACTCCTGTCTATTCCAGAAGAACGGGCCTGGGTTTGACTGGAAAGACTTGCAAGTTCACGTGGACGGGTAGAATGTGAGGCACGTGCACGGGTCAGGAAGGAGTGCTGCTTTGGCTTGTACTTTGTATACAGACTGGTTACACTATGAACAAGGACTATACTTACACAGTAAATGAGGTCAGACGCTTGCAGCACTACAAAGGCAATGTATAGTCTAGTAAATGCTGGCGGAGCCCTGATGTAGGAGGCAATTAATATAGTAATAAGCTGCAGCAGCTACGCTATAGTGCTGACTCTCCATACGGCAGTGGTCCCTGAGTATGGATGCAGTATACAGTGCTGACTCTCCATATGGCTGTGGTCCCTGAGTATGGACGCAGTATACAGTGCTGACTCTCCATACGGCAGTGGTCCCTGAGTATGGACGCAGTATACAGTGCTGACTCTCCATATGGCTGTGGTCCCTGAGTATGGACGCAGTATACAGTGCTGACTCTCCATACGGCTGTGGTCCCTGAGTATGGACGCAGTATACAGTGCTGACTCTCCATACGGCTGTGGTCCCTGAGTATGGACGCAGTATACAGTGCTGACTCTCCATACGGCTGTGGTCCCTGAGTATGTACACACTATACAGTGCGGACTCTTCATACGGCAGTGGTCCCTGAGAATAGACACATTATACAGTGCGGACTCTCCATACGGCGGTGGTCCCTGAGTATAGACACAGTATACAGTGCTGACTCTCCATACGGCGGTGGTCCCTGAGTATGGACGCAGTATACAGTGCTGACTCTCCATACGGCGGTGGTCCCTGAGTATGGGTGCAGTATACAGTGCTGACTCTCCATACGGCGGTGGTCCCTGAGTATGGGTGCAGTATACAGTGCTGACTCTCCATACAGTGGTGGTCCCTGAGTATGGGTGCAGTATACTGTGCTGACTTTCCATATGACAGTGGTCCCTGAGTATGGATGCAGTATACAGTACTGACTCTCCATACGGCAGTGGTCCCTGAGTATGGGTGCAGTATACAGTACTGACTCTCCATACGGCACTGGTCCCTGAGTATGGACGCAGTATACAGTACTGACTCTCCATACGGCAGTGGTCCCTGAGTATGGGTGCAGTATACAGTGCTGACTTTCCATATGACAGTCGTCCCTGAGTATAGATGCAGTATACAGTGCTGACTTTCCATATGACAGTGGTCCCTAAGTATAGATGCAGTATACAGTACTGACTCTCCATACGGCAGTGGTCCCTGAGTATGGGTGCAGTATACAGTGCTGACTCTCCATACAGCGGTGGTCCCTGAGTATGGGTGCAGTATACAGTGCTGACTCTCCATACAGTGGTGGTCCCTGAGTATGGGTGCAGTATACTGTGCTGACTTTCCATATGACAGTGGTCCCTGAGTATGGATGCAGTATACAGTACTGACTCTCCATACGGCAGTGGTCCCTGAGTATGGGTGCAGTATACAGTACTGACTCTCCATACGGCACTGGTCCCTGAGTATGGACGCAGTATACAGTACTGACTCTCCATACGGCAGTGGTCCCTGAGTATGGGTGCAGTATACAGTGCTGACTTTCCATATGACAGTCGTCCCTGAGTATAGATGCAGTATACAGTGCTGACTTTCCATATGACAGTGGTCCCTAAGTATAGATGCAGTATACAGTACTGACTCTCCATACGGCAGTGGTCCCTGAGTATGGGTGCAGTATACAGTGCTGACTTTCCATATGACAGTGGTCCCTGAGTATGGACGCAGTATACAGTACTGACTCTCCATACGGCAGTGATCCCTGAGTATGGGTGCAGTATACAGTGCAGACTCTCCATACGGCGGTGGTCCCTGAGTATGGGTGTAGTATACAGTGCTGACTTTCCATATGACGGTGGTCCCTGAGTATGGGTGCAGTATACAGTGCTGACTCTCCATACGCCGGTGGTCCCTGAGTATGGACGCAGTATACAGTGCTGACTTTCCATATGACAGTGGTCCCTGAGTATGGGTGCAGTATACTGTGCTGACTCTCCATACGCCGGTGGTCCCTGAGTATGGGTGCAGTATACAGTGCTGACTTTCCATATGACAGTGGTCCCCGAGTATGGGTGCAGTATACACTGCTGACTCTCCATATTGTTGGGAGTGTGCTTTCCTGTGTACAGTAAACAAGTCCAGTCTTGATTCTTCTGACTCTACTGACTTCAGCACTTCGTGTAAGGCATGAAGTATAGATAATACCGCCTTACGATGAAGCTGCAGCACTTTGTCTAGACAGAACCTCCATGAGCCAAGTGTTATGTCTCGGGCTGTTGGGCTGGACATACAGGGTGATTGCAGAAGATGACTAAAGGGAAAATTCCACTGTAGAACCAAAGATGGTAACAGTTAAAATCTTTGAGAACGCTGAGCAAATGCTGTACTTATCTTCTGTACCCATTTTAAAGAGGATTTGTCACCTCTCCTGACATGTCTTTTTTGTAAATAGTTGCGTATTCCATGAAATGACAAGTCTGTAGTGTATTTTCTGTGCCGTTCCTCTGTTATTCCTCATAAAAACTGAGTAAATGGATAACTGGTTTGTACAAATTGGTCCCTGCACGCTGACACTTTCCAGTCAGTGCCCTTCTGACAATGGTATTATCCGATTGACAGTTCAGATATTTTATAGGAAGGATAACAGAGGAACAGCACAACACAGTATTCTAAGAAAATACACTAGGAGGAATAGCAGGAACAGTATACAGAGTTAAAAGAAATTTATTAAAACAGAGGATAGGTGACTGGTCCTTTTTTGAACTGAATATTTTCTCCTCTATTCATGGCTAAAGTTAAAGGGGTTGTCCGGGTTCAGAGCTGAACCCGGACATACCCAGGTTTTGACTCCCGCAGCCCTCCTGAACAGGGCATATCATGCTCCGATGCCCTCCCTTGCCCTGCGCTGGATCGCGCAGGGCAAGGGCTCTTTTGTTTATAAACATTCACTGCCGGGCGGAGGCTTCCGCACGGCAGTGAGTTCGGTGACGTCACCGGCCGTAATGGGCCGGCTTAAGCGCTGCCCTAGCCGTTTGAATGGCTAGGGCAGCGCTAAAGCCCGCCCATCAGCACCGATGACGTCACCGGGCTCACTGCCGGGCGGAAGCCTCCGCCTGGCAGAGCCCGGTACGTCACCGGAACCGGGCTAAATTCCTTTGCCCTGCGCTAATTAGCGGAGGGCATCGGAGCATAGGATGCTCCGATACCCTGTTCAGGCGGGCTGCCTGGGTGAATTGAAAGGTATGTCCGGGTTCAGCTCTGAACCCGGACAACCCCTTTAATTCTGAAATTGTGCTGGCTCCTCCTTACCCGAGGGCATTGCATTGTGGGAACTCAGTTGACCAGTGCACAGTTATAGAAAATCTGTTAGCTCCCATTTCTGATAATCGAGTGATACCAATCTGCTGTCTGTTTCCAAGGGCAACCTGTGAAAATTTGACAGCTGTGTATATGAATAGAGAAAATCACATGCAGTCTTTTAATAGAGACTTCAAATGTTAGACTGAATAGAGGTTTTTAGGTATTAATCACACTTTTACACCATGGTTTTAGTTAACTGCCCATAGCAAGTTATATGAACTGCTATGGGCAGAAGGAAGCCATTTACTTTCTACCACAGACACGGATTATTTGAGTAAAATTCCTTGTACATTCAAAGAAAAATTACTTCAGATAATGTAATTTCAGACAAGTTGAATGAATGTGAGTAGCTCACCTCCAGAAATCAATGGAATGAGGTGCTCTAATCCAGGCTGTACCCACAGACCGTTTGTATTCAAAGGAACACAGAGAATTAAATAATAGTTTGTGGATGAGCACACTCCACCTGTATTGTAGGAGTATAATTATTAAATGGGTCTCTCCTATGTATAGGCAGTAGAGTATAGATACGGTATAGGTATAGATATAAATACGGTAAAAGTATAAATGGATCAATATTTAATAGCTTACAAAAATTATCAGCTGGCCAGCATAAACAAATAGTAAAAAATAATAATAACAATAAAAAAGGTAGCAATAGAAATGAATATAGAAAAAATAAAAAGAAAATGATAAAAAGTATAAGATGAGTATCCTTGCTCCAAATGTCACATGTACATCCACATGGATAGCTCTGTATTAAAATTAATGGTCACGCTGTCCATCTGTTTGTTCATAGATAGTGTTGTTACTGTATAAGTGCAGTGTTATTACTGCTTAATTACAGTGTTGATAATAACGATGTTTCAATATCCCAGCATATTAGTTTGGTAGGTATTGGTTTGGTACGTTACCCCTCCTTTCTGAGTTCTCTTGTGGAGCGATGTAGCCGCCGAGGATCGATGTCCGGAGTACTGTGTCGGCTTTGTTAGCTCTTCGCTTTGGTATCACTGGTTGGGAGCGCTGACCTTCTGTGTAATTGACACGGAGGTATTCAGCTTTCGCGCGCGCTTGTCTCCCCTTTGGCGGTAACTTTGGTGGCGTCCCACGTGCTGGTAAAGGATCTGATGTTTTCTTGTAAGTTTGAAATAATAATTACTCAGAGAGAAGGAGTTATTCAAAAGTCTAAGAACTGTCTATCAATATCAGAATAGCTCCAGTCTATGATGCCAGTGTCCGTACTGTCCTTCAAATGGCCATTTGAAGGACAGTACGGACACTGGCATCATAGATAGGAGCTATTCTTATATTGATAGACAGTTCTTAGACTTTTGAATAACTCCTTCTCTCTGAGTAATTATTATTTCAAACTTACAAGAAAACATCAGATCCTTTACCAGCACGTGGGACGCCACCAAAGTTACCGCCAAAGGGGAGACAAGCGCGCGCGAAAGCTGAATACCTCCGTGTCAATTACACAGAAGGTCAGCGCTTCTAACCAGTGATACCAAAGCGAAGAGCTAACAAAGCCGACACAGTACTCCGGACATCGATCCTCGGCGGCTACATCGCTCCACAAGAGAACTCAGAAAGGAGGGGTAACGTACCAAACCAATACCTACCAAACTAATATGCTGGGATATTGAAACATCGTTATTATCAACACTGTAATTAAGCAGTAATAACACTGCACTTATACAGTAACAACACTATCTATGAACAAACAGATGGACAGCGTGACCATTAATTTTAATACAGAGCTATCCATGTGGATGTACATGTGACATTTGGAGCAAGGATACTCATCTTATACTTTTTATCATTTTCTTTTTATTTTTTCTATATTCATTTCTATTGCTACCTTTTTTATTGTTATTATTATTTTTTACTATTTGTTTATGCTGGCCAGCTGATAATTTTTGTAAGCTATTAAATATTGATCCATTTATACTTTTACCGTATTTATATCTATACCTATACCGTATCTATACTCTACTGCCTATACATAGGAGAGACCCATTTAATAATTATACTCCTACAATACAGGTGGAGTGTGCTCATCCACAAACTATTATTTAATTCAGATAATGGTTTGACAGTACTTTAAAGGGTTTGTCCCATGAAGACCGCTTATCCCCTATCCACAGGATAATGTCTGAGCCTTGGTGCCCCCATCTATCAAGAGAATGGGGGGCTTGTTCTGCCCATTTGAATGGAGAGATCATCAACCATTTAGCTTTATGGGGCTTGTCCCGCCAGTCCCATAGAGATTAATGGAGCAGTGAAAATGCACGCGTGTCTTCCACTCCATTCAAATTGGGAGCATGGGACCCCTGCCGATCAGACGTACTTGTGGATAAGTTGTCTTCATGGAACAAACCCTTTAAAGATGACGAAAATGTCACCATGCTTTGCCATGTGATCATATTTTAGTAAATCAGAAGTTGATTGTCCAGTTGTAACACCAGCCATGTTTCTATATTAGCCAATCACTGTGCAGCTTGTGTTTCTTAACTTATTCTGGAAAAATAGAAGCTGGACAATGATTGGCTGGTGAGACCAGGGGAGTACAGCCTCTGATTGTGTGGCCCAAGTACCCTGCAATGGCATTTTGTGTGGCTCCTAACCTAAGGATATGTTTATATTTCATATCTCCCAAAATATCAGGAGACTTTGGGTTCTCTGACCCTTTGATTGTCACTAGAGAGAGGAAGAGACAAGGTGGAGAGATGGCTGTGCATGTGTGTGGCTATCTCCGTTGTAGTTTATGCCTCTCTCTCGACGGTGTTTCCATAATGCTCAAACTCTACAATACCAAGAGACACACACGTGCATAGGACCCCCGTTCTTCCATTAGGTGGGCAGTCCCAGAAATAGAATATGCTTTAAATACCTCAGATGAGAATACCCTTTACATTTTATCGCGGCAGTCACACCCTCAGGCCTGGTTGTGCACCCGTGTTAGGACTCATGCACACAAATGTATTTTTTTTTTTTTTTTTTTTTGGCGGCTGTAGCTACAACCATTCACTTCAAAAGGGCCACAATAACAACGGAAAAGACTCTGTGGGCATTCCATGTCTGTATGTCTGCATTTCTGTGCCACAAAAAAACCCAGAACATGTCCTATTATTGTCCGCATTACAGACAATGATAGGACTGTTCTGTTAGGGGCTGGATGTGCTGAATGCACACGGCCGGTATCCATGCAACTTGCGGACTGCAAAACAGGCAACAGTCGTATGCATGAGCCCTTACACAGTTTTAATAAATGACGTCCTATGTTTTGCCCCCATACTGGTCTGTACTTTGTACAACCCTCTTAGCAGCAGATGAGAAACCATTATTAAAAGGACACGCTGAGGAACTGACAGTTTGTGGTCACTTTTATCAGCAGTTGCTGCAAAGGTGACAACCTGTAAATTGGCTAATCCAGTTTGCAAAAATGGCACCCAAAACAGAATATCCCTGTAAACTCCTCTGCCAACTTGAAATTTTCTCCTCTATGAAGTTCCCAGTTCTCCTCATCCGCCCTTTCCCATGAGATGGTGTACACATCAGTGGCAGATGCTCAGTGTCCGCTGCACGTGCAGATGCAATGTTTGCTTCCAGGTGGCTTCTTGTTATTCTTTCCCTGTGATCACAGCTATGTAATGGAAGTATGGATCACATCATGTAACATTTTTTTATTGCTATACATACATCTGGAAATCATCTTTTATCTTCAGATAAAGCTGAGATGTCAGAAGGGGGTCCCACCTTCACTTCGTGGTCGTGCCTGGCAGTACCTTTCAGGAAGCAGGGTTAAGATGGACCAGAACCCCAACAAATTTACTGTAAGTGTTACTGGAAATAATGCTGCGAGTTCTGTAGAGCCTTTTAGTCCCACCACTAAATCTTTGAGGTTCTTTCAGGAGCTGGACTCAATGGCAGGTGACCCAAAATGGCTGGACATCATAGAAAGAGACCTTCACCGGCAGTTTCCTTTCCATGAGATGTTTGTCGCTCGAGGGGGTCACGGGTGAGTTATTTCTAGAGCCGGCTCCCATTCCTAAGCAGGATGAGCACTATTGATTATTCATTTTCCAAGTCTTGGCATGCCGAAGTTAACAACAGGGCTTTTCAGATGGCTTTATTGGCAGTTGTCTGTTCTGCATTATTCAGGCTTTTCCTGACTACGCGACCACATTTTGTTCAGGTTATTGATTTAGGGCTGTAAGCCTGAGGACAGCAGATTTATGAAATCATGTAATGGCACAATGCCACAATTATTTTAGAACAGAGCTTTAAGTGCTGTATAATTAGACTAACTCTCTGCTCTGTACACACATTTAACCCATTCTAGTGGCAGGGTGGTGGAGCTGTCCCCACTGGACTGGAATGGGTTAGCTACACTGTGTTGACAGATGTATATGCGGCTTTAATTACTGTGTATTACTCGTGATGTATACTAGACTGCTGCATTATATTTCTATTGTAAGGTTAAGTAGCTGTTTGTTGTGAATAACTGGCTCGGTCACCGTCCTCCAAGCTAGGGCATCTTTTATTTGGCGCTTCTGTCATAATTATGTCAGTGGGCACAGAGGGTGGTGGCTACTTTGAGGAGGGTAAAGGACTGATTGTATGCCCTGTCTTGTACACCTTCCCCTCCGGTTCTGCTAGTCAGTGGGGAAGTGGATTAAGAGTTCTCCAGACCTATCAAGAAACAGCTGTATTCAGAGTGAGGGTCCCTTGAGGCAGCATTGACCCCTTTCCAGCAGTAAATTAGGAGCACGAGATTTAAAGCGAAGCACCCGCCATCAGTCATAAGTGAGGAACCACCACCAATATGCCACTGTTTTTTTTTTTTTTTTTTTTTTTTTTTAGATGATTTCTAACTATCTTGTATTTATTGTGGTGTTCTTGTGGACTTTTCTTCCATGTTCTCCATTGGATTCAGTTGTATCGAGATGTCAGGGTGTTTTTTTTTTTTTTTTTGGGACAACAAAGCCATTATGTGTATCCATGCTTTCACACTGTGAATCGTACACACATGAGATGGAGTAAAGTAATCTGGTTTTATTTTATTCTTGCAGTCAACAAGATCTGTTTAGGGTACTAAAAGCTTACACTCTCTACCGACCAGATGAAGGATACTGTCAAGCCCAGGCACCTATTGCAGCTGTCCTGCTTATGCACATGCCAGCGGAGGCAAGTAGAGCACTGTGGCCTACAGCATAGTGGACATGAATGTGGCCTTCTGCACTTACAGATTTCATTTCTTCCACAGCAAGCATTCTGGTGTTTGGTACAGATCTGCGAGAAGTATCTGCCGGGATATTACAGTGAGAAGCTGGTAAGAACTCATGGGAAGTTTTGGTTTGTTTCTGTCACGTAAAACACTTGATGTTTTTTTTAAAGCTAAAATTGGCACCATAGTCGAAATGGCTCATTCATGAAGCTCGGATATTTGGCTGTATACTGTCAGCTTTATGTAAGTAGTCTGAAAGAAGTGAGATGTGATCCCACTTTGTGCTTTGCATCTAAATGGACTCTGGAAAGTGGAGGACATCCTACAGGCCGTCTGCAGCTCCACGTGTCCACCCTGTGGCCCTAACAAATTACAGGTCTTGGGAAGTTGCACTAATTATGTTCCCTGAGACCTAATGGGTGCAGCCATAGGAGGCTACCCAGGAACAGGTGTTTACTGTATTGGCTGGCAATGTATGTCAGGAGACCAGGGCTTGTACTGTAGAGGGTAGGTGGGCTGTAGCTGCCCCCTTTGTTTGCACCCTTATGTCGTAGGTAAGGGGCAGTAAAATCATGTAGAAGACAAGATATAGATCTTGTCCACAGTATCCCCTGCACTCTTGTCTTTCTGAAGGTTAGGAGGGATGCTATCACGTTATACTTGCATCCTCCGCTCCCCTCTTGGTGTGACCTGGAGTAAAAATATGAAAATCTGCCATTTAATCTCCATTTCTGGGTGCCCTGCTCTCCAGCCTGCACACAGAGTCCTATATACCAGGTCTGGAAGCAGAGTGGGCAGCATAGATATAAGTCCACTGTGAGGGGAGTGCCCCCTCTGCCTCCTCTTGACTCTCTTTTGATAGTGATTGATGGGCAGCAAAGTCTAATGATCTAAAAAAAAATTCTATAAATTATATATGATTAGATATGCCATAAATGTGTTCTCAGTGGTGACAGACCACTGGGCTGGAGAATACACTAGCATTCAGCTGTTTCCATATTTTCCATTCATCATGTAATGTACCATGTAATGAGCCGCTCCTATAATGGAACAATTGTGCTTGGTGAATGCTAGGTGAGAGAATTGTGGGTAACCATGCCCTGTGGGTAATATTTGCTACTCACCGAGGAATTCTGTATCCTAGGTAATGTCAGTATTGACAAGCCATGCAATGATTTCAATGTTAAATTGGGTTCTGACTATGAACGGCTTTTTATTGCTGTAGGACCAGTGAGAACCGACCCCCGCAGCACTGAAGCACTATTATTTTATACAGGTTCCGGCACTGTCAATCTCAGATAACCCGGTTAAGAATCAATGCCTGTAAATCAGATTTTCAACATAAAAATTGCATTGGATGTCAGTTTATTAATGCATTGGTCAATAGAGATATTTATTTAGCTCTCAACATGGACATGGAGGGGACCTTTTCTGCTGTAAACACTATTCATTGAACCTTTCAGTGGCTTTTGCTATTTGTGCATTGAGGGAAATGTTGAAGTCTGTGGTTAATTGTTGACTATTGGAATTAATATTTAATATATATATTTTTTTTTTAACTTTTTTATTCTGAGTCTTATTATGTGAAGCACTTCTCATGCCCAGTATTTATTAACTTGTACAATGATTCGACAAGACTTTGCTGTCCATTAACTAGGCTCCCTTCAGAGACGCAGAGATTTGGCAACTGTTCCTATTATTGGACTGCCCCAGATTCTCTGATATGTATGTAATAGGAAATGATCGGTCATGTGTTCATTTAGCTTCTCCTAGTTGACATGGACTTCAAGGAGGGATCTGTCATGTGGGTATTTCAATTGCCCAAACACACCGGGAAAGATTTCTAGTTACCCTAATTCTGCAGTCATACCTCTGATTCATGTTTATTTTCCTTAGGGTGTGCATATCAGACCATGATGATAGATTTCCATTTTAAAGAGCTATAAAACGTATTGTGTTAAAGGGGTTGTCCCATGACAAAACATTCTACAGTTTTCAAACCAGAACCTGGATTTGAATACTTTTGTAGTTGCATGTAATTAAAAATTTAGCATAGCCACTGAGTTATTCAGTAAAATCTGTCTGTATAGTGCCACCTGCTGTTTGCTATTTTTGTAATTTTTCTGTCCACCCCCTCCATCCTTCAACTGCCATTAGCTGCAGCAGATAGGACACACCCCCTGAGAAAGAACATGCCCTCTGAGCTGCTAGATTGAAATAAATTTGTAGAGCAATTGGAGTTCTCTGGACCCATGTGAGGTACAGGGCTGGTTCTAGCTTTGTTAGAGAGGGATTGTCATGTACTGTATGATATCTGATGGTCAATTTTTACATTAATCATGGGATAGCCCCTTTAAAATTCCTTACTTTGTACAACTCATGTTGTCATGGTGTATTGTATAATGCCCTTTATGCAGCTTGTTGTTCAATAAACTATTTTAAAATTCCTTGCTTTGGCAGAATTTGAATACAGTCCTGCACTGTAAGCTTAAGGGTCCGTTCACACGTCCATAGTTCAGAGTCCGCATCGATTAGCAATTTTATCTATAAAGTAGAGGTATTATTGCTTACTTTTCTCAACCTCTTCATACATCAGTGGCTTACCTACAATACTAGGGAACTGAATGTGCCTTATTGGGATAAATTAAAGCCTAACTTTTAATAAACTCAAATGCTAAAAAGAAGGTATTAGGTAATGCTTCACATAACACATAGGGGTTCCTGGTGCTGATTACACCTACAATTTCACGATCTAGTTCCTGCTCTATTCATGAAGGCTGGTGGGTCTGGAGACTGTTGTATGAGGCGAGTGCTACCTGACCTAAGAGCTCTCCCTGTGCCAGTCTAATCTTAATGCAGGTGGAGACCCTATCCGGCTGATGTTGGAGCACTCGCCCTGACAAGGGCGACCCCCAGCCAACAGGAACAGGTGTGCCTGTTACCCCCCAGGCGCGTCACTTCCCACACGTGGGGAGAGCGGAGTTCGGGCATAGCATCAGGGAGTTGGCTCCCCCGGTCCTCCCGCTCCCTCCCCGCAGCACAAGAATGGCGTGACCTAAAGAGGAGGTCCTTCACCTATTTAAGGCAAGTAACAGACTTCATACATTGCCACTGCCTCTTGTTATGCTGCTAGACCTACTCCCTGATGAACCTTTATGGGGAAACGCGTCGGAGTCCAGAGATTAATGAGTTTCTTAGGAAGCAGTCTGAATAGGGTGTTCTAGTAAGGTCCTAGGTTCCTGTTGGCTGGGGGTCGCCCTTGTCAGGGCGAGTGCTCCGACATCAGCCGGATAGGGTCTCCACCTGCATTAAGATTAGACTGGCAGAGGGAGAGCTCTTAGGTCAGGTAGCACTCGCCTCATACAACAGACTCCAGACCCACCAGCCTTCATGAATAGAGCAGGAACTAGACTGTGAAATTGTAGGTGTAATCAGCACCAGGAACCCCTATGTGTTATGTGAAGCATTACCTAATAACTTTTTTTTTTTTAGCATTTGAGTTTATTAAGTTAAGCTTTAATTTATCCCAATAAGGCACATTCGATCCGCAATTTTGCGGAACGAGTGCGGACCCATTCATTTCAATGGGGTCACAAAAGATGCTTACTACAAAGATGCTGTCCGCATCTGTAGTTCTATTCCGCAGCCCCGCAGAAAAGATAGAGCGTGTCCGCGGGCAAGAATAGGCATTTCTATCACAAGGCCGGCGATGTGTAGTCCGCAAAATGCAGAAAGCACATGGCCGGTACCCATGTTTTGCAGATCTGCACTTTGCGAACCGCAAAACACTTGTGGACGTCTGAAAGGCCCTTAAGAGTTAGTCTTGTACTTGACAAATTCCAAGTTTTAATTATGTGTATTTTTATCTTAAAGTTCATGTCCCAATCCAAAGAAAATGGTTTGCCCTATAGTATTTTGCATCTAATATTTGCAGGAAGCAATCCAGTTAGATGGAAGGATCCTGTTTTCAATGCTTCGGAAGGTGTCCCCGGTGGCCTACAAGCATCTAAGCAAGCAGAAGATTGATCCCATCTTGTACATGACTGAATGGTTCATGTGTGCGTTCTCACGGACTCTTCCCTGGAGCTCGGTCTTGCGTGTGTGGGACATGTTTTTCTGTGAAGGTAACTATGCTCTATCCCTCAAGAAAGGGTTGTCCACCCTTTGGGAGCTTTTTGACCAGGACCTCCCCACATCCCTAGGCCTGCAGAAGAAAGCACATCTCGTGACCCTTTCACATGATGCTTAGGGTACATGTCACCCTTGTGGCCAGTCATTGACTACAGTGGCCACGTGACCCCCATCAAAAAGGAGAATAGCGCTGATGGGCTAAAGGAGCCAGAACCCAGCTGCATGGAGCAGATAAGCATGCTTCCCTTTGCAGGTCTAACAATGTGGAGGGGACTTGCCAAACTGCTCCAGAAGGTGGACATCCCCTTTAATGTGAACCTGTTATTGGGATTTAAAAACCCCCACCAAACTGCTGTTATGATGAGAGCTTTACAAAGAAGATTTTCTATCTTCTGGCTGTTTCTTCTTAATGAAGAAAAAGGACGTTGACTGATGCATTCAGGTAGCACTAAGGAGGTATGTGGGTGGAACCACTCTCCCGAGTAGTCCTAGTGCAGGGATCAGCAACCTTCGGCACTCCAGCTGTTGTGAAACTACAACTCCCAGCATGCTCCTTTCACTTCTGTGGGAGTTCAGAGGAAAGCCAAACAAGTGTGCATTATGGGAGATGTAGTTTCACAACACCTGGAGTGCCGGAGGTTGCTGATCCTTGTCCTAGTGGCTGGTACCCCTCCGAGCTTGATTGGTGTCCCACAGACTGGGTACACCATCACAAGCCTCCTAAATAAGCATGCACAGTGAGGCAGGAGGTGTACTGGGACCGCTACTTTAGGAGGAGGAGCTAAATCTTGATGACAGGTTGCCTTTAATTCAAATTGCACACAACTTTATTTCTTCAGCCGTTAGACCTTTCCATGATGGATTCTCTGATATTAACTTGTCATGTGTACTGTTTCTGACAAAATACATATTCTATGTCAAAGCTTACAGTATAGTACATTGTTCTTTAAAACCGATAACTTATGACTGTGGCTTACCATGAGAAAGACGTCGTCTTGTAACGCCAACACGTCCCACCATTGAGGGAGTAAAGCAGCAGATGCTGTATGTCTAATCACAATTCTGCCCTCCAGATTATTGAAGAGGAGAACGAAGGTTTGTGTTAATCTGTGGATTACAGTCGCTGGCACCGCCGCTGTGGTGTACATGATGACCTCGATAGTGGGTGAGGGGCTGAAGCAGGAGTGCTGATGTGCAGCAGTGGAGATGTGATATATCATTGCTCTATTTTGGGTGATGATTGCTCGTTGCAAGACAGGATGAGGAATTGCAGTTTTATATGGATGGCATATAAAACGTACCATGTGGCATTGCTGAGCTGTGGTTTTCTTTAAAGATTAGCACCATAAATGGTGGAGGATGAATCATTGCTTTACACGTATTTCTAGGTCCAGTCTGTCATTATTTAGAACAAGCAAGCCTTGTTTTAGATCATAGCTACAATATTGGCCCTGACAGCGGTCACGCTGCAGTGTTGAGTTCCGATATTGGACATGGGAGTAAGAATGGAGGTATGACGATATATTCACGAAGGCTTTATAAATTATAGGAAAAATGCTCTAAACGTAATATTGGTTTCCAGGTAATAGTGTGAGGATGGTTGGTAGTGACTAGAGATGTGCGAATTTCATATTTTGAGATTCGTTCATGCTTCGTTTGGTGGTAAAATGTGAAATGCGTTATGGATTCCGTTACCATGGACCATAACGCAATTCTATAACGGAATGCCTTTAGAGGCATTCCAGCAGAATCTGTCCTGTTTCCGTTATGCAGGGTAGAAAAGGGAAGACAGCACTCCACTTATGCAGTGAACAGGTGAATTTTATTTTTCAGCCGAGCACATCCATATACAATTTTTGGCAACGTTTCGGGCATAAAGACAGCCCTTCCTCAGGCCAAGGTAGTTTAGTGACTGGCCATGTCAGCTGTTATGCAGGGGAGTCCTACCCTGCGTAACGGAGACCGGACAGATCCATTATGCAGCCCATAGACTTCTATTATGATGGAATGAATAACGGAATGCCTCTAAAGGTCTGCGGTAACGGAATCCATAACGCATTTCACATTTTACCACCAAACGAAGCGTGAACGAATTTTAAAATATGAAATTCGCTCATTTCTAGTAGTGACTTATAACTCTTAATATTTTCTTTTAATATCGAAGATGATGCGGTTTGCATGTGGTGTGCGCGTCCAGGGAAGGCGTCCCACTAGTATATAGTGAAGAAAGACCGGCACTCGACGATATGAAGAGAATTTTATCCGAAGCATAATAGCATCATCATGCTTTGTATAAGTCTCTTCATATTGTCGAGAAAGTGAGTGCCGGTCCTTTTCACTATTTATTTTTAATGACCGGAACAGAAATTGTGTGTTTGACAGATTGCTGATATCACTTGCATTGCAGTTTTGTGGTGTCATGGGTCTGTCTATCAGAGGATTGTACGTTGTGCCAATTTTTTAGGCTCTATTCATATTGACTTGCGTGTTTTTTTTTTTGTTTTTTTTTTAGCTTTTATTAACTGAAACAGTGGAGAGTGGTACACTATTCCAATAGCCGCATAAACATGAAAGCAAGTGTGAACGCAGCCTAAGGCTTCATGCACGTGGCCATGATGGGTCCGTGATTATAGATTCATAATACACCACTCATAGCCAGTTTTATACAGACGCTCCCTACATTTTCTCAGGGATTCATTAACAAGCTGTAAGACAAAATGTTTGCATGATGTAAGATGACACCGGTTGCACCACCATACAGAGACTGTGCACATGGCCGTGCTGCGTGCATGAGCGCCTACTCCACACTAACTATCTGACTTGGGGTAGGGGTCCGTCTGCATTGCGGTTAGAAAAGTGCCATCGTGACTCGGCTATGCTTTTATTAGGAAGCCTACTAGTGTCCATGTGGCCTGTGAAAATAGTGGCCATTTGATCATACAACCAGTACTATGCCAGACTGATTGATCAGAGACAGGTAGAAAAAAACTAAATGTGTAAAAAAAATAAAATTCATGTGTGAAAAGTCCCAACTGGGCAATAAAAAATTTGACATGAGCAATAATCACTTGGTCCTCAACCGTCCTAAACAGTGGTTTGCATAACACTTTTTCAAATGATTTTCCCCTCAGTGTGTGACCAGCTTCTGCGTGTAGGTGCACCCTATGGATGTAAGGTCACACGTCATACGGGGGGAGGACTGACGTAAATGAATACATTCCAGCATGGCTGTGTAAATAACTGACAGTACCTCATTTTGGGTACATTTCTTCACTCCATTGTTCTGGATGGACATATACAGCCAGGGTTCCAGTTCTTTTATCACAGGCTATTGGTACATGTATTGTATAGACTGAGCCCAAAACAATCCGATGTGCACTGGCAGCATCGCAAGAGGTGTGTACATCAAGAACGTCTGATGAATGATGAACCTGTTCTAGTGACTCAGGATTGGAGCACTGAGCTCCTCTCACCCATTTGGGAGGGGGGTTTCAGTGGGCATTCCCAGTCTGGTGCCAGCTCACAGTGTGAGGTGTGCATTGTCCTTATTAAATGGGCAAGTACAATGCTGTAGGGAGCAGTTACTCATTGCAGGGTGTGTGCGCTGTGTAGCCTGCCTGTACACGTCCTGCTTGTGACGAGCTGACTGACTGTTTTGGTTACAGTCTGTCAGGATGTGTTGTCTGTCCACCCTTCCCTGTATGTGTTACTTTGGAAAAAAAAAAAAAAATGAAGGAGGTTTTTCCGGGTGTTGGATACTGATGATGACCTATCTTCAGGATACGTTGTCAATATCTGAACGGAGGGGATATGACATCCGCCCCCCCCCCCCCCCACCACCACCGATCAGCTGTTTGAAGAGACCCAGCACTGTTGTCTTCTCCTAGCATGTTCATACAGAGCATTGTAGAATGTTGTGGCCCAGGCTCATTCCCTTCCGATGAACGTGACGAGGCCGCAGCACTCAACGAAGCACCATGGCCTCTTTAAGCAGCTCATTGGCGGGGTTGTCAGATATTTATGGCCTATTCTGAGGATAGGCCATCAATATCAAAATCCTGGACAATCCCTTTTTTTTAAAAAAAAAAAAATTCCAAGGTTTTTCAACTTTTTTTTTTTTTTTTTTTTTATATCTTTGGGTGCTCTATTCTGTTCCAGGAGCTATGGCAGTAGAGAAATGGCGGTGCAATATTTCCTGCCAATTGAAATTAATAGGACCATGAATGGCTGCAGTGGAAAGGAACAAGAATATATCAAGAACTCATTAAGAAGCAACCAGTCAGAGCGCTGCTTTAATTTCTTGTACTGCCCTGAAGAAATGAAAGCTGCACTGTGATTGGTTGAGGAAAGCAATGAGGCCAGCTTCTCTGTTACGGTTTAATAAAGAAGTCCCAGTGCCCATCCCTTATATATGGAGACTTTTGGATCACTCTTTATAATATACTGATGGCTAGTTTACTGTAGGTTTCAGAACAACCAAGATAATTTTATTTTTTTTTTGGCCCAACTTTAACCTTACAGGTGTGAAGGTTATATTCCGGGTGGCTCTTATTCTCCTGAAGTATACACTTGGTTCCTCTGAAAAGCTCAAGTCGTGTCAAGGTCAATATGAAACCATGGAGAAATTAAGGGCAATCGATCCGAAATATATGCAAGAAGGATTCCTTATCCCAGAGGTGAGCAGATAAAATACTAATGGACATTGATGTATGTAGAGCTAAATAATTGTGGACTGAAATGTACAATTTACTATTATCTTCTCTGTGTATAGGTCTGTCTATAGTTTATCTGTAGGATACTAAATGTGTAGTTAACTCATATATGTACAGTACTGTGCAACGAAAAGAAAAATCTAAATCAAATCAATATTTGGTGTGACCACACTTTGCCTTCAAAATGGGACTTATTCTTCTACGTACACTTACACACAGTTTTTGAAGGAACTGCAAGGAAGTGGCTCCAGATATCTTGGAGAACTAACTGCGGATATTCTGTGGATGTAGGCTTGCTCCAATCTTTCTGGCTCTTCAAGTAATCTCAGACAGACTTGATGATGATGGGATCTGGGGTCTGTGGGGGCCATATCTTCACTTCCATTGACTGTATATTGGGGTCATTGTCCTGCTGCAGAATAAATTTGGAGTCAATCCTCCCTAATGGTATTGCATGATGGATCCGTATCTTCTATTTCTCAGCATCGAGGACACCATTAATCCTGACAAAATCTCTGACTCCATTAGCTGAAATGTAGAACCACTGTTGCCTGTAGATATTCTTATTGTACTTCTCTCCAGCCCTTTGGTGAACAAACTACCTTCTGTTGCAACCAGATATTTCAAGTCTTGGCTCATGAGTCCAAAGCATCTGCTGCCATTTTTCTGCACCACTGTTCCTATGTTTTCATGCATAGTTGAGTTGCTTGGCCTTTTTTTCAGTCCAAGATATGGCTTTTTGGCCACAAACAGTAGATGAGTGTATCTGGGTCCCACTGGTTTCTGCCATTTCTAAGCTGATGATACTGCGGGACATCTTCTGATTTCGAAGAGAAGTAACAGTGATATGTCTTTCATCTGCTATACTAAGTTTTCAGCTAATGGAGCTGGGGATTTGGTCAGCATTAATAGTGAGCTCAGTACTGATACATACAGGCTAATACCCATTTATCATGCAATACCATCAGGCGCCTGATTGACTCCAAATTTATTTTGCAGTAGGACAATGCCCCCAAACATACAGTTAATGTCATTAAGAACTTTGAGCAAGAAGACCTATGGTTAGTTCTCCAAGATGTCTGGAGCTGAATTCCTTCAAAAACTGTGTGCAGGTTTATCTAGAAGATATGTTTTGAAGGCAAAGGGTGGTCACACCAAATATTGATTTGATTTAGATTCATTCACTTTGCATTTTGTTAATTGATAAAAATAAACAATTAAGACTTCTATTTTTGAAGGATTCTTACTTTTGCAGCATTTCTTCCACACCTGCCTAAAACCTTTGCACCATACTGTGTATGATAGTTGGTTTGCATAAAGATCAACCTTGGTGGCACCAGAGTGGCTTTGAACCCATGTTGTCAGAGTTGATTGCCCAGTCAGGTAACATGCCGGCAGGTTGCAGTTCTCTACCAGTACATAAAACATAGAATGACTGTACGAAAAGACAGCATGGTCCATCTAGTCTGTGCTTGTGCGATTTCCTTTATATCTTTGATAGATACCGTGTTTCCCCGAAAATAAGACCTATCCCTAAAATAAGCCCTAGTGCTATTTTGCCTTGTTTTTGGAGTAGGCTTAAAATATAAGCCCTACTCCAAAAATAAGCCCTATCTACGCTACTGTATAAAGTGAATACAAGTGAGCACTTCCATTATGGAAGCGCTCACTTGTATATTTTCGCTGCCGGCACCCTATCAGACCTCAGATCAGCCCACCCTGCACCATAGTAATAAAATAAAAAAACTCCTCTTACCTGTCCTGCGTCGCGGCTCCGCTCCGGGTCCAGCACTCCACAGGCTTCCAGGGCCGGCGCTGCACTGTCCTGACCGCGTACAGCGTCAGGACGTAGTGCATACACTATGACCTGACGCTGCACGCAGTCAGGTGACAGTGCAGCGCCGGCCTCAGAAGCCAGAGGAGCACCCGGAGCGGAGCCGCGGCGCAGGACCGGTAAGAGTTTATTTTATTGTTATGGGGCTGAGTGGGCTGATCTGAGGTCTGAAGGGGGCACAGTGGGCTGATCGGGGGTCTGATGGGGGCACGCTTTAAACCGTGTTTCCCTGAAAATAAGACCTATCCCAAAAATAAGCCCTAACGCTTTTTTTGGAGGAAAAAAAATAATAAGACACTGTCTTATTTTCGGGGAAACACGGTATGTATATCCCAGACATATCTACTTACTGTAGATTTTCCAGCCATGTCTGCTGGAAGTTTGTCCCAAGTATCTACTACAGTTTCAGTAAAATGTAACGTTGCTTCTGATCTTCTCTAATACCATCATGTGGTTCAAATGGCCAAGTCAAAGTCCAGACCTGAATCCAATTGAGAATATGTGGAAAGAGCTGAAAACTGCTGTTCACAAACGCTCTCCATCCAACCTCAAAGAGCTCGAGCTGTTTTGCAAGGAAGAACGGGCAAGAATTTCAGTCTCTAGATGTGCAAAACTGATAGAGACATACCCCAAGAGACCGCAGCTGTAATCGCAGCAAAAGGTGGCGCAACAAAGTATTAATGCAAGGGGGCCGAATAATTTTGCACGCCCCACTTTTCAGTTTTATTATTACAAAAAAAGTTTAAATGATCCAATAAATTTCGTTCCACTTCACAATTGTGACCCACTTGTTGTTGATTCTTCCCCCAAAATGTAAAATGTTATATCTTTTTGTTGACGCCTCAAATGTGGCAAAAGGTTGAAAAGTTCCAGGGGGGCAAATACTTTCACAAGGCACTGTAGCTCCATATTATTTACTACATTTTTCCCCTAAATAAGATGTAATTACTTTTTATTAGGGGAGATTTTAAACACTTAAAGAATAACTAAACTTTTATACTAACTTTTAATATGTTGTCTCTAACCCCCTAAAAAAATCTTTTTTTAATATACTTCATTCATATTCTATTTTTACTATACCTTTTCGCCCCTAAAGTACACCATTCACTGGTGCGCTAAAACTCCGTTCCCCTACACCCCTGAGCTGTCAGCATGTGTACGGAGTACTCATTTTATGAATTGGACTGCAGCGCACATTGCTGCTCCTGCCCATGCTCCCTGGACGATTACTAACTCCTGCTATAGCACATGGGTACCCTGCAGCCATGTGCTATGCCAGGATTAGCAGAGTGGGCTCCTGCTTCTGCCTGCTCCGCTAAGCTGAGAGAATTGCATGTCCGCTCTTAGCTGAGTGGAGCAGGCAGAAGTATTAGCCCGCTCCGCTCAGCTAATCCTGGCATGGTACATAAGTACCCATGTGCTGTGCCAGCAGTTAGTAATAGTCCAGGGAGTACGGGCAGGAGCAGAAACGTGCGCTCCTGCCCGTATACCCTGCGCTGCTGCAGCCACATTCATAAAATGAGTACTCCGTACACATGGTGACAACTGAGTTTTAGCGCACCAGTGAATGGTGTGCTTGAGAGAAGTAAAAGTATGGTACAAATAGAAAATGAATAAAGTATATTAGAAAAAGATTTTTAGGGCGTTGGGGGCAACATATTATAAGTTAGTATAAAAGTTGTTTTTTTTTTTTCTTTAAGATCATTTTTGTGAGTTTACACTTGTTTTTTTTCAAAAGACAACAAAGCAATAACATTGTATAGTATACATCATTTGACAGATTATTGATTTATTTGTCTAGTACAGAATAAAAAGCTAGTATTCGTAAATATACTGTGTCGGTTATTTAAGTAAGCATATGCTCTAAAGACCCTCCCTCCCCTTTCCCCGTGTGGTCGCATACCAACCCCCCAGCATGCTATCTCGTAGTCTTAACTTATCCTCCCAGCCCCTTAAGGACAATATTCGTCCAAATATTAGTCTCATGGACTGTTTAGCCGGTCCAGTCATCCAGACTTGCCACTGCTGCTTGAATTTCTTTATTGTTCCTCTTTTAATGTGTACCCCACTTTCCATAGCAATCATATTATTAGCCATCTGAAGCCATTCTAGTTCTGTCGGCGGATTTGGTTGAATCCAATGTTTTGCTATGGTCTTGCATGCAGTATATAACAACCTAGCAATTGCTCTTTTATAAGCGGCATTACAGGGAAGCTCTTCTACATATCCTAAAAACCCCACTAAAGTAATTTGTAAAAGTTAGTATAAAAGTTTAGTTACTCTTTAAAAACTTCTAAACAGCAAAAGGCATGTGGTTTTGATGCAGTTTTTATCGCATCTTCTGAATACCCCTATAAAATGGTCTGTGTCTGCACCTGTATGAATTTTGAGTTCCTGCAGCAGGTGGTTTAGGAGAATCCTCTTAGGTTAGTTTCTAAATTAAAGGATATGATATAATAGAAGCACATTGTCTAATGCAGGGATCAGCAACCTTTACACTCCAACTGTTGTGAAACTATAATTCCCAGCATGCCCTATTACGAGAGTTCTGAGAGGAGCAGAGCAAGTATGCATGCTGGGGGTTGTAGTTTCACAACAGCTGGAGTACCGGAGGTTCTCTACCGCTGGTCTAGTGTAATCATCAATTAGTTCTATGTTTTGTTTTGTTTTCTAAAAGTTAGAAGAATACCATTGTATTGTCAGCCATCAGGCATGCATGTGACTGCATCAGCAAAACGTAGAGAGGCTTTTTACATGAGATAGCTGTTGGCCAAACTTGTTCAGCCATTCGTTATTTCTGCTGACTCCACAACAGGCTGAACCTGCAGGTTTATTTCAATGGGGTGAAGGGAATAAGCGACTGCTAGACAACTCTCTGACAGTGCCCAATCTCCTGTAGGAATGGAAAGTTGACCATGTTGAAACCCACCTTACCTGATCTCGCTTTTCTTCAACATCTTCAGATGACACATTCTCTTTAAGTTCAGAAAATGCAGAGATATAAATGTATAAATTACATGACTTACTGAATCTTTTCCCACAAAACCATATGTCAATCTGCTCAGCTTCTCCTGCTCTATAATCTACCTGCATTTTGTGGTAACAGGATCTCTTTAAAGGGGTCGTCTCACCTCAGACATTGGGGCATATCGCTAGCTATCTTTAAAACAGAGCCCACATTCTCCATTCATTCCTACGGGAGCGCCGAATATAGCCAAGTACTGGCTCTATTTCAGTCAGCCCCATAGAAGTGAATAGATCGGTGGCTGTGCTTGTGTGGTACTCGGTGGCTTGCGCGTGCAGCTCAGCTATTTTCAACATTCACATAGGAATGAATGCAGAGCAGACGCTCATGCGCGGAGCGCCCACCTTCACTTTGAGGGCTCCGTTCTGAAGATAGGTGTAGGTCCCAGAGGTGCCCCCAATATCTGAGGTGAGACAGCCCCTTTAACGCTAAGATAAGTGAAAGCCCTTTATTGACTTCAAACTGCTTTAATTCCCTCTACAAACTGTCATCATATATATAGCTCATGGTTGATGACTCCATGTCCAGGTTGAATGACATTTTATTTCTTTTCTGTTTAGATTGTGGAGTTGCCAATTACCGAACGAGATGTTGAACGTGAGCATTTAATTCAGCTAAAGAAGTGGAAGGAAGAGTACGGAGAACTGCAGTGCAAATCGCCCACTCGTTTGCATGGGGCCAAAGCCATCAGCGACGCTGACCCAGTGGGTCACAAGCCTCTTGTTCACTCGCCGTCCATTATTATTCCATCCAATGTAAACTCCGGGAAGAAAACAAAGGAGCAAAAACAGGAAGAAAAGGAACAAGAAAAGCAAAGAGCCAAGGAGATGAGGGAAAGGGAAAAGATGGAGAAGGAGAAAAAGAAGTTAGAAAAGAAAAAGAGTAAAGGAAAAGGTGACCAATCTAATGGGGCTATGAAAGAGGAGAATGGTGGCGAGGGGACCAGGGATCACCGGCAGGAACCGGTACAGCCTTTGTTGGCCAAAGTAACCCAAAAAGACTCTCTCAATGTGCATCAGTCTAGTGAAAGCTTGTGCTCCAAGGAGAGTGAAGACACCTATTTATAATTTCCACAATGTTTCCATCTGGAGAAATGCTCACTCAAAATTCTGCTCTTCGGTGTTCTTCAGGAGTTCTTCAGCCCCTGTACTAGAGATCCCTCAGACGTGACACCTTCCTGTACCAGAAGCATCGTTATGTACATTGGAGACAATAAGGCAGGGACAGATACCGAAACCAGCATTATTACTTGTTACAAAAAAAAAGTAGATTTGTAGAATTTGTCTCCAGGTCCTAATCTCTTTATATCTTTATACTTCCAAAAGTCTTCATTGCCCAAGGAACATGAAACCTCCATTATGTATTGTGTTGGGGTTCTCCTTGCTTGTACCAGAATGGACTAGTTAGAAATACCACCCAGTATAGGTTGCAGGGGGATCCTTTCTGTATATTGACCGATCAGGATAGGAAAATGGGTGCTGACTGCACCCGCTGTCATTCCAGATGTTTTGCTGCTGAAAGTGGAACGTCTTCTGCTATGCACAACGGTTTTATTGTTTCCTACTTACATGGGACCAACCAGAGAAATGAAACAGACTCCCTTCCTCCATCCCACAGACACTCTTTGTACCAATAAATGGATTAAAAGAGAATGAATTTTGCTCTATATCACCACACAATAGCGTTTCTGTTCAGTTCTTTGACGTCTTATTAGATCTCCTACTACAAGAGGAAATGCAAGTCTGCAAGAGCTTCTAGGAATGAACTGTATCCTCTGAATTCTATGACCAACCAACACTATCCCACCCTCCCCATGCTGCAGGGAAGGGTTTGTATTTCACAGTGTATTATAGTTACACTAAACACAGCCAAGCAGGAATATTTATTTATCTATGGTATTAGCCCTTGCAAAAAAAAAAAAAAAAAAAGAATAAAGACGCTTGCCAATACTTAGTCTAATAAAATTGTGGTATTCCTTTTTGCCATACTCGTATTGCTCATTGTGTAAGGAAACCGTCCTTTTATTGAAAAAGCTGACTGTACACAGTAGATCTATGTTGGCCAAACCTGCCGATTATCTAATGTGTATGGTCTCCTCCCATCCCCGAAATCTGGGAGTTGTGAATTCCAGTGATCACCAAGCTAACGTACTTACTTTCTGGAAATGGGAGAGTCCCATGACTGGTTCTCATTGATTCCATACTTCTTGGTAGGTTCTGCTCGTTTCAGGGCATTTTAACATTTTATCCTTTTGTTCTAAAGGAAGATAAGCTGTTTGACAGAAGCTTGCTCCAGTCTCTTCATTGGCCGAGTGTGAATGTGTATGGACAGGCTAAGGACAGATAACCGGTCAGCCTAGGGGCTCTTTCAGACCAATGTGTCCTGTGCAGAAATCACTCTCCGTGTGTGTGATTCCCTGTTATGGACTCTGCTCATTTCTCAGGAGCACATGGCATTATAATGATTTATAATGCTGTGTGTCTCTGCATGACCTTACGCTACAGGATTAGGGCGCATTCAGATGAATGTATGGCCTCAGTGCCTGTGTTGCAGACCGTAAACAGCAGGTCCGCAAAATACAGGCGCCAGCCATGTGAACTCCCTGCTGCAGTGCCGACCCATTGACTTGAATGGGTCTACGATCCGCAACATATGGCAAAAGATAGGACATGTCATGTCTTTTTCAGTATGGAGGCAGGGACCCCGAAGCCCACAGAAGGGCTTCTGAGTGTTGCCGTGGGCTTCCGATCCGTGCCTCCGTTTCACAAAAGATAAGACGTGTCCGATCTTTTGCCGTATGTTGCGGATAGCAGACGGATTCACGTCAATCGGTCTGTAACGCAGTACGGAATTCACACGCCCAGTGCCTGTGTATTGTGAGCCCTAATTCTGTAGCGAAAGATCATGCTGAGACGCATAACATTATAATGCAGTGCGCTCCTGAGAAGAGTCCATAACAGGCTCAAGCACGCGGCCGTAGCCGTTTTTTGCAGTCCACAAATTGCGGATTAGCAAAACACTGATACCAGCCGTGTGCCTTCCGCATTTTGTGGAACGCAATGTCCTGCCCTCTATAGAACCGCCATATCCTTGTCTGTAATACGGACAAGAATAAGACATGTTCTAATTTTTGCCGGTGCAGCGGAACAGACGTACAGATGCAGACAGCAGCACACGTAGTGCTGTCCGCATCTTTTGCAGCCCTACTGAAGTGAATGGGCATGAGCCCTTATACTGACAGCATTATGTCAGGATAATTCAGTAGATACAGGTCACGCAGAGACACACATAAATCAATATAATGCCGAGCGCTTCTGAGAAATGAGCAGTGTCTATAAGGCCCCTTTCAAACAATCGTGTGTCACACACCGAGTCCGCATTGCAGCTCCTGGCCTGAACTCCCAGCACTGAACGGGGTTACATAGCATTATACTGATTTATGATGCTATGTAACCATTACAGTTCTGGAATGTATTAAACAGCATTATGTCTGAGTCATCTAATACATTCCAGAACTGTAAGGGTTACATAGCATCATAAATCAGTATAATGCTATGTGACCCCCGTCAGTGCTGGTAGGTCAGGCCGGGAGCTGTTTTGCAGTCTCTGTTCGTGTGGCCATAGTTATGGAATCTGCTAAATGCTGCGCTGTTTTCAAACGTTGCGTAGACTGGATACATGATCTTAGCTATGACAAGCTGCGATGGTAATAATCCTGGCAGAAACGTTCACCAGAGCCTTACAGCTGTCCTATTCTATTAGGGCTCATTTTCTTTCCGTGTCAGTTCCGTGTTTTTTTTTTTTTTTGCGGACCGTATACGGAACCATTCATTTCAATGGGTCCACAAAAAAATGGAAGTTACTCCGTATGCATTCTGTTTCCGTATGTCCGTATTGCAAAAAAAATAGAACATGTGCTGCTATTGTCCGCATTACGGACAAGGATAGTACTGTTCTATTAGGGCCAGCTGTTCCGTTCCACAATATATGGAACGCACACGGATGTCATCCATATACTTTGCGAACCGCAAAATACATATGGTCCTGTGCATGACCCTTAGGATGTGACAAGGAGTCTGCTACTTCTAAAGGGTTTGGAAGAGGAAGGGGACGCTATCGTAGGGGACCATTGCTCTGCTATAGTAACTTCGGGCTTAACTACGAATGTTTGAGAGCGATCAGCCTCAGAAAATTCCCCAAAAATGACATGCAGACATGTGGGATGTCAAACAGAAATTCCGTGCGGATTTTCAAACAGATTTCTGTGCATTTCTGCACTAAAATCCGCATGTTTTTGATGCGGATTTGCTGAAGTTCTCACCCGTTGCATTGCAAAGGAATTGCGCAAACAATTGACATGCTGCGGATTTCTGAATCCACACGGCAGGTCAATTTCCACACAGAAAAAAAAAGCAAGAGGGTCATGTACTAATCTGAAATACTAAATTAGGCATATTTCAGGGGCAGATGGTGCCTGGTTAGTTTAAAAAAAAAAAAAAAAAGTATTCGGCTACATGCACACAAGTATTTTTTTAATGGCCATCACACGTCCGTTTTAGGACCAATGGTTGTCTATGGGGTTATTCACACAGCAGTTTTTTGACGCAGTTAAAAACGGACGTAAAAAAAATAGAACATGTTTTATCTTGTCTGTTTTTTTTCACTGACCAACTGCCCCCATACAATTGAATGGGTCTGTTTTTAACATCCGTTTCTCAGAAAGACATCAGTGAAAAAAAATCAGTTAAAAATGGACAGTTTCTGTTTTTAAAGGACATTTTCTTTTTTCACTGTCGTGTGCATGTAGCATCATACTACGTTATTGACCTTCATTTCATTTTTTTTTTTTCTGCCCTCGTAGGGTAATAGAAGCTGTGATTGCTTACATAATGCTTTGGAAAACACAGGCAATACTGGGATACTAAGTGTAAGGCCGTTGTGAGTAACGGCCAAGCCTTGTGGAGCTCTGTGGATCCAGCAGTCACTATACTGGAGTCTGACAGAGATCCGGCCGCTACCTGGCAAATATTGATTTGGGGAAAAAAAAATATTCGGTCCTCCCTCTGGCAGATGTCTCTAGCGATTGTCAGGCCTCCAAGCTCTCATGGAACTCCATCAGCAGCCCTCAATCAGGTTGTAGGGCGCTCCGAAACAGGCTGCTCGTGTCTTGTGTCGGATGTACTCTTAATTTCTGTTGCACTCGAGTTTGCCCATTTTTCCTGCTTTCAACACATCAGGGGAAATTTATCAACTAATCAGATTCCACCTTTCATTCTTCAGAGCTCCTTTGGAAAATGAAAGGTGGAATCTGATGCATGCTTTCTCCTGCCTCGGGTTTTTATTTTTTTTTGCGTTCTATTTAAAATACTTCCAAAACTCTTTGACGAATTACTGTTGCTTTAGGCTACATTCACATGACCATATCAGTTTTTTTCTGGCAAGGGTTAACATCAAAACAAACCAACATTGATTACCCTGCTAATGCAGTTTACAGAATCTGCTGCATGGACACACCACAAAGCTCAGAAGGGAAGGAGCATTGTTTGGAGGGAAGATTTGGTTGGAATGGTTTTCGGACGCCATGTCGCACTTGAAGAAACCCTGAGGTACCCCTACAAAGGAACCCCCCCTCCCCCCAAAAGTGACCCCATTTTGGAAGCTACACCTATCAAGGAATTTGAGAGGTGTAATGAACACTTTGACCCTACAAATGTTTCATAGAATTTAAAAATACTTGGGTTTGAAAATCAAAAATGTACGATTTTTCCAATAAAATGTTGCTTTAAACCATTTTTTTTTTATTTTCACAAGGGTTAACAGGAGAAAATTCACACACATTTTGTTACCCATTTTCTCCTGAATCTGGCAACAGCCATGCATGGGATTCAGCCAGTTCCCTCAGGTTCTCCAGAACTGGTTGTTAAAAATTACAGATCTGGCTGGCAACTGGAGATGAGTCCTTCCATTCCATAGTTTTGCTACTTAGGCTTTTGAAAAGAAGGGTGGTATGTGTGTGTTGCATGTATGCGATGTATATGTGTCATGACGCTGTATGTCCGCCGTTGAGTACGGAACCTGTTGTCAAAAATTTGGATCCCACCCCTGGCAACAGCCCATATGTGGTCATAAAGTGCTGCATAGGCACACAGCAGAGCTCAGAAGGGAAGGAGCGCCATATAGCTTTTGGAGGGCAGATTTTGTGAAATAGTTTGAAGAGACCCTAAGGCCTCGTCCACATTTCCGTTTTTCACTGACGTGTGCTGTCCGCATTTTTCACGGACACCACACGTACCCATTGATTTAAATGTATCTGTTCACATTTCAGTATTTGTTTACTGACTGTGGGTAAAAAAAAAAAAATCATGGGGACATGCACTACTTTGATCAGTGAGGCGGACCAAGCACGGCCATTCAAGTCTATGGGTCCATGAAAATCACTGACACACATCCGTGTTGTGTCCGTTTTTCACTGATGCCTAATAGATTCTTTGGAAATCAATTTTCAGCTGAGCAATGTCAGTGAAATACGGATGCCACACGGATGGTAAAAACGAACACACAGACCAACCACGGATCCTTCACGGATGAAACACGTACGCTTTTTTTCACGGATGTGTCACTGACACGGAAATGTGGACGAGGCCTAAGGAACCCCTACAGTGGAAACCCCTAAAAAAAAAAAAAATCACCCCATTTCAGAAGCTACACCCCTCAGGTTGGCTTACTTTGAGACTGATTTGTACACCAGAATGGTGGTGTCATTTTGGTGCACAATGATGCATCTTAGGGCTCATGCACATGGCCGTTACCTGGCCATGCCCATATTGCGGCCCACAAACACTGGGTCCGCAATACACGGGCATCAGCTGTGTGCAGACTTTAGCATCATCTGCTGTCTCCAATGGGGCTCAGAATCTAAAGGCTCAGGCACACAGCCGTTGTGCGACACCCCCCATCACGGATGAGGACCCATTCACTTGAATGGGTCCGCAATACGGAAGGTCGGTGCAGAACGGAGGCACAGAATTACACACAAAACTATGGAATGCTGCCATGGGGTTTCTCTCTGTGCCTCTGCACCGCAAAAAAGTAGTGCATGCACTACTTTTTTGTGGCGTGGACCCCATTCAAGCGAATGGGTCCACGATCCACATGCGGCGGCCCTACAGTCGGCGCCTGTACATTGTGGAGCACAATTTTTTTTTTTTCCTAAGCCCCACCCATTGTTGAGCATGTGGCTAAAAAGTATGGAAACCCTAGCTGTGAAGATTGCGACACTTTTTAGACAGATTTTTGGATCAGACACTACACATTAGTAAATGTAAACCCCTGACTGTCGCCATAAATTGTGTTCATCATGTTTTACAAACCAAACCAGGGTCAACTGGGCACCTGCATAGGGGCAGCAGTGAAATAGGAGGAAAGGTTGGATTTTCCTGACTTCAGTTATTTGCTTCTCCATTACACTGGTCATAGGGAAGGCTGGTATATCACTTTTGGCTGCATTTTTATATAAAAAAAAATAACAGGAAAACATTTCTATAAAAAAAAAAAGTGGCAAAACTCAAAATATGACCAAACAACATGTGTCACCTGTGTTCAGCCAGGACCCTAAACATCCCCCCTTGTATCTCTGTAAACCAGGCAGGTATTTTTTGTTGGGAGGGTGACAACCCCAGATACACTAAAGCAGGCGGAGCAGCTCTCACGTGACTCTCCATTTGCACACTCTGTATTTAGGACATGTTTTGTATCTGCGCTTCCATTACCACATGTACTGGTGTGTACGGGGTAACAGAGCTCCCTGGTGGAGGCGAGAACCTTCCCACACGAGCTCTGACAGGCGTGTGACACCGAGTCTGTCACGTCTCCCAGCCTCTCTGCTGGCCCCGCCCCTTTCACCCAGCCGCCGTCCATGTACAGATGCCCCGCCCCCAGCCGTGGTTGTCCTTCCCCTCGTAGCTCACGCTGGATCTTGGAGTCTACCCACCATGGACCTGCAGCTGCTGGAGCATCGGGTGCGGGTAACCAGCATTGACAAGTCCGGCCTCTGGTTCTACACTCACCCCATCGTCAAGTTACTGTTCCTGCGGCATCGTACCAGGTATGGGCCCTGAACCGAGCGTGTGTTCATAACAGAGCATCCTCACCGGAGACTGCTCCCCTCATCATCAGCAGTGCCCGCTGAGGGGCCATGCTTGTGGACGTCCAGCCTGCTGTAGGTGTACGACATGTATACACTAGGACTTAGCTTCTCCTGCTGCTGGGGAACTACTACTCTCAGCAGGTTGTCAGTCCATGCTGAGGGTTACAGTGTGATACATGCTGGTGTTCCCTATAGGTGCTGCACCTGAGCCACTTCCACAACATGTCAGCACTTGTGGCCCCTCCAGTTTTTCCTGCTGACTCCATGGTGACTTTATGCAGTTGGTACTGTGATAGAACATGTTGGAAAGTGTCACCACCGTACATTGCATCATACAATGGTGTGCGCGGCAGTTACATATGGTTGTGGAGATTACTGGTATTATTCCTTATCTCTATAGCCATGATATAAGATATTGTAGTCACACAGCAGAGTTCCCCTGTATGCTGCTGTCACGATATATGATATTGTAGTCACACAGCAGAGTACCCCTGTATGCTGCTGTCAGGATATGTAAGATATTCTAGTCACACAGCAGAGTACCCCTGTATGCTGCTGTCACGATATATGACATTGCAGTCACACAGCAGAGTACCCTTGTATGCTGCTGTCACGATATATGACATTGCAGTCACACAGCAGAGTACCCCTGTATGCTGCTGTCATGATATATGATATTGCAGAGTGCCCTTATATGCTGCTGTCACGATATAGAACATATTGTAGTCACACAGCAGAGTGCCCTGTATGCTGCTGTCACAATATGATATTCTAGTCACACAGCAGAGCGCCGCTGTATGCTGCTGTCACAATATAGGATATTGTAGTCACACAGCAGAGCGCCGCTGTATGCTTCTGTCACGATATATAAGATATTGTAGTCACACAGCAGAGCGCCGCTGTATGCTTCTGTCACGATATATAAGATATTGTAGTCACACAGCAGAGTACCCCTGTATGCTACTGCAATGAGGCAGGCAGGCACTAGACTGAAGTGCAGATACGGTAGGCAGACTGGGTCAAATTAAAAGAGTTTTCCAAGACTTTACAACTGATGACCTATCAATCGGTTGTTTTGAGAAGGCACCGTTACTCCTGTGAGCCCTACTGCCTTCTCGGTCCTCACCAAGCACAGCGCCGTACATTGTATAGCGTCTGTTCTTGGTATCACACTCAGCCCTTACTTCTATGGGGCTGAGCTGCACCTCGGCCATGTGACTGAATGAATGTGTCATCACTGACCTAGGAAAAGCTGAGAGAAGGCCGTGGCGCTCATAGGAGTGCCGGTACCTTCTCAGACAGCTGATTAAAGGGGGTCTCATGTGTTGGATCCCCACAGATCAGTCGCGGAAAACCCCTTTTAAACATGAACCGACTTGAAAGTGCAGGGGCACACAGGCAGGATGGCACACATGAAACGCGGCAGTGATACGGACAGGAGATAACGCAGGTTAAACACAGGTAAGTCACAAAAGCACTAGTCTATCAAACACTTTTGCCAGTCAACAGGGAAACCAAAGCTCAGGCGCTCTCCCATTGGAGAGGGTGTCTTAAATACCCAGAGACCAGCAGCCATAAGTAAGTGCCATACTCTCCATGCACACGCCTTAACGGAGCATGGAGAGAAATGGCAGCTACCAGGATGCTGGATGACATAGTTAGTGGTACAGTGTCCCAGCCCACAGGGAACAGCAGGAGGACGGAGGGTAAGGGCTGCACTTTAATGTATCGCCACAAGCTAGTGTTTTTTAATAAAAAAAAAGCACCAAACGTAAAACCCCCTCAAAAACTGATGTGTAACACCAGCCTATCCGAGACTGTGTCCTGGGAATCAGTGAGGCACTCGGGTCATGAACGTCCCGATACATGTCATCGTGGATGGGGATTGCTGGAATATTTTGCCATTTATTTAATATTCAGTCGCATTTATATTGTCTTAATGAACTGGTTAGTATTAATTATACAGTGAATATATTTATTTCAGATGCAATTTCTTCAGTTTGACAGAGACGCCAGAGGATTACACGTTGATGCTGGATGAGGAAGGACTTGCAGGTACAGTTACTTCATTAGTGTTTAGTACTAGTTGTATCAGATTGGGGGCTAGAAGTGCCCTGCAGTGCAGTGTAGTAACATTCCCCTGCTAGTATGACTATTGACATAGGTTGCCATTGATTGGTTGCTTATGTTTAGGTATAGATTTGTGGCACAATCGTCATTTTTTTTTTATTTGACACATAATTATTGTCTTAGGTTATGTATACCTAAAATTAAAGGGATGATCCAACAGTTATAAAATGCTGGAACAGCTTCTTTACAAGCAGCAGTAACATGATCATCTGCAGGGCTACTGACTGCGAGAGCCAGCCATTATGAGTTAATTACTGTCCACTCCATGGTAAGACAATAAATCAGATGTACACTGGGGAAAAAATATTTAGTCAGCCACCAATTGTGCAAGTTCTCCCACTTAAAAAGATGAGAGAGGTCTGTAATTGACATCATAGGTAGACCTCAACTATGAGAGACAAAATGAGAGAACAAATCCAGAAAATCACATTGTCTGATTTTTAAAGAATTTATTTGCAAATTATGGTGGAAAATAAGTATTTGGTCACCTACAAACAAGCAAGATTTCTGGCTCTCACAGACCTGTAACTTCTTCTTTAAGAGGCTCCTCTGTCCTCCACTCATTACCTGTAATAATGACACCAGTTATCAGTATAAAAGACACCTGTCCACAACCTCAAACAGTCACACTCCAAACTCCACTATGGTGAAGACCAAAGAGCTGTCGAAGGACACCAGAAACAAAATTGTAGACCTGCACCAGGCTGGGAAGACTGAATCTGCAATAGGCAAGCAGCTTGGAGTGAAGAAGTCAACTGTGGAAGCAATAATTAGAAAATGGAAGACATAGAAGACCACTGATAATCTCCCTCGATCAGGGGCTCCACGCAAGATCTCACCCCGTGGGCTCAAAATGATCACAAGAACTGTGAGCAAAAATCCCAGAACCACACGGGGGGACCTAGTGAATGACCTGCAGAAAGCTGGGACCAACATAACAAAGGCTACCGTCAGTAACACACTACGCCGTCAGTGACTCAGATCCTGCAGTGCCAGACATGTCCCCCTGCTTAAGCCAGTACATATCCGGGCCTGTCTGAAGTTTGCTAGAGAGCATTTGGATGTTCCAGAAGAGTATTGGTAGAATGCCATATGGTCAGATGAAACCAAAGTAGAACTGTTTGGTAGAAATACAATTCGTCGTGTTTGGAGAGTGAATACTGAGTTGCATCCAAAGAACACCATACCTACTGTGAAGCATGGGGGTGGCAACATCATGCTTTGGGGCTGTTTCTCTGCAAAGGGACCAGGACGACTGATCTGTGTACATGAAAGAATGAATCGTGAGATTTTGAGTGCAAACCTCCTTCCATCAGCAAGGGCATTGAAGATGAAACGTGGCTGGGTCTTTCAGCATGACAATGATCCCAAGCATACCGCCAGGGCAACGAAGGAGTGGCTTCGTAAGAAGCATTTCAAGGTCCTGGAGTGGCCTAGCCAGTCTCCAGATCTCAACCCCATAGAAAACCTTTGGAGAGCGTTGAAAGTCCGTGTTGCCCAGCGACAGCCCGAAAACATCACTGCTCTAGAGGAGATCTGCATGGAGGAATGGGCCAACATACCAGCAACTGTGTGTGCCAACCTTGTGATGACTTTCAGAAAATGTTTGATCTCTGTCATTGCCAACAAAGGATATATAACAAAGTATTGAGATGAACTTTTGTTATTGACCAAATACTTATTTTCCACCATAATTTTCAAATAAATTCTTTAAAAATCAGAGGTCTACCTATGATGTCAATTACAGGCCTCTCTCATCTTTTTAAGTGGGAGAACTTGCACAATTGGTGGCTGGCTAAATACTTTTTTTTCCCCCACTGTACATACAGAATTTGTGATCCAGAAGACATAGAGGAGAGTGCATACATTATTAAATTGCGTAAACCTGGTGAGACAGGTGTACTTTGAAAATTCATGTCCCAATGGCTGTATAATGTAATTGATTGGGTAAAAACGGATACTGTAGCGTGCTACTCTGTATATAATATTGGGGTCATTCACTAACCAGAAATACACCTATATTAGGCGCATATGTGCCACAATCTGCAACTTTTCCCTGCTCACCCCAGGTCTAAAAAAGTGGGCATGGCTTGGGCGGGGAAGGGGACGGGCTGGTAGGCCCGTCTCATTTACCATTTTCTATGCCTGGTTTAGGTGTCGAAAATGGTCTAAATGTAAGACCGCTAGGAAGCTGGCTTACATTTAGAAGCGGTGGCGGCGGATCTGCAGAAGTTGTGTAGAGGCCGACGCCTCTACATAACTCCAGTGGATCCACCGTCAGCTATAGGGTATATTAAGACCCCTCTGTATTAATGACCCCCTATGTTTTTATTAAAATATTCTTAAACAATAAAATTGCAAAAATACAAACCCAACATGTTTCTGAGGCTGACCACTGCCACTTTCATCATGTATGTAGTCTGTCAGCGTCCTCATGGTGGTGATGAACTGAAAACCATATTCACCTAATATCAATCAAGGAATCCTAAAATGCTCAATTTAATATCAGGTGGGGAAACTTTAAAAAGATTATACAGCCAACATGAATTTTCATAGTAAATACCAGGGCTGTGGAGTCGGTAAGCCAAAGCCCCGACTCCGACTCCTCAATTTCCCCCGACTCCCTCATACATGGAGCATGTTTAAGTGATAACTTTAAACAAATTTGCATAAAATCAATAGAACAGATAAGTCATGACAAAAACAGTTTGTAATCTATCAGGCTTCTCTGGGTACAGCTCACTAAAGGCCCTTTTAGACGGGCCGATGTGTCTCCCTGCCCGAGCGCCGATCAGTGATATCGGCGCTCGGGCAGGGAGCCTTTACACGGCCCGATGAATCGAGCGCCGGGCCGCACGAGTGATACAGCGGCCGGGAAGCTCCATACTGTCAGGCGCACATCGCCTGTTTACACAGGCCGATGTGCGCCCGACAGATTGGATCTTTTGTAGAAACCAAAAGATCCAATCAGCCGACGAACGAGCGTTTTGCTCGTTCGTCGGCTGATTAGGGCCACTTTTACACGGGCCGATTATCGTCACTAGCGTTCCTAGGAATGATTTTTCGGCCGATAATCGGCCCGTGTAAAAGGACCTTAAGGCCTCTTTCACACTAGCGTTAGCACGGATCCGGCACCTAAAGGGTGCCAACGGATCCGTGCTAACGCTATACATGTGTGGAGCCGGAGCAGCAATGACACACATTGAAACAAGACACAGACATACATACATACATACATACATACATACATACATACATACTCACATACTCTAGGGACGCCGGCAGAACGTCTTCACGCGCCTCCTGCACGCAGTGATGACGATTCCCCACAGCGCCCTCTGCTGGGCGCAGTGGGGAAACGTCATAGCTACGCGCAGGAGGCGCGTGAAGACATGCTGCCGGCGTCCCTGTAGTATGTGAGTATGTGAGTATGTCTGTAGCCGGATCCGGAATGACCCCCCATTGGAAATCAATGGAGGACATATCCGGATTGCTGGTGTGTCCACACCAAACGGATCCGTCCCCATTGACTTGCATTGGGGGTCATTCCGGATCCGTCTTGGTGCGGATGCCTGGACCAGAGAGCAAACCGCAGTTCTCCGGTCTGAAGACGGAACGGAATGCTTTCAGGAGCATTCCGTTGTCTTCAGTTCAGTTTTGTCCCCATTGACAATGAATGGGGACAAAACTGAAGCGTTTTATTCCAGTATTGAGCCCCTATGACGGAACTCAATACCGGAATTTTAAAACGCTAGTGTGAAAGTAGCCTAAGGCTGTAGAGGTATTGGGCCCCCATGTGGGATAAATCTGCAGGGAAAAAAAATCTATTTTTTTCTTTCAATTTAAAGACTATGGACATCTTTTTATCATTGCATTTTACTTATTTTGGGCTAAAATCATTTTTTGAGTTGGTATTAAAAATTTTCTTTCTTTTTTTTTTTCTCCCCGAAAATTGCCCCCAAAAATGTCCAGAGTTTTTAAGGACTATTGATTTTTAAGCTCTTTTTTTCTGGCCATAACTTTCTTTCCCTGTTCATATAGCTGTATGCAGTCTTGTTCTTTTGCTTGATGCCATTTATGGGTAAATATAAATTAATAAGCTTTATTAAACTTTCAGATAACCTTTCAGAATAATCTGCAATGTGTGTACATGTATCTGACCTTTATATGACTTGTATATGGCATTCTTTAGCAGTTTTCTCCCTTGCAGGCTGCATCTATAATTCTCACTAGTCTCTGAGCTGGTGAGAAGAAAATCATTCAAACAATGTTTAGGACAAAATATAGAAATACAGATGTAAAGCGCTTGGAGTTAGATAGACAACTTATTATTAACTGCTAAATGTGCTGAATCTTTCCTGTCTCTCATGTTTCTTTTTCTTTCTGCACTTCCTCCCCACTCCATATACTTCTATGGGATGATGTAATCTGATCCTTCAGTGAGCAGGCAGCCCGTCTTCGTCTCACCTGTTTAGGAAAGGCGGGAGGGGAGGAAGAAAACAGCTGGTAACTCTGCAACAAGGCATTTTTTCTGATGATCTATATTACAAAGTTTTTTTATATTCACCAGAACTATGTATTTATAGACGTTAAAACATTTTCTGAAAGTATGGTGACCATTTTACATTTTTTGGGGGAAATAATGGGGGGAAAGCTATTCTGCCATTCTTTCTGGCACTACTAGATGGTTTATTTTATTCTATGGGCCAATACAATTACCAGATTATCAAATATGTTTAGTTTTTTACTGCTTTTGCGCAATATTAATAATAAAATATTTAAAACATTTTAAGCTTGCTGTATTGTACTTCATTGAAACTGTCAGTTTCACACTGACGGTTGCCTATGAGACCCAGCCTGGCAGGGTCTCCATTGCTGGAAGACCCAGAAGCCTTTGCAAGCCATGCCAACCAGAGAGAGCCAATGGGTTAAGAGACGAAGCCCCCTATCTATATATATATCCCTTAATCAGTATTGACCGTGGCATCTAACGCGTTAATCTACAAACATTGGAGATATCACCAATGCTGGCGGTAACAACAGGGGCCTGGCGGTCAGCGAGTACAGGCCCCTCTACTGAATGAGCGAGTACAGCTCCTGTCTGATCAGTGCACTGTATATATACAGCGGAACGCGGTAACTCACTTCCCACTGTGCCATACATGTACAGCGCTTGTCAAGAAGCGCATTTTAATCCTACTAAGATCAATAAATTATAGCTTATCCTGTAACAGTGACACTGTCTTCTAAACTGCCTGTAGCACAGTCTAATAAGCATATGGAAGATAAAGGGTGACCTTTCCTTCCAAGGCAAAGCATGAGCACCCTGCATTGGCATTCATGGGGGAGGCCAACGAGGACAGATTGTGCCCCCTTCCTTTATCTAACTGCTTTAATTGTGTAGTGGCCATTAACTGCACATGTAGGAGGCTAAATGGCCGGAGATTGGAGTTATCTCCAGTGAAGTGCTGGAGTCAGTGCTGGGCTCCAAAGGTGTTTGGGTTGCTCAATTTTAGCCCCGCTCGTTAGGATGGGAATAATATCAATGTCACCATTTTAAAAAATAAAGTGAAAATCAATATGCATTCAAAAAGGCAAATACACAAATCAGTTCCATGAATTTGCCAGCCCTGGTGTGAAATCAAGATTATCTCCAACTTCATCTAGGGCGGGATGTGCGAAACGGGGAAATACGGGAAAATGCTGCCCATTAAATGGATACAGTTGTGTCCATGGGGTCATAAACTTTTTGTTCTTTCTTCCCCGTCCTTCCCTCTCGTCCCCTCCAAGGGGACTCGAACCTACAATTGCTCGACCACTTGTGCAGTACCCTGCAGTACTTCTGAATTGCAGTGTATTGTGATTTCACAATTACGGCTCCTGAACATTAGTGTGTGTGCACTGCGCCCATATTGTGGACCTCAAACAGTAGGTCTGCAATATATGGGCATCGGCTCTGTGCACTCTGTATCACGGATGCGGACTATTGACTAGAATGGGTCCACAATCCTCAAGAGACAGTCCCCACCGCAGACAAATAGGACATGTTCTGTGTTTTTGTGGTGCAGAGGCGCGGATCGAAATTCCACAGAAGTGCTTTGTAATGCTTCCGATGCATGCCTCCGCTTCATATCTTGAGGATTGTGGATCCATTCAAGTCAACTTTTCCGCATTCGTGACCACTGTTTGTGGTCCACAATATGGGTAACGATCAGTCAATGGGTCCGCATCCGCAAATGGCGTGCACATGGATGGTGCCCATGCATTGCAGACCACTCGTGTGCATGAGCCCTTATCCTATTACACTCTGTATTAGAAGTAATGAACTTTTAGAAATTCCCCAGATTCCTATGCCATGTATGATGCAGTTAGCACAGTGGACATCATTTTATGCCTTCTTTATAAAGTCTTCCATTTTGTTTTCATAGAGAGTAGCCTGTTTTCTTGAGCATCCGTTCATTTCCTACACAATAACTGATTGATGATGTCCACCTGCCAGTCCATTGTGTTTGTGACATGACTTTAAGGCCTGTTTCCTGATCTTTTCCTGGGATGTATCAGAGTGTGGGAATGGACCATCTGGCTAGTGATATAATGGCTGGCACGTGAACAGCACGGTGCGCACGCTGTTCTGCTTATGGTGCATTGCATGTTCTGTAGGTATAATTGGCTATATAATCATCGGGGGAGGGGAGGTTCATGGTATGCTGTATTTCCAAGGTGGTTCCCACAGCCTGTGCAGCATGGATTTCATATGTTTACACCACAGAGACAGCCGGTCCCATTAGGAATGTTGATGCTGGGCAGGGAAGTGGAAAGGAAGCATGCCAGGAAGGAAACCAGGACGCCCAGCTCTGTTATAGCAGTTACAGTGAACTGGCTCAGCCGTCATGTTTGTGCAGCTAACGCATATGTGTCAGTGATACAGCAAGGCATGTGTGTCGACATGAGAAGTGTGACTTAGCACTGATTCACCGTATTGATTTAATCCTGTGATTAAAGCTATGCCCTGCAAGCACATTGTAGCATTTGTCAGCTTTTAGTTTTTTCGGATTCGGCAATGGGCACATTGCTCGGTGTCACAATCCAGTTGACGGTTGTTGTGATAATGGGGTAATCTCATCCGATCCTTTGAACCGCACATAAATGTTCCTGATCTGGAATAGCCGTTTGGAAACAGATGGGAATAATTCAGTTGAGATGGAAACAATTTTCTGTTCCCGTCCGAGTAAAACGTCTCGGCATGTGAAACCAACATCAGTATAATTATTGAAATGTCTATTGGTTTGATGCCTTTAGGGTACGACCGCACAGAGCTTTTTGGACAAGTTTTTTAGGCAGATCTGCCTGCAGGATTTTCTGCCAAAACAAGAAGTGGATTTGAAAGGAATCAGAAATATAAGAGAAGGATTTATACTTATCCTTCCTGGTGGATCCACTTCTGGCTTTGGCTCAGAATCCTGCAGGCAGATCTGCTTCAATACCTCATCTGAAAAACTTGTGTGGCCATACTCTTAGGGCCGGTTCACACGACTGATGCAGGGGAAAAACAGCTATTTGTTTTTTTATGCAGTTTTTTTTTTCATTCATTCATGTTCACTTCAATATAAAGCTGCATTTTCAGCTAGAGGTTTTTGCCGCAGATCTCCACCAAAAAATGCATGGACTTGCGTGGAGCTGTTTTTTTTTCTAGCTTCCCATTCATTTCACTGGAAGATTCAGAAACACGCCAAACACTCACACAAATGTGCACTATTTATTTCGGTTTTTGCATGGTTTTTTATTTATTTTTGTGAATTCAATGCAGTTTTGCCACAGATCTCATCCTTCCATTGAAAAGGGTAAAATCCACACAAGGAAAAACACAACAACAGTTGACATGCTTTGGATTTCAAAATCCAAAGAGCAGGTAAATTTCCATACCGAAGAAAAAAAGCTAAGTGTACATGAGATTTGTCTAATCATACATTTTGCTGGTACTTTATTATGCTGCGGTTTTTCTGTACAAAATCCACATGGAAAAAACACACATGATCCGCCCCATGTACAGGCATGCTTAGGTTACCGCAACATGTCACAGCTGTGCAACGTTTTGCAACAATGTGGCTTCGGTTATGGTGCGTTTTCTTCCAGCAAACTTCAATTACTGTACATTTATCCCTTCATGACAGGGATTGTCTGTTGTGTTTTTAATTTCTTACTCCCTGCTTTCTTGGAGCCATAGCTTTTTCATTTTTCCATTCACATAGCCGTGTGAGGACTTGTTTTTTGCCGGACAAGTTGCACTTTAATGGCACCGTTTGCTATTGCATAGGATGTAGTGGGTAGCTGGAAAAAATAAAATTATTTTTGGGAAAAGTGACTGATTTTGAATTTTTATATATTTTTAAAACTTTATTTTTTAGGCCCTTAAGTGGACCCCAATATCCAATCATTAGATTGCTATTTATGTAAAGTAATGGAATTACAATTCAGTGCTGCCACCTGCTGGCTTGAATTGGAATATATAAGTAATAAGCCTAGTTCAGGGTTTGGCTTATTACAGCAACGGAACGCCTTCTCTGATGTCAGCCAGGGAGAGACGTTCCTACCCAGGAAGCACCTGCTTTTGTGTTTTTGGCTTCTCAGATCCGTGGTCACACTTGACCATGGCATCTGAGAAGTTTAAGGTCTGCAATTGACATTACCTCCGAAAGCAGACATTGGCCCCAGCTGTCTGCTTTTGATTCTTTATTTTTTTTCCCCCACATCCAAAATGCAACTGAGCTACGAAGTGTGCCAGCATCTTAGTTACTTCATGTAAATACAGGCCAACATCTTGTAAAGTGAAGTGAAGCAGGAAGCCCCCGCTTCTGTGTTTTCGGCTTCTCAGGTGCCGTGGTCACACACAGCCCCAGGTTTCTGCTTTTGATTGTTTTTTTTTTTTAAGCCCAACATCCAAAACACAACACAGCTACGAAGTGTGCTAGCATCTTAGATGCTATATGTAAATACAGGCCATGATCTTGTAAAGTGTCCCTATAATTCTGTTCTCTTTTGCCTGATCAGACTTCAAGTCTGTCTTTCATTTTTGTTCTACAAAAGCAAGATATAAAGTCTAACTACGCACTGTCAAACTGCATATGCCATTACATCCTCCCAGTACAATGTCAGAAGATGCCATGTGTGGTCTTAGCATTCACAACCCCTGACCAACTTCCCCCTACCAGTGGGGAAGTTGCGGTGGTAAGTGTTAATTGTGTGGCAGCAACTAAATGTATATGGCTAGCTTTACATTTCTACTATCTTAGAATTTACTCAGTTCATGACAGTGGCATTGACCTTTCCAGGAGCCCTAGATTGAAGGCTCCTTGAAGCATGTAGTATGAGAGCTATGACTTTTCTAATGTGTAAGATCACTGATTTGCAGCTTGTAGCATCTTCTGTTGGCTGTGTTGGGACTGATGGTCACTTACTGATAACACCTAGGTTTCCAAATAAAATATCTTATTTGAATTGGAACCTGTGTGTGTGCTCTCCCTACTTTGGAATATCTGTAGAAATATTCAGGGGATGGCTTGGCTTTTCTGGGGCCCCAAACAAAGTTGTGTCTGGGGACTTCTCAAAGTACCCCCACAGCCCTACTGGTAAAGGCATATTTGGATGTATATTACGTATAGCACTACATAACTTTTACATGCAGTGATGTCTCCTCTGATGTAGATGTTCTCTTTCCTCTTCTTCTCTGTTTGGACCAGATGGCCATGATGAATTATGTCAGCCACGTCTTGTCTCCGCATAGTTTGTCATGCAGGTTCCTCACTTTTCCATCATCCTCACCTACCTGGTATCCCAACAGTAACCAGTTGGGAGTGTGTACCTGCACAGTCTGAAAAAACGGCAGCACTGATTGGATAGAGCAAGGCTAGGGCTACACGGCGACAGTTGTCGCACGACAGCCATCGCAGCCCGATCCCTGAGTAGAGGGGTTCCCATAGAGATGAATGGGATGCCGCGGCAGTCGCAAGAAATCCAACTTGGATGGATTTCTTGCGACTGCCGCGGCATCCCATTCATCTTTATGGGATCCCGCTACTCAGGGATGGGGCTGCGAAGGCTGTCGTGCGACAACTGTCGCCATGTAGCCCTAGCCTAAGTCTGTGCAGGTACACATACCCAACTGGTAACACCACTTTGTACCCTTACTACAGACTGCTAGCATTTCATTCATAATTTGTAGTAGAAATATTACATGGGGAATGCATGAAGTTATTAAAACAGGCATGTCAGGAGTGGTGAAAGGTCCTCTTTAACCCATGTTGCCTATTATATGAGCGACATGATGGGGGTCACTGTTACTTTTGGGCCTGATTCATATGACTGTATTTTTGCTCCACATCTGATCAGTGTGCTGTTCACATCTGTATGTCCAGACCCTCAAAAAAGGTGAAGAATGACTTCTGACACCTAGGTCTGGCTTGTATAAGCAACAAAGAGTGGCTAAATGGACATCCCAATCCCATCTGAGCATCCTCCACCCCATGCAGGGGGTGAATTAACAAACCAGTTTCAAATTAATATTTGTGACTTGACCCTTATTTTCCCCTTCAGGACAGGCGCTGTACATGTATGGCGCAGCTAGCAGGGAGTTCCAGCACATACATGTAGCTGCGCTTGCTCATTCAGTGACAGAGGCTTGGTTGCTACTAAATATCTGTTGGCATCGGTGAAAATGCTGCTGCCGATGGATTAACCTCTTAGATACCGTGGTCATGCGGATCGCTACATCTAAGTGGTTTACACAGGTAATGAGCTCCCTCTCGCCTCATCAGTCCTATATTAGCCAATGACTCATATAGCCTCCACAGGCTGGGTCTCATAAGCGACTGTCAGTGTGAAACTGACAGTTCCAATAGAGCAGGGGTGCACAACCTGCGGCCCGGGGGCCACATGCGGCCCTTGATACCATTCTGTGCGGCCCCCAACCATCTGGAGGCAGACATGTATGTCTGTCTTGTGGCTGCTCACATGTATTTTCCATGTATTCTCTCATTAGATGGGAGTCCTGGAACTGTAGCTAGACATTAATGGTATGTACTGTGTGTTCAATATGCCATAAATACAGTATTTCAGTTGTTAATACCCCTTTAAATTTTATTTTCGGCCCTTGACGTTGGTTCAGTCGGACAATGTGGCCCCCACCTAGAAAACGTTGTGCACCCCTGCAATAGAGTATAATAAAGCATGTATTGTACTGCATTGGAAAATGGATCAGACCCTCAAAAGTTGAAGTCTCGAAGTGGGAAAAAAAACAGTTAAAAAGTGTCACTTTCTCCTCATCAAGCCATTTTCAATTGGAAAAATACATATTTGGTATCACTGCATCCATAAAGACTGGCTCTATAAATGTCATATGTGCCCCAAAATGAAACCAATACACTCGCCAGGGGAAAAAAAAATATGGCTCAGAAAATCGTGACACAAAAACACAATCCCCCCCCCCCCCAAAAAAAAACACCTTTGTTTAAAGGGGTAAAACGTAAAAAATGCTATCTAATATTGGTATCGCTGTAATAGTACTGACCAGCAGAATAAAGAGAACATCATTTTTGCCACAATAACAAAACCCCAAAAACAATGGCAAACTTGCTGCCTTTTCTTTATCCTGCTTCCCAAAAAAATAAATAAAAAGTGATCAAAAAGTCACATGTACTTCAAAATAGAACCAATGATAATGGCACCTCATCCCACAAAAAATAACTCCTCACACAGTTCTGTTGAGAGGTAAAAAGTGTGGTTTTCAGAAAATTGGTACCCAAAAGGCAATCCATCAAAACCCAAAAATGGTCGTTTCAGAACTCTGCAGTGTACCCAAACAGCAGTTTATATTCACAAGGCATTTCAGTACCAAGTATAACCCGCCTAAAAATTTAAAGGGCTGAGATGTGTCTCAGATAGCACAAGCTGGTAACAACATATTGGGCACTGAAACATATTGGGTCTGTGTTAAACTTGCAATTTTCACTTTTTCATGGTCCACTGTGCGTTAATTTCTGCAAAATAGCAGTGGTGTCAAAATGCTCGTTCCACCCCCTGTAATACCTTGAGGGGCAGAGATTCCAAAATGGGTTCAATTATTGGGGGTTCCGTTTATTATTTCACACCAGAGCCTCTACAGTTGTCAGCACAAGCTGGGTAAATCGCCACATTGGACTAAATGTGCATATTATTCATCCTGAGATTAGGGCCACTATGTAGAATGTTTCTGAAACCAGGAAGCACAGCATAGTAATAAGAGGGCTTGCCTTTCACACTGGCATATGCTGGGCATGCCATATTGGGCACTGAATTGCCTTATCTGTGAAAAAATTGCAATTTTCACTTTGGGCCATCTACTGCTGGGGTCAAAATGCTCACTACACCCATTGGTAAATACTGTGAGTAGTGTGGTTTCTCTGCAGTTGTTGGCCAATGCTGTATAAATCACCAAAGTAGGCCTCTATGCACATGGTGCTCTTTCTCTTTTGAGCCCTGCAGTGTGCCCATACAGCAGTTGACGACCACATATGCCGTGTTTTGGAGAAAATGCATAACAAATTGTGGGGTCCACTTTCTCCCATTACCCCTTGTGCAAATGAAAAATTGGAGTTTAATGGAAATGTCACCAAAAATTTTGTCTGCCAGTAAAAACCAGATAGTAACACATCTCCTTTTTTTGTAATCTGTTTTTATTTTCTGAACATTATTATGGGGGCTGCCATCTTGCATGAGCTGTTCTTAACAGCGTTTTCAAAGCATTAAAAAATTGCTTTATGACAGTCACCAATTGTGAATGGTGGATCCTGTCTTATCTACACACAGAGGTGATATAATTACAGTCCGGATTAGAATGAGTTAACTGCAGTAAAGAGATCTGTACAAACCAAGACGTTGCGCCATTAATTAGACGTAGTGGACAGTGGAAAAATTGCAGGATTTTTGGTTTTAGTTTAAATATAAAAAGTGACATGGAGAATTAAATATGACATCAAAAATTATTTAAAACTGTTAAAAATTTTTAAAAAAGTGATTTAAACAGCAGGTCAGGAAGACACATTCTCTTTAAGGCCGCTTTCAGACGAGCGTGTTGAAATCTGTCAGTATTCTAGCTCAGGATCCTGATACCTTCAGTTTTGTTATCAGGATTTCATCAAGATTTACATGCGTAGTTCTTCCTTCCCTCATTATTTAAGCACTGTACAGACTGTAATGTGTGTATTTGGAAACAAATCACAAAACTTGGACATGCTGCGGATTTCAAATACTGACGGAAATTATACACCCATGTGAATAGCTCTATTCATTAACATTAGCAGCGGATTTCGGTACATTAAATCTGGATTCTATACGCATTGCAAATACACTCGTCTGAAAGCGGCCTAAAGCAACATTTTACAGAAAAAATGTACATGTAACTTTTCATTTTGACAGCCAAGTGTTTCCAAATTCTATAAAACGCCTGTGGGCTCAAAGCACTCAGTATACCCTTTAATAAATTCCTTTGGGGGGGGGTCTGGTTTCCAAAATGGAGTAACTTTTTGGGGGGTTTCCACTGAAGGGATAACTCGGGGTCTCTTCAAATGCAACATGGCACCCAAAAACTGTTTCAGCAAAATCTGTACTCCAAAAGCCATATGTCACTCCTTCCCTTCTGAGTCCTGCAGTATACCCATACTGCAGTTTACAACCACGTATGAAGTATAGCCATATTCAAGAGAAAATGCGCAACAAATTGTGTGGTGATTTTCTCCTGTTAACCCTTGTGAAAATAAGGGCCAAAGCAACATTTTATTATGGGGTCAAACCACTCAGTACACCCCTCAATAAATTCCTTGAAGGGTGTACTTTCCAAAATGGGATCACTTCTTAGGGATTTCTCATGGTCTCTTTAAAAGTGTCATGACGCACAAAAACATTCCAGCCAAATTAGCCTTCCAAAAACCATTTCGACCACATATGGAGTGTTTTTGTAAACTGCAGAATCAGAGTAATATACATTGAGGTTTGTTTTGCAGTTAACCCTTGCTGTGTTATAGAAAAGTTTGGATCAGAATGGAAAATCTGCCTCTTGTGCTGTGTTTCCTGGTTGTATAAACGCCCTACAAACCCCCTAATCTTTTGCCTGGACATACAACAGGGCTCAGGAGTAAAACAGGAATGTGGTGATTTACACTGCTTGTGCTACCAACTGTAGAGGTTCTGGGGTGAAAGAAAAAATACACTCCTCAAGAAGTGACCCCATTTTGGAAGCTACAGCCCCAAGTATTTATTAAGGGGTGGAGTGAGTATTTTGACTCCACAGGTGTTTTGCAGAAATAAATGAGCAGGGGGTGGTGCAAAATGAAAATTGCTAATTTTCCGCAGATATGGCACTTCAGTGCCCAATATGCTTTGGCCTGCTTGTGTCATATGAGACACACCAAATGTTTTTTTTTTTCTTTTAATTTTCTCCCAGCTGAGCAGTACGAGGACTTCTTTTTGCAGGATAAGTTGCCATCATCATTGGTTCCATTTTAGGGTAAATACTTTATTACTTTTTGGAAAGCAGAATAAAGAAAAGGCAGCAACTTTGCCATTGCTTTTTGGAATTTGTTATTGCGGCGTACACCATGCATGAAAAATGACACGTTAACTTTATTCTGCTGGTCAGTACAATTACAGGAATACCAGTTGCATATAGTTTTTTATATTTTACCATTTTTACACAAAGCATCTTTGAAAATTTAAGTTTTTGCGTCGCCATTTTCTGAAACTCTATTTTTTTTTTTCTGGCTATTAGGAGCCCTTTCTTTGTAGGATGAAGTGACTTTTTCATTGGTAACATTTTGATCTCTTGATATTATGCTTTTTGTGAGGCAAGGTGACCAAAAATTGGCGCCTTTTTTTTTTTTTTTTTTTTTTTACAGAGTTCACTTGATGGGCCAGAACATGTGATATTTGTATACAGCCGGTCATGACATAGGCGGCGATACCTAATATGTCAATATTTTATTTTTTTAATTGTAAATAAAGGGCGTGTTTTTTTTTTTTTTAACTTCAAACATTTTATTTATTTTAAACTTTTTTTTTTTTGTCCTGCTATGGGACTTCAACTTTTCAGGGTTTGATCTGAACTGTCCGTAGCTGTCTGGTTCCAAGATCTTTGAAGGACCTGGGGTGACCATAGCAGCCATCAGCCCCTCGTTATTGCAGTGCGAGGAGCCAATTGGGTCAGAGAGGGAGCACCCTCCCTCTGCAATCCCCATAGATGCAGCGGTTAGCATTGACCGCAACACCTGAGGGATTAATCTGCCAGCATCTTCATTTTCAGCGATACCAGCGAATACAGCCGCTGATTAGGCTTGATCCTTGCGCCATACATGTACAACGCGTGTCATGAACTCACTTTTCCCTGCGCCGTACATGTATGGCGCATGTCAGGAAGGGGTTAAACTTAAAATCAGATTTACTGTATTTGAAATTAAGAAAGATTCTGGGTTGTATAGAGATCATTTGAGTTTGTTCCCATGCTGAATGCAGTATCAAGTTGTTCTCTTTCCTCGTGATTACACAGGGATATATGCCGCCGATAATCATGCATCATTCATTGGCAAATCGTCTGGTCGATTATATGGGCCAGTTAACAGGAACAAGCATTCCTAGGAACACCTGTTCCTGATAATTGGCCCAAAAATTGTGTGGTCTAAAAAGAGCCTAAGTGTTTATACAGAGAATGCTATCAGTCACTGATAACACCTTCCCCATGTACAATGAAACCAGAAAGAGCAGAGAGAGAAATTTATAAACTGAAAAGTTTCTGTTTTTTCCCACAAAATGATATATCAATCTGCTCAGCTCCTTCTCTCTATAACCTGCTGCCTGCCGAATACACTGCATTTTGTGGTGACTGCTGGTCTTTAAAGGCATCTCCAGCATCATGCGTTCAGAGGTAGTCCGTGCTACCAAACCAGGTTTTGTCCAGCCCTGGTATAATGTGTAGGACTGCAGGTAAATGTTTCAATGTAGGAATGTTTCTAGGCATATGTTTGTGCATTTGCTTGGGCTTATCTTTTATAGAGTCATATTACATGTATGTCTAATGTAGATCGGATCTATATTTGGCAGAGTTACCACAGTCCAATTTTCTACACGTGGCAGAGAATACGTGGAGAGTCCTGAATGTGCTGTCCAACGGGATCCAGACTGGAGGTGTCACAAAGATTGCCAAGTCTGTCATTGCTCCTCTGGCAGAGCACAATGTCTCTGTGCTGATGCTTTCCACGTACCAGACTGATTACATTTTGGTAAGATGAATATTAAGTGAATCTTAAACTGCATGTAAGCAGTTTATAGTAGACTCAGTGACAAGAGATGTGTGTATTGATTTATGATCAATTTATTTATTGCTGTTTCTGCCTTCACTTATGACTTATTAAATCATAAGTCACTCCCCAATATAGGGAGAATTTTTTTTCTATTGATTTAAAGGGAACCTGTCACGTTGAACATGGTGTTTAAGCGGAAGGCAGCTTGTTAAAGAGCAGGAGGAGCTGATTGATATGTAGTTTTATGGGAAAAGATTCAGTAAAACTTTCTTTTACATTTAAATCTCTGCTCATTCTGGGCTTTCAAGTCAAGGAGGCAGTCCTATCAGTGATTGACAGCTATCTCTACATACAGAGCCATAGAGGGAACGCTGTCAGTCGCCTCCCTGATTTCAAAGTCCAGAATGAGCAGAGATATAAATGTATAAATTACAAGTTATACTGGATCTTTTCACAGAAAACTATATATTAGTCTGTTCATCTCCTCCTGCTCTATAACATGCTGTTTCATATTACATTGCATTTTCATGATGATAGGTTCCATTTAAACATAATTTGGGCCAATAATGTCTTTGTGATAGGTGGTTTTTATCCAACATTTAAATTTGTTTGGCTCCTACCTCTTTTTCACGGTAAATTGGGGCCTGTCGATTCTGCAGTTCTCCCTTTTCTCATGAATGATGAATAATGACTAAATGAAAATGAAGACCGAGCTTCAGAGAGCTAGTCTGAAAAGTTTCACTGTGAACGGCATTCTGCAGACTGCTATGTACTGTATAAACATGGAAGATACAGAAGCCAAACGAAGCAACATTTGAAAAAAATTATGACAAACATTTTATAGCCCTGAATACATCTAAACCAATAAAATGTGTCCACACCATGGATACACATCTCCCACTTTTTTTTTTTAATATGTTCACTAATGTTTTACATGCAATTATTGGTAGTCTTTACTAAGCATCGATTGTACAACTTGCAGTGCCAACAATTCTTTACTTTTTAAACTAAAGATGTAGGCGTAAATCTAAAAAGCAGTAGATTAACTGGAGGTTCAGTGATGGGCCACAACAGACACCAACCTCTTAAAGCGGCTCTGTCACCTGGGTCAAACCTATACCACCAGGCATATAGCCGGGTAGGGTTGCTGACGCTGATTAAAATGATACCTATCTTTTTATCTGTAGGAAGTAGCGTTGGTGGAGAAATTTGAACTTTTATAAATATGCTAATGAGTTATTGGAGCACCAGGAGGCGTGCTTATGCGTTCGGGCGCTGCTCCAGCAACGCCCCTGGTGTTCCATACTGATGTCCATCTCCTTCAAATCACGCCTCCTTCTCTTTAGATTGATAGCCCTTGACCTCTGGTCTAGCACTGAGATTTTGCGCCTGTTCACCTGCTGTCTAGAACAGTACATGCACACATCTATGGCTTCATCAACATCACCGACGTGAATGGCGCGTGTGCAATATGCATATTTGCTCATCAGGATGAAGACGATGTGCACACGCGCCGTTCTAGACAGCGAGTGCGCAGCCTGTCAATCTAACGGGGGGGGGACCTGATGTGAAGGAGAGGGGCATCAGTATGGAGCATCTCTGATGCAGTGCTTGAACCACATAAGCGTGCCTCCTGGTTCTCTAATAGCTCATCATTATATTTATATAAGTTCAAATTTCTCCACAGGGCTACTACCTACAGACAAAATATAGGTATCGTATTAGGCTACTTTCACACTTGCGTTTGCAGGATCTGTCTGTGAGATCTGTCCAGGCTCTCACAAACGGATCCGTCATGATAATACAACCGTCTGCATCCGTTCTGAACGGATCCGTTTGTATTATCTTTTACATAGCAAAGACGGATCCGTCTTGAACTCCATTGAAAGTCAATGGAGGACAGATCCGTTTTCTAGTGTCGGACAAAACGGATCCATCCCCATTGACTTACATTGTGAGTCATGACGGATCCGTTTGCATCAGTTTCTTCATGCGGACACCAAAACGCAGCAGGCAGCCTTTTAGTGTCCGCCTCCAAAACGGAATGGAGACTGAACTGAAGCAAACTGATGCATTCTGAACGGATCCTTTTCCATTCAGAATGCATTAGGACAAAACTGATCAGCCTGTGACGGATCTCACAAACAGATCCTGCAAACGCAAGTGTGAAAGTAGCCTTAATGAGCGTCAGCAACCCTACAAGGCTATATGCCTGGTTGTATAGGGTTGATCCAGGTGACAGAGCTGCTTTAACTACTGAGCCCATTTTCAAGGTAAAGGGGTTATACCATGAGTAATTTTAAAAAGTGAAAATCAGACATCATATAGGACATGACAATCTCTTTCTAACAAAGCTAGAACCTCACATAAATCCAGAGATCTTCCCATTCATTGCTCTACTAGATTTATATCAAGTTGACAGCTCAAGGGGAGTGTCTTTTCTGCTGCAACTAAGGGGGAGTGTTCATGCTCTCCCTATCACAGCTCAGGAGGCAGTTGAAGGATGAAACTGAGCATGTGCGACCTTCTTAATGAGTCGTTCAAAGAAATAAGAAATTAAGTGGCACCATAAAGATACATTTTACTGAATATCTCAGTAGCTATACAAAATTTTTAATTACATGCAATTACAAAAGTATTCAGATCCAGGTACTGGCTTGAAAAATGTAGAATATTTTTCATGGGACAACCCCTTTAAGTGAAAGCTAATTTTCATTTTTACCTCTTAACAGCACGTCCACAATCAATATTTTTTTTTTAATTGTGCATATGTGATGTCTTATTTTGCAGGATGAGTTGCAGTTCTTTTACCCATCAATTGGGTTACGTATATGTATAATTTACATGAAATTGCCTTTTTTATTTAAAAAAAAACTTTTATATAGTCCTTCTAGATGCCTTTAAACTTGTCATTTATTTTTCACTGTAATATAGTTAGTTGCTGTATTACTGTATGTTCGTATACTGAAGCAGTACAGCTTTTTTGTATCCATTTTGTTGTTTTTTAGTCTTTTGTGTAATGATATTTATGATACTTTAGACACACATTAATTGGGGTTTGGTTGTCTTTCTAGAGGAGCATAATGTACATGCTATCTGTGCCTATATGGAGATTTATTCTAAATGCCATCACTGGAGTCAGGAGGGAATGTTTTCCCCCCTAAACAATGAGGAGATTTGGCAGATACCTGATAGGATCAACATTGCAGTATGATGGGTAACATAGTAATATAGTTTATAAGGCCGAAAGAAGACAACTGTCCATCCAGTTCGGCCTGTTATCCTGCAAGTTGATCCAGAGGAAGGCAAAAAACCCCTGTGAGGTAGAAGCCAGTTTTCCCCACTTTAGGGGAAAAAAATCCTTCCCGACTCCAATCAGGCAATCAGAATAACACTCTGGATCGACGACCTATCTCTAGTAACTATAACCTGTAATATTATTACCCTCCAGAAATACATCCAGGCCCCTCTTGAACTCTTTTAGTGAACTTACCGTCACCACCTCCTCAGGTAGAGAGTTCCAGTCTCACTGCTCTTACTGTAAAGAATCCTCTTCTATGTTTGTGTACAAACCTTCTTTCCTCCAGGCGCAGAGGATGTCCCCTCGTCACAGTTACAGTCCTGGGCATAAAAAGATGATGGGAGAGATCTCTGTACTGACCCCTGATATATTTATACATAGTTATTAGATCTCCCTTCAGTCGTCTTTCTTCTTGATAGTCTTTCTGGGTACTGTAGTGCACCCATTCCAGTTATGACTTTAGTTGCCCTCCTCTGAACCCTCTCCAGCTCTGCTATGTCTGCCTTGTTCACAGGAGCCCAGAACTGTACACAGTACTCCATGTGTGGTCTGACTAGTGATTTGTAAAGTGGCAGGACTATGTTCTCATCATGGGCATCTATGCCCCTTTTGATGCAACCCATTATCTTATTGGCCTTGGCAGCAGCTGTCTGACACTGGTTTCTGCAGCTTAGTTTGCTGTTTACTAAAATTCCTAGGTCCTTTTCCATGTCAGTGTTACCCAGTGTTTTACCATTTAGTATGTACTGGTGACTTGCATTATTCCTTCCTGTGTGCATATCCTTACATTTGCCAGTGTTAAACCTCATCTGCCACTTCTCTGCCCAAGCCTCCAGATCCATTTGTAGCAGTGTAATTGTCCTCTTCTGTGTTAAATACTTTACACAGTTTAGTGTCTTTTGCAAAAATTTACATTTTACTGTGCAAGCCTTCTACAAGATCATTAAAGGGGTTGTCCGAGTTATGACAAAAAATATATAGCACTGTAAATCTGATGGGCAGCAATATATAACTAAGTTAAGCAAGTTTTAGGCAAAAAAAATCCATATTTCCTAATTTCCCTGGTTCTCTTTTGGCCTTTGTTTACATGCAATAACAACAATCTCAGCCCCTCCCCCTTCCCCCCCCCCTCTCTGCAAAGGCAGTGAATACAAGTGCTGAGTGACATGTCTGCCTGCTGGAATACTCAGCAGCATGTTGTATGTGTAGGACTACAAGTCCCAGCTGTACAATGACACTGCTAATACACACAGGAATTTCTCCCTACCTGTTCTTGTACAATACAATTCCTCTACAGCTCTTGTGCCCAGCATTTGTCTCCTCTCACTGCTGCAGCTACTGTTTGTTATAAAGCCTTGAGCCCTCAGTGTGTTCTGGCTGAAGGGGTTAATGTTTTATCTGAAGGATACCAGGGAGAAAGCAGATAGCAGGAGCCCGGCAAAGAAAGGGGGCGTGGCCAGTGACGTCTCGTGTACAGACTGTTATCTGAACTCTGAGGCTTGTAAACGAAACATCACAGAGCAGAGAGATAAGGTGACATCACAGGTCATGTGACCCTCAGTCAACTCTGAGAAACCAGCAGCTTTAGAAACACAAAGTATATGGGAAAGTTGTTATACCTGACAAGATAGAAACATATAAAGAACAAAAAAATAACTCGGACAACCCCTTTAATAAATATATTGAAGAGAATAGGGCCTAATACTGACCCCTGTGGTACCCCACTAGAGACAGTGACCCAATCTGAGTGTGCACCATATACTAACCTTTTATGTGGTACATTGTCAAATGCCTTGGAGAAGTCCAGATATACCACATCGATTGATTGCACCGCGGTCAAGTCTAGAACTTACCTCCTCATAGAAACTGATTAAATTGGTTTATTGGTTTGACATGACCGATCCCTCATGAAGCCATGCTGATATGGAGTTATTTGGTTATTTTCATTGGGGTACTCCAAGATAGCATCTCTTAGCAAACCTTCAAATAGTTTACCCATGACAGATGTTAAACTTACCGGCCTATAGTTCCCGGGCTCTGTTTTTGGACCCTTTTTGAATATTGGCACCACATTTGCTATGCGCCAATCCTGTGGAACACTCCCTGTCAGTATAGATTAAATATCAGAAATAAGGGTCTGGCGATGACATTACTTAATTCTCTTAGGATACAGGGGTGTATGCCATCCGATCTATGCCTTTTTTTTTTTTTTTAACTTAAAGTTTTTGTCTCACTTCAGCAAATGGCATTTATATAGACTAAGTTTGGGCTCTTACTAATTATTGTGATTGTCCATATTGTCTCCTTTGCTGGCTTGATTCCTATTTCCATTACATTATACACTGCTCATATTGAGGTGTTACGCCCCCCCTGCAAAAGACACCTGCCCCGCCGGAGTGCGCATAGTCTGGTGCTTTTTCCTATAGTATGCAAACACAGCCACCGCTGCTGCTGGATTGCAGGGTGGCCGTAACCCCTGGATATGAGCAGTGTATAATGTGATGGGAAAAATGAATTAAGCCATTAAGGAGGCAATATGGACAATCACATTAAATTAATAAGCGGCTTGTATTAACTTTAGCTACATAATAAATGCCACTTACTGAAGTGAGACATCCCCTTTAACTGTGTAACTACATTAGTATGTCTTCTGTAGTTATGTTTTAAAGAAAAGGGCAAAGGACAAATTAAAAATTCAGAAAGCTAAACTGGTAAATCATTCTCAGCTTGGGGTTAATAACATTAATAGAGAACTTACAGTTTGCTTTTCCTGCTAATGAAGATTGGGTTTTCATTAAGAAAAACTACAGCTTTATGTATTCCAATACACTGCAAGCTGCAGAATGATGTTTAGTGCCAAACCATCAGATGAGCTTTCTAATGGTTAGTCTCTGGCCCCTCTCCTGAGCAATAATCTGGCTGAAACCTGATCAAGTCAGTGCTGCTGCAGTTTTTAAATTGATTTTTTTTCCCCCGTTGTCAACAACATTTTAGTTTTTTTCCTCTCCACCTTACAAGAGCCATAACTTTTATATTTTTCCGTAAACTTAGCAGTATGAGGATCACAAGTCTTTTAAAAATTGCATTATGTAACCCTATTTTGACACACTTGGTTTTTTTTACCATCAACAAGTTAGTTATGTAAGTCATCGGTTTCTCCATAGTGAGCTGTAGCTTTTAATGGAGAAAATTTGGGTACACAGAATTTCATTTCATTTTTCTTTTGGAGACGAGGTAACCAAAAATGCCAAATCTTTCTTTTTTTTTTTTTTAAATTACGTGATAACATTTTGCTTTTTTTTTTTTCTCAGTGGACTTGAAACTGCAATCAGTTGATAGCTTGTACAATACACAGTCATACTTCTGTATCACAGTGCATTGTGTTTTTACTGGCATCTGTTTTACACTCTGCCAGTGTGATGCGGACTTTATATCTGCAGCATGTCAGTCTTTGCTGTTATTTCTACAATGAATTCCACAACAAAATCTTCATCATTTTGGTTCAAGTTATCCTTCTGAAGAATTCCAGCAGATCAGCTGCGGATTTAGAATTGCTGTTACACCAGAGGCAGAAAAAAGCCCGAAATTTGGGAAGGAGACTGCCAATTCTGCAGTTTATCAGAAAGCACACAACATAGTCTGTAAATAGTCCCTGCTGTCTTCCCTGTCGGTGTACTCTAGCTTGACCAGAATCACCCTTCAGGCCATGATCTGGCCTGAGCTAGAGACTTTAGCAGCAAGGACATATCAGATGCATCCTTGGCTTAATAAGCTGTGTTTGCCCTGTAGAGCTCAAATACACTTCATCTATGACCTAGCAATACAGTTAACAGGAAGCAAGTATCTACACCTCTTCTACCAGTTTCCGATATTAATTAGTGTATATGGTTTGTGTTGATAACAAGTGCTAGAAAGATAACTACTGGTCCCCATGCAAAAGATTAAAATTAGAATTTTTTTTTCAAATATTTTTTATTTCATTTTGTAAATATAAAACAAACACAAACAGTGTTCATATTCAAAACTTTTGACAGATTTCAGTCCATCTTTTGTTGCATACATTTGAATACAACAAACGCAATCATACAACTAAATAGCTTTTTCCTTCCAGGGCGTGTCGCATACATTTAGTATAATCAAAATAAATTGAAAATGACATAGACCAACAAAACACTGTCCCCCCCCTGACCCTAATACGCTCGGACTCTCATACCTGCGTGCCTACTGTGCTCTCCATGGCCAAACGCACTCCCGCCATGGCAAGATGCTCAGTTACTGAGTGAAAGCCTCACCCAAATACCACTGGGTCAGCCTGAATGGCTCTACTACCTGTCTCCTCTTCTCACTTCCAAAGTGCTGCAGTATGAAAGATCTCCATTTCTTGAAAAACTTTGTTTGCTTTTCCTTATCCTTCACAACTAATAACCTTTCTGTCCACTACACCTTCTTCAAACTATCAATAACTTGAACGATAGTCGGTATGTGCTGAGATAGCCACTCCGCTAAGATACACTTCTTTGCTGCCATTAAGACAGTATGCGCTATTGATGGTAGGTGTGCGCTTCCCTCCCCAAATTAAACTCCCTTCCCTCCTCCCGAAAGAAACAAGACCGTCCCGCAGTCAAGCTTGTCCCTAAAACCACTCAACTTCCCTATCCGTGTACTGATGTCCTCCCAAAACTTCTCCAGTTTCGGGCATTTCCATAATCCATGCATTAGATCCGTTTTAGCCATCAGGCACTTAGGATCACAAGTTGTCCCATCAGGCTTTGAAGGATTTGCTGGCAAGTCAAAAGCATATATGGCCCTGTGGATTATTTTCAATTGTGTTTCCCTCCAGCTTTCAGAGGTGATATGTTTTCTAAAGTTGACCCAGCCACTCAGGATGTCTTTGCCTATTTCTGGTATGTTAAGTTGTTTTGACCAACCTTTGAAGACTGAGTTTACCTCCTCTGAGCAGAACTTGGACCTTATAAAGGAATATATGCCTGAGACTGAACTTCTACTCTTGGATGTAATAAAGTTATCAAAAGCGTTCCAAGGGGCTTCTCTGGAGCTGTCTTTTAGCTTTGATTTGCAGTAATGCATGACCTGGTGATACCTAAATTGCTGAGCTCCCTGTAAATCATATTTAGAACCGAGCTATTGTAGTGTGAACCATCTAGGCTCTGTGTCATGGATCAGGTCTCCTACTCTATATAAATTCCTTTCCCCTTCCAATCCTTATAGATACTGCTTGTGAGACCATCTGGGAAATCCGGCGCTCCCCATAACGGCAGATGCTTAGAGCACTGATAAGAAAGCCCAAATAACCTTTGTGTGACCTTCCAAGTAATTAGCGTGTCCCTGAGAAGGATCGACTGCTTCACCTTAGGTGGCACCTCTCTAAAACTTGAGTGGGCAAGCGCTAGCAAGTTCCAGGGCTTCGCCAGATGTCTCTCCAAGAAAGTATTGGAATGGAAGGAAGTGCCTCCTCTCCAATCCAAAATATGGCGCAAAAGACAAGCCAAGTTGTAGCCTCTGATATTTGGAAAATTCACCCCTCCCTCCATTCTGGGCCTCATAAGCTTTTCCAAAGATATCCTAGGTCTTTTTCCCTTCACCCATGACGGCACCCTTGCGACTAGGACCTCCCATCGAGGACAGGAAACCTGCTAACATATAAAAAGGTACACACCCCTGCCTCACCTCAGTTTAGGTTTCCTGTCCTCCGGATGAGATGTTCTAGGGGGCGGTTATTCCGTTCCTATCCTGCTTTTCTTCTTTAGGTACAGACTGCTGCGGACTGCCCAGGTCTACTTTACCTTAACGGGGCAGTATCCGGGCTGCACAGGTCTCCGGTTGGAGCTGTGGCCAAGTCTCCCCTCCCTTCTGTCTCCTTTCCTCCTCGGGGGGGACTGCTGTGGCCATGTCAGGCGGTCCCTCCAGCGGTTGCCGGTCCGGCCGTGAAAGCGGCGTTCTGCGCGGGCGTCCGCGCGGCCGGAACCCGGAAGTAACCGCGTCTTTCATCACTTCCGGGTGGCGGCTGTGGGCCCGGCCTCCGGAACATGAGGAGTAACCATTGGTTAAAAGGAGGCCTGGCGCGCCTTACAAATGGGCACAGATGGTGGGAGCCAGCAGACAAGCCTGCAGCTTGACGGCCGTGTCCTGGGTGGAAATATGGAGCCTGGAGACGGTGGACGCGCAGACCCTGTGGAATCCTTGAGACCCCCTAGTCCGGTACAGTGGCAAGGATGTGGGTGATACTTCTGGCGGTAAGATCCATCTTTAATGGGGGTTCTGCTGTCCCTTTTTTGTATATTTTAGGTAGCAAAAACCCCTAAGAAGGTACCTTACAAGAAGAAACATAAGGAGTGCAGTGGCTGTAAAGTGCCTTTATCTGCAGATTATTCCAGGCCATTATGTCAGGGGTGTGTGGACAAGCTACTCATGGAAGAATCTCAGTCTTTGTCCAAGACGATTAAGGCCCTGATCAGGTCTGAAGTTAAGTTGTCACTTAAGGCGTTCCAAGCTCCCCGGCCTAGCTCCCCAGAAAGGCATATGTTGGAAGGAGAGGCGGATTTGGATATATCAGAAGGGGAAGTCTTAACTAGCCAGTATAGTTCTGACTATGATTCTCCCTCAGAAGATGAGGCCGCAGGGAGACCTCTTTTTCCGGTAGAGGATACAGACTTATTACTAAAGGCAGTAAGGGCCACCATGCAGCTGGAGGATTTTAAACAACCTAAATCAGTTGCAGATCAGGTGTTTGAGGGGCTGGCACCTAAATCTCGGAGAGTCTTCCCCGTACACAAGAACATGGACTCTTTGATTAAAAAAGAATGGAAAAATCCCGACAGAAAATTCTTTATTCCCTCCTCAGTTAAAAGGAAGTATCCCTTTGAGGGAGAAGTGTCTGATATATGGGACAGAGCACCGACGGTGGACGCCCCAGTGGCAAAGATGGCAAGGAAGTCAGCGGTGCCTTTTGAAGATCTGGGATCTCTGTCCGATCCGCTTGACAAAAAGGCGGATACATATCTTAAAAGGGCGTGGGAAGCAGCTTCTACTAGCTTCAGGCCTACTATTGCTGCTTCCTGGGTTTCCAGATCTTTAAAGTTGTGGTTAGGTCAGTTAGAGACACACATTAAGGATAAAACGCCCAGGGAAGAACTGTTAGCTTCTTTACCAACGTTTATTAAGGCAGCCGATTTCCTGGCGGACGCATCAACCGATTCGGTTAGGTTCTCAGCCAGAGCGGCCGCTATGTCTAATGCAGCCAGAAGGGCGATTTGGCTGAGAACATGGAAAGGTGACCAGGGATCCAAATCTAGATTATGTGCAGTGCCATGTGTAGGATCCAGACTATTTGGTCCTTCGTTGGACGAGGTCCTAGATAGAGCTTCCGATAAGAAAAAGGGGTTTCCCCTACCACAGAAGCCCCCCTTTTTTCGTCGGCCCAATAGGGGGTTTAGAAAACAGAGAGGTGGTCAGTCAGACAGGGGGTCCTCTAGATTCCCTAAAAAATCTTCAGGGTTTTTCTTTAAATCACAGGATAAGCCAAGAGATAAACAACAATGACGCCGGGCTTCAGGTAGGGGGAAGACTGAGAACCTTCTTTTCAGCTTGGAGTCAGATAACTCAAAACAAGTGGGTTTTAAAATTAATAAAGGATGGTTTCCACATAGAGTTCTCTTCTCCCCCTCCAGATTTTTTTGTCTGTCCCGCTCCATCTCCAGACCCTATAAAAAGAAAGGTGCTGGAAGTAGAGATGTTGAATCTATTGCACAAGGGAGTAGTGTCCCCTGTCCCCTCGGGAGAAGAGGGGAGGGGGTTCTACTCTCCCTTATTCACGGTGAAAAAAAGAAACCAAACGGGTCGTACAGGGTTATACTCAATCTAAAAGAGCTAAACAAATCCCTCAAATACAAGAAGTTTTGTATGGAGACTCTGAAGTCCACCACGAATCTCCTCACAAAAGATTGTTGGATGGCAAATATAGATTTGGAGGATGCCTATTACCACATACCAATTGGTCAAGCATCACAAAGATTCCTAAGAAGGACAGTGTGGATACAGGGGCAGTGTGTGCACCTCCAATTTGTAGCTCTCCCGTTCGGAATCTCTCAGGCGCCGAGACTTTTCACAAAGGTAGTGGCAGAAATGGTAGCCTTCCTCAGGTTGAAGGGAACTCAGCTAGTGCCCTACTTGGACGACTTCCTAGTATTTGCTCAGACAAAGGAGAGACTGATCGCAGACCTAGAATTGACATGTGCAACTTTGAAACATCTAGGTTGGAAAATAAATTGGTCCAAATCAAACATTATCCCAACTCAGTCCTGCGTATTTCTGGGAATATTACTGAACTCAGTGGAAGAAAGAAACTTTCTCACCTTGGAGAGAAAAAATCAGCTAATTCTGCAAACTCAGCATCTGTTTCTCTCCTACCTGTGCACGATCAGACAAGCAATGTCGGTTCTAGGCCTGATGACTTCGGCTATACCAGCAGTGCCCTTTGCCCAAGCTCACTCAAGAGATCTCCAAGCAAATATTCTGGACATATGGAATGGCTCTCCAAATTCTCTGGAAACAAAATTTCACCTTACCTCGAAAGCCAGAATGTCACTCTTATGGTGGATGGAGATAGACAACCTAGACAAGGGGTCAATTGGTCAGTGCAGAACCCAATCTCTCTGACTACAGATGCCAGTGCGTGGGGTTGGGGAGCTCATTCTCAGGGGGAAGCTTGGCAAGGCAGATGGGACAGTTGGACAAGACGGAAGTCATCAAACTTCAGAGAGCTAAAAGCTGTTCTTATGGCATTACAAGTGGCATTTCACTCTGTGAATCGAAGGAACATTTCCCTTTACACAGACAACACAACTACAGTAGCGTACGTGAATCGTCAGGGGGGTACCAGAAATCCTGCCCTTTCGATGTTGTCAAAACAAATTATGTCATTCCTAGAGGAGAGAACGTTGAACCTCTCTGCAGTTCACTTAAGAGGAGAACAGAACCAGGTGGCGGACTTCCTAAGTCGTTCCTCCCTGAAGCAGGGGGAATGGACGTTGAACGCAGAAATCTTTCAACAGGTGGCTCAGATGTTTGGCCAACCCTCCATAGATCTATTTGCCACCAGAGCCAACAGGAAATTGGGAAGATTTTTTTCCCTAAACACCTGGGATGGTCCAGTAGCATTGGACGCACTGGCTCAGGATTGGAGGACGGAAAGGGGCTATGCCTTTCCACCATTTTGTCTTCTCCCCAGAGTTCTAAGGAAGGTAGAGAGGGAATCGGCAGCCATAATACTAATAGCACCCTTCTGGCCGAAGAAAGCATGGTTTTCTACCATTCTGAGGCTAGCAATACTTCCGCCCTGGCACCTGCCAGTCAGGGAAGATCTCTTGCAACAAGGGCCCTTTTTCCACCCCCATCCAGAAATTCTGAAACTGTCTGCATGGATGTTGATAGGCAGGTTTGGTCCCGTAGAGGGTTATCCCAATCAGTGATCTCTACCATCTTAAACAGTAAGAAACAGGTTACTGCTAAAAAATATTTAAAAGTATGGAAGACCTTTTCGGAGTTTTTGGGGGAGGACCCTGACCCATTGTGTTCCCCCTGTATTCCTAGAATTCTGGAGTTTTTGCAGGCAGGATTAGAGAAAAAACTAAAAACATCTACTCTTAAAGTCCAGATTTCAGCGCTAAGCTATTTTTTTTTTATGTAAAACTGGCAGAACATTCCTGGGTTAAGAGATTTTTGACAGGGGCTTCACGGGCTCTTCCCAGAATTAGAACCCTTTCGCCTCCTTGGGACCTGAATACTGTCCTTTCGGGTCTCTGTAATAGTCCGTTCCAGCCAGTGACTGAAATCCCGATCAGGATTCTAACGATTAAATTAGCCTTCCTGTTAGCAATTACCTCGGCAAGGAGGGTGTCTGAGGTTCAGGCGTTTTCTGACCCTTAGACTCCTTTCTCCCTAAGGTAGTGTCAGATTTTCACAGGGACCAGGAGGTGGTTCTCCCGTCCTTTTGCCCTAACCTGGCTAATGAGTTGGAAAGGAAATTCAATTGTTTAGATGTGAAGAGATGCCTTTTAACATACCTGGAGGTTTCTAAGCAATGGAGATCAGATGAAAATCTGCTTCTTCAGTTTTCAGGACGTTATAAGGGGCGTAAGGCCTCTATTAGAGTCATTGCTAAATGGGTTAAGGAGGCCATTTGCTTGGCCTACTCTTCTCAGGGTCTTCCACCTCCGGTTGGTTTTGGGGCCCTTTCCACGAGGTCAGTAGCGACCTCCTGGGCAGAAAGGGCGGATGCTTCCCTGGCCCAGATTTGTAGGGCGGCTACGTGGAGTTCTCCACATACTTTTTTTAGACATTATAGGCTGAACCTAAATTCTGATGCAGCTTTTGGGAGGAAGGTGCTGCAGGCTGTAGTCCCTCCCTAATATGTTTATTTTTCAGTCGCAAGGGTGCCGTCATGGGTGAAGGGAAAACAAAAATTGCTTACCGGTAATTGTTTTTCCAGAAGCCCATGACGGCACCCCAAAAAATTTCCCTCCCATTAATTAATTTAAAAAAAAAAAAAAATTATATATATATATAATATATAGAATGTTAGGGATGTGGGAGAGTGTCTCCCCTTCTCTAGTTTAAGATTAAGTTTGTTAGTTCTCGCCTCCGGAGTTTAGTCATTTTCTATAACTGAGGTGAGGCAGGGGTGTGTACCTTTTTATGTGTTAGCAGGTTTCCTGTCCTCGATGGGAGGTCCTAGTCACAAGGGTGCCGTCATGGGCTTCTGGAAAAACAATTACCGGTAAGCAATTTTTGTTTTCCAGACCATATAAAAGCGGAAAATTGCTTGTTCAGAAAAGAGACATCCTTGTGCTTTAACAAGAGCGGTATCGTTTGGAGTGGATATAGCAGCCTTGCGAAGCACGACACCTGCCTACTAAGTTCAATGGGAGCTTAGTCCATTTCTTCAGGTCTGAGGATATTTTATCAATAAGGGGTCTATAGTTCAGACTATATAGTGTAGTGGCTTGGCGTCCAATTTTTATTCCCAGGTATTTAATACACTCCTTAGGAGTTGATATGTCATACATCTTACCCAATGATACTTCCCTATCTGAGTGTCCTTTAAGATTTAGCAATTCACACTTGGATATATTAATCTTGTAACCAGAGTATCCCCCAAAATCCCTCAGGACAAACAATATTCTGGGTAAGTTTTCCTGTGGATTGTCCAAAAACAAGATAACATCATCAGCGAATAAGGCTAATTTGACCTCTTGTTTTCCAACCTCAATGCCTGTAAAAACCCCCGGGGTTAACAAAAATCTAGCCAAGGGTTCTATTGCAATATTAAATAGCAAGGGTGATAGTGGACACCCCTGTCTCGTCCCCTTCTGCAAACTAAAGGGCCTAGATAAGAACCCTCCTGTGTGTACTCTTGCCTGAGGGCACTCATATATATGGTTCAGCAAGTTCCTGAAAGCCCCACTAAAGCCCATTTTGTCCAGCACCAGCCTCAACCACTGCCATCGTACATTATCAAATGCTTTTTCTGCGTCCAATGTCAGCAGGGCTGGTGTTTCTCCGTGGCGGGGCTGGTGCTGCACTCTATCAAGTACCGCCAACACAGTGCGGATATTAGTAACCGCGGCTCTTCCCAATGTAAAGCCTACCTGTACTGGAGTGATCAAAGTAGGCATGATGGTCCCCAGCCTATCAGCTATCAGTTTTGACAAAATTTTTGCGTCTACATTTATCAAAGAAATGGGCCTATAAGAGCCCGGTTGTGTTGAATCCCGGCCCGCTTTTAATATAAGTTTGATGTAGGCCATTGAGGCCGACCACGGTAAGCCTTCTGCCCCCAAAGCGTTGTTATAAACCACCACCAGTGTTTCCGCCACTTTAACCCTCAGTATTTTATAGAACTCTCCTGAGAGTCCGTCAGGCCCTGGAGCTTTACCATTTTTTAGGGAGCCAATTACTTTCAGTACTTCTGTTACTGGGGCATTCAGCATTTCCAGTTGCTCCGGGGACACTGTTGGCAAAGGGATGCCAATAGCTTTCCGGCTTTATTCCCATATTTATACAACGTCGCCTCCCACTCGGTTACATGAAACTGTTCTCTCTCAGCCAGAGATTGTTGTGCATCTTTCCACTTCTAGAGGCTAGCAGAGGAAGGGGAATTAGCATGTTCTAAATAATCCTGACTCAATGTATGAGTCGCTTTAGTATACTTGTCATTCATTTCCTTTTTTTTTCCTGACACATATGATATAATTCTGCCCCTGAGCACTGCCTTTGCCATGTCCCAGAATAGACCGGGCTTTGGTTTATGTTCGGGATTATCCGAGCTATATTCCACCCACCACACCCTCAAAAGCAGGGCAAAATCTTCATTCGTAGCCAGGTGAGGCGGGAACCTCCACAATATATCGCTGCCTTTTTTTATATGTATCACCCAGGGTCAACTCCACTGGCACATGGTCCGAAATGACTATATTACCCATTTCAGAGGAAATAACTCTGGGCAGCAGAGAGTGTTGAACCAGGAGATAGTCAATTCTGGACCACGAATTATGTGCGTGGGAGTAATGAGAGTATTCCCGTCCCTCCGGGTGAAGATATCTCCATGTGTCCTCCAGACCCCCCGATTCCAGTAGCGAACTCAGAACTCCCCCTGAAGAGTAATTACATGCTCGCCTTGCTCCACCATAATCTCTCTTCCTATCTGCAGCTTGTTCCACAACCTCGTTTAAATCCCCTCCCACCACCTTAGCACCCACTGTCTGCATCGCCAGACAGGTTTCTAACTCCGCAAAGAAAGGTTTGTTATCATTGTTTGGGCCATAAACATTGAATACTTCTAATAAACCACATGATGTATTTATAGAAAGATGCAGTAATCTGCCCTCCTTATCTGGCGTCACAGACAACACCTTACAAGGCAGCGCTTTGTTTATCAAGGTAACTACACCCGCTGACCTCCCCTGTGCAGAGGACCCAAAAGCTGTACCTACCCAAAGCTTGCACATCCTTTTCCATTCCCCTTCACCCAAATGCGTCTCTTGAAGGAGCGCTATATCAGTTTTTAACCTCTGTAAATGGCGCAAGACCATCATCCGCTTTTCTGGGGAGCGGAGCCCCTTCACATTCCATGTGACTATGCGCACCATCCTGCATTTAATAACTGCTGTCTGTGATAAACATGGATTGTGTGCAATACATTTGTGGGGGTCAATGGGCTCGTAAAGGCCATGTGAGGACGTGTGCCGTCTCGATTAGACTGCTTCCCTATAGACGCGCTCGGAAGGATCATCATTTGAACAACAGTACCAACTGGGTTAACATAAAACGCAGTAACATACAAAAACATGAACAGCCTGACCAAAAGGCTAACTTTCTCTCTTGCTCCCTCTACTTTAGCAATACTTCACTTTCTCTTGGACTTCACTTTTTTTCTGAAGCCTCCTCTAATTCTTGTCTCCCCCCTGTTTAGCAGCTACCTACAGGAGTCTGCTACATCAAACTCCAACAGTAAATCACCTTTAGCTTCTGCCAAAATGAACTAGACCCCATAAATTTTCATACATCATAAAAAAAAACAGACAAGCTATGAACTGTACAGAAATACTGAGCATAAATCTCTCTGGTTAACCCCACTACTTATCAGTCCACGGCAAGAGCTGCATAACGGTTACTTCTTTTAGGTCTCTGTGATTTCGGAGAGCACCTAGAGTCCCCTTCCTTCCGCTCTGTTGAGGGTGTCGTCACCCACTCCGTTGCCCGATGTTCTCTATCCATGGATGCCTGCCTGGATGTCCTGGGTCCTTCTTTAATACCCTCGGGGCATCTGCTGTGGGAGATCTGAAATCCCACCATTTTCGTCTTCTCCATCTCTTTACTAGAGATCCACCCCTGGGCCTCTGCAAACAACATGGCTTCATTCGGAGTAGACAATATTTTCAGGTCTTCTCTCGCTGCCTGAATCTTTAGGGTTGCAGGGTACAGCAGTTGAAACTTTATTTTTTTGGCGTATAGCGTGGAGCACACCATGCTGTATTCCCTCCTTTTCCGCGCCACTCCTGCCGAGTAGTCGGCAAAAATTAGCACGTGTTCTTCCCATACTTCCAGGGGAGACCTCCGCGCACGGAGGGCTCTAAGGATCTCCTCCTTGTGATTATAGTCCAAATATCGTACTATAACCTGACGCGGTCGATTCTTGGACTGTGGTGCAGAGGTGGACTGGGTCTTATTTGTTTGGGGTGGACCAACCCTGTGTGCTCTTTCCGCTCTTTTCGGGCCCTCCAGGCCTAAGGCTTTTGGGATTTCTTCCTCGCACAAGGCATGTAGTTGCGATGGTTTCACCGTCTCCGGTATCCCCAATATGCGCAGGTTATTTCTGCGAGACCGATTCTCTAAGTCCTCCATGCGATCACGGAGCTTTGAGTTTTCTTGTATGAGCTCCTTTATCTTTACAAAAGCTCCTGAGGCGTCATCTTCTAGGTAAGATACCCTTTGTTCCACCTTCTCCAGTCTCGAGGAATGCTGTTCCACCTCCGCTCTAATCTCCTGAAGCGTGGCAGACACTGCAGTGATGAGCGTGTCCTTTATATCCGGGGCTAAATGCTTTGCAACCTCTATTGCAAGTTTCTTATAGTCCAGGCTTGGGCCAAGGTTGTCTGGCATTGGTATCTCTAAATCGCCGAGGAACAGATCTGGCGAGCGTGCTGCGGCCTCCTGGTCTTCCTCACGCTCCTCCGGCGCCATATTGGATCTTTCGCCGTCCACCTTGTGCTGCCCATGCGCTGGTTACCCACTGCTGCGAAGCAAGTACCTCTCCATGAGGGGTCAACAGGGGTATTTCTATGCTTAGCCACCACTCGATTATACCGAGAGGCAGCTCAAATTGGCGCTTTCTGGCAGATATAGAGGGGAGGTGAAGTGGAGCTCTTCCCTTTGCGGCTTCATATTCCAGTAGAGCAATCAGCATCCAATTGCTAAGAGAATTTGATTCTACTCTATTGAGAAATCTCAGCAATTACAAAAAAGAAAATGCAAGTGACTCTCCTGGTGCAATTTTAAAGAATTCTTTAAGCTGCTAGATGCATTCCTGTGAGTAGAAATTTCTGAGCTATTTTTGGATTAAGAAAGAAAAAGACTAAGAATAGCCCTATCTGAGAGTGCTCCACCAGAGCTAGGACCCATTCCTGGTGGACACTTTGGATGTGTCCTTATATAACTTGTCATTTTGTCCTGTGATGTAGACAAATTGTATACACAGCTGTTACACGTCGACATCCGGAAACTTCATCTGGAGCTTGTTGGCCATATTTAGATTGTTATTCTCTCTGACTCCCTTGTGGCCAAAATTGACAGGTAGTCCAGCTTCCTGCACAATACTTTACTCCATATTTTTGCAGGACGTTACATTCCACTGTCAATAAAAAATATTCTAATCTTACATATTAGTCCCTGCCCCATAGTGCCTACAATGTGGGTATATTGTAGTGAGAAAATATAAATTCCATGCCAATGGATATATACCCAGAACTAGAGTGGTAGCAGTCACTCCCTATATATTAATAGATAAGCCTACAGTGAAATCAAATTTCTTGTCTTTGTCAAGACAGCGGATCGGAAAACCTCAGGCTCTGTTTGCTGGAAATAGGAATGGTCTCACTGACTGGAGCATGTAAAAGGACTGACATTACATCACTGTGGTTGCAGGGAAGTGGCAGGAAGAATGTAGCTTCTCTGAACTCTGGTCATTTATTGTCAGAAACACTGCCACTTGTAACAGAAGATATTGCCATAGCATCATTATACAGGGGAACCGCTCTGTTTAAAGGGGTTCTCCGGGAATTTAGAAAATGAAAATACTTAAATATTAGTTTATTATAAATATATTCCCAAATACCTTTCATTAGTTATAGTGGTTCGAATTGGCGGGGGAGAAATCATCAGGGGAAATAAAATGGCCGCCGTCCTATTAGTACACACAGAACCTGTCCTAATCACGCAGGAGGACACGTTACTTCACAACACTGAGCTAAAGAGCTGCCTCATCCTCCTCTTTGCTCTACTTGTCAGGGATTATGATCCTGAATACAGATGATAAGATCTTCAGCTGCTCAGGAATGGGGAGACATGAAGTACAGAGAACAGGGTGGGCATACGGTAATGGAGACTGCATACAAGAACTGCTGCTCATTATCCTCATCCCCCCCCCCCTTTGTCCCTCATGTCTCCTCATGATCTCCATTCCTACATTCAGAGATTCAGCTGAAGATCATATTAATGAAGATCATAATCCCTGACAAGTAGAGCAGAGAGGAGGATGAGGCAGCTCTTTCTCTCAGAGTTGTGAAGTAACTTGTCCTGCTGTGTGATTAGGACAGTTTTTGTGTGTACTAAGAGCAGGGCTGTGGAGTCGGTAAGCCAAACCCCCGGCTCCGACTCCTCAATTTCCCCTGACTCTGACTCACTCCCTCATACATGGCGCATGTTTAAGTGATAACTTTATACAAACTTTGCATAAATCAATAGTACAGATATGTTTGTAATCTATGTTTTACTAGATATCTTTACTTTGAACTTCCAGTATCAGGCTTTTCTCTGGGTACAGCTCACTAAGGGCCTGACGTATGAAAACGGTCTAGGTCTAAGACTTTCTTTGTTGCCCATAGCAACCAGAGCCCTCCTTTCATTTCTCCAGAGCACTATATGAAATGAAAGCTCTGATTGGTTTCTATGGGCAACAAAGAAACTTCTACACCTAGACAGTTATCATACATAAGGCCCTAGGTGTTTTACAACAGAGGAAAAGCAAACTAAAAGATAAAGCATCCAGAGAGAACATGCACTGGACAAGTGATTTATGCACAGTTTATTGAAAGTTTAGATATACTAAGAAGTACTTGGCTTAAAGGGTCTTTCTCAGCCAATTGATTCACTGACTGACAGGCAGTTTGCACTTACTCTGTCTCCTCAGGCTGTGGGTGGGTCTCTAGCAGTTATTAGCATATATTAACTTACTCTGACAGAGCAGGAGATTGTGATCTCTAACACAATTACAGTTAAAGCCATGCTTCTCAGTCCACACAACACATTTTGCTTACTGCAGGTAATCACTCAGAGCTCAGTCCCATCTTCAGTGGAGGTGTGGTCACTCCTGCTCTCAGCCAATCAGATAAGTCTTTCTGGTCTGCAGGTTACCATAGAAACCTGTGTACAGTGAGAGACCTGCTGAACTATCTATAGTTCATGACTGACCAAAGTATTTAGAAAATGTCTCTTTTAACTGTCCCTTTATGTTCAAAGCTAATCTTTGTAACTAGTGAGAACACCTCTTTTAATCCTGTTTTCTCCAGCAGATCTGAGATGAGTCTAGCCATTCCTTCCCAGTGCCTTTTTCCTCTGATCTGTAGTGGAGGAGCTTCACTTCTGAGCATCTACATAAAGGGCAGCACACATTTATCTCAACTAAAAGCCTAGATCCTTAGTTCAGGAATAGAACAGAAATTTATAGGACATTTCATCATTTTCCTAAATTCTTATTAAAATATATTCAGCACATACTGCATTGAACTAACTGTACCAATTTATTATATATTTGTGGAGTCAGTCCATTTTATACCAACTCTGACTCCACCAAAATGGACACCGACTCCACAGCCCTGACTAATAGGACAGCGGCCGTTTTATTTCTCCTGATTGCTCCAAAGACAAAATGAGCCATTATAATTAATGAAAGGTATTTGGGAATCTATTTATTATAAAGTAATATTTAAGTATTTTAATTGTCTTAATTTCCGGAGAACCCCTTTAAAGGACCTCTAAACAGGAGATCATAGTATAAAGATAGAGCACGATTTAAAAGAGTATTCCGCATTTGCAAATGTCAGCATCAATTGACAGGAAACAACACATATTTTCACTTGTGATAGTGACTGTTTTTCTGTAATGCCCCGTTTTCCTGCTCCATTCTGGTAATGTGACATTTTCCATGGTGTTGGCTCCCTATGCCGATGACATCACGTCTACGTATGAGGCGTGGCAAGGCTTGTAAGGCTCTGCCCTGTAGACGCATTATCATCAATGTCCTTGCCTCTGAGGGCAGTGTTCTGCTCATTCTCCTGTCCACATGCGTAGTCTGTTTTGCGGCCCCGCAAAATAATAGAATGTCCTATTCTTGTCCATTTAACAGGACAGTTCTATAGAGGGCCGGAATTCTGTTCTGCAAAATGTGAAACACACTCGGGAGTTATTTGTGTTTTGCGGATCTGCAATTTGCGACAGCAGAAACGGCAACGGCCATGTGCATTCACCCTTAGGATGGAGTTTTCCAGCAGGGCTTCAATTATCTGAGACGGGAAGGAGAGACAGAGAACTGATTCTGCAGACACGCCTCATGAGTTTTAATCACAGGTTGCAATTATGCTGGAAAATAAAAAAAACAGCTTCTGTTAGAATGAACATGTGCATTTATTTGTTGGAACCAGTCCAGCAGTTTTATATGGTGTTATCATTAGACTGATGTTCACTGAATGGCCATTGAACCAGTCAAGAACCTCTGAATATAGCAGGAGCTGTCACATATTGCTGGTTTATCTTAAAACAAAGGTTTTAAGTACTAAAAAAAATATATCACAACATTATTCTCCTCTTGGTATTTTTGGTCTTTTATCTTACTAGATGAACTGGTCTTTATTTATCTCTTTGCAATCTGGAAATTAAGCTATTTTTTCGTGCTCTCCCTGCCTAATGCAAGACACTGAATGTCTAGGTATTGGTGAGTGTTGGGCACCTCAGACACTGACTGTTGCCAGCAATTAAATGACAGCATGTTTATTGCTGAAACAATACAGGATATTACAGTAATCATTTTCTGTCATTCGTTGAAACAAAGAGAAAGTAAGAAAATAATTTGTAACAACCCTGGGAAGTATAACACTTGCTTAATGGTGGTATTACATTGCCCAAGGCATTGTGAGCGCCGATGGATGATAAAACATCCATTAAAAAATGGTTCCATTACAAAATGCATCTTGTCCTGCAAAAAATAAGCCCTCATATGGCTATATGAATGGAAAATAAAAAAAGTTATGGTTATTGGAATGTGGAGGGAAAAAAACGAAAATGCAAAACCAAAAATGGGCCCAGTTAAGGTTGGTCTGTTATAGACTGAGCAGTGTCCCACCAGGCTTAATAATCAATGTAAAAGTTGACATGGAAGTCAGACTAGGGTCACATGACATCTGCTTACCATTGCTTTATCCTGCGTTTCATTTTTACGACAAGTGCATTTCGTTAAAGCGACACATCTTTTTGCCCCTTGTATAGGTGCGGGAGGATGACTTGCCTGTGGTTTTCCAAACGCTCTTGGGAGAACTTACAATTTACAAAGAAGAAAATGGAGAGTTGGTCCGCATGAGTCTCGGGGAAGCCACCAACGGCTTGAAAACCAGGAGCTGTAAGTGGCTTGACACCATAATTTTGGGCTGTGTACAAAGATTTTAAAACCTGTGTCATTAAAATATAACCCAGCTGCATTACTTATCTTGAATATGGGAAGCAGGTTTAGACTCCATACTGTAGGATATCGGAAAGGCGGAGAGAAAGGGAACCTGCCAGCCAGATTTTGCCCTCAACCCTCCAGATTACCTTTATAATAGATTCATGTGGTCCCAAATTGTGTTTTTAAATTCTTTCTTAGACTTCAGAATGCAGAAAAAAAAGTAACAGTTTATTCTGTGCTCCCGCCATATGCTAATGATCTGTCTCAAGTCAAGGAGACTAACAACTTCTCCCTGAAAGTCAAGATAGCCCTGCCCCTTCTCCTGTGATTAGCATTGCCAGGACTGAAAACCTCATGCCCTGTCCACCTGAGGTCTGGTGCTGGCAGTGACCATTTTTATGCATGCAGCCAATCTAAGTAAAACATTTCACTGCCATGGTTTCTTGCACATTGTGTATGGGAGGAATAATAAACTTGAACTAGTAGATCTGAGGCAGAGCGTTAACCTGGACAGCTCAGAAGACCTCTCTGGCTGGGACATAGGCCTTCGCAGTGTGCAACCTATGTCCAAGGAGTGACGTTCTATCTTAGAATGATGGAATAAGGTTGATTCATCATGCAAATGCCAGCCTTTGCCAAACTCTATATATTTTTTCGCTTTATAAGACGCACCCCAGATTTTAGAGTAGGAAAATAAAAAAAATAAAAAATTTTTCATCACACCTCAAATCAGACCCACCATAAATTTCAGGACATCACATCAGACCCCCATATCAGCCCTCCATGTCACACCCCCATCAGACCTCAGATCAGCCCACTGTGCCCCCATATCATCCCACTGTGCCCCCATCAGACCTCAGATCAGCCCCCATATCAGCCCCCTCTACCCCCATCAGACCTCAGATCAGCCCATCAGCCCCCATATTAGACAAATGTGCCCCCATCAGACCTCAGATCAGCCCATCAGCCCCCATATTAGACAAATGTGCCCCCATCAGACCTCAGATCAGCCCACCCAGCCCATAAGGATAAAATAAAAACCTCTCTTACCTGTCCTGCGCCGCGGCTCCGCTCCGGGGCATGGAAGGGGCTCACTTGTATTTGCTTTATAAGACGCACTGCAATTTCCCCCCTACATTTGGGGAAAAAAAGTGTGTCTTATAAAGCGAAATATACAGTATATACACATACAGTGAGGAAAATAAGTATTTGATACACTGGCAATTTTCCCACCTACAAAGAATGGAGGTCTTTTTCATCATATTTTTTTAATCAATTTTAACCTAGGTACACTTCAACTGCGAGAGACAGAATCTAAAAAAAAAAAATCCAGAAAATCGCATTTTGACTTTTAAATTGATTTGCATTTTATTGCATGAAATAAGTATTTGATACAATAGAAAAACTGAACCTACTATTTGGTACAGAAATCTTTCTTTGCAATTACAGAGGTCAGGTGTTTCCTGTAGTTCTTGACCAAGTCTGCACACGCTACAACAGGGATTTTGGCCCACTCCTCCATACAGATCTTCTCCAAAACTTTCAGGTTTCGGGGCTGTCGCTGGGCTACGCCACTCCAGGACCTTGAAATGCTTCTTATGGAGCCACTCCTTAGTTGCCCTGGCTGTGTGTTTGGGGTCATTTGGTTGATACCAAAAAGTTCTATTTTGGTCTCATCTGACCACATGACCTTCTCCCATGCCTCATCTGGATCATCCAAATGGTCATTGACTAACTTCAAATGGGACTGAAAATGTTCTGGTGTCAGCAGGGGTATCTTGCGTGTCCTGCAGAATTTTAATCCATGACTGTGTAGTGTGTTACTCATAGTAATCTTTGAGACTGTGGTCCCAGCTCTCTTCAGGTCATTGACCAGGTCCTTGCATGTAGTTCTAGGCTGATTCCTGACCATTCTCAGAATCATCCTTACCCCACGAGGCAAGGTCTTGCATGGAGCCCAAGACCGAGGAAGACAGTCATCTTGTGTTTCTTCCTTTTTCTAATAATTGCGCCAACAGTTGTTGCCTTCTCACCAAACTGCTTCCCTATTGTCCTGTAGCTTATCCCAGCCTTGTGCAGTTGTACAATTTTGTCCCTGGTGTCCTTAGACAGCTCTTTGGTCTTGGCCATGGTGGAGAGGTTAGATTGTGATTGATTGAGTGTGTGGACAGGTGTCTTTTATACAGGTAACTAGTTCAAACAGGTGCAATTAATACAGGTAATGAGTGCAGAGTAGGAGGGCTTTTTAAAGAAAAACTAACAGGTCTTTGAGAGCCCGAATTCTTGCTGGTTGATAGGTGATCAAATACTTTTTTCATGCAATAAAATGCTAATTATTTAAAATCATACAATGTGATTTTCTGGAATTTTTTTTTCTGTTTCTCACAGTTGAAGTGTACCTACGATAAAAATGCTAAATTGCCAGTGTATCAAATACCGTATTTTTTCACTTTATAAGACACACCTGATGATAAGACGCACCCCAGATTTTAGAGTAGGAAAATAAGAAAAAATATTTTTCATCACACCTCATATCAGACCCCCCCATAAATTTCAGGACATCCCATCAGACCTCAGATCAACCGAATGTGCCCCCATCAGACCTCAGATCAACCGAATGTGCCCCCATCAGACCTCAGATCAACCGAATGTGCCCCCATCAGACCTCAGATCAACCGAATGTGCCCCCATCAGACCTCAGATCTGCAGAATGTGCCCCCATCAGACCTCAGATCTGCAGAATGTGCCCCCATCAGACCTCAGATCTGCAGAATGTGCCCCCATCAGACCTCAGATCTGCAGAATGTGCCCCCATCAGACCTCAGATCAGCAGAATGTGCCCCCAACCTCAGATCAGCAGATCTGCCCCATCAGACTCAGATCAGCAGAATCTGCCCCCACCAGACCTCAGATCAGCCCACCCAGCCACATAAGGTTAAAATAAAAACCTCTCTTACCTCTCCTGCGCTGCGGCTCCACTTCGGGTCTGACGCTCCTCTGCCTTCTCTGCGTGCAGCGTCAGGTCATAGTGCGTGCACTACGTCCTGACGCTGTACGTGGTCAGGACAGTGCAGAGCCGGCCCGGAGAAGAAAGAGGAGCACCGGAGCGGAGCCGCTGCGCAGGACAGGTAAGAGGTTTTTATTTTAACCTTATGTGGCTGGGTGGGCTGATCTGAGGTCTGATGGGGGGTCCCAGCACCTTATACATACAAGTTGAGCGCTTCCATAATGGAAGCGCTCACTTGTATTTGCTTTATAAGACGCACCGCAATTTTCCCCCTACTTTGGGGGGGGGGAAAGTGCGTCTTATAAAGCGAAAAATACGGTATTTATTTTCCCCACTGTGTGTGTGGATGTGTGTGTATTTATATAATTTTTTTTACTGTCATTTTCAAGTTATTTTGTACAGCAGTTACTTTTAGGGACATCATGTTTTTATTGCACTGCAGTTCCACTACATCACCACAGGATGGAGTTCCAGATCAGTTCTTGAAGCAGGTCTTATTTTTTTATTTTTCACTTTTTTGGTTGTTTTGGGTTTTCTTGTCCCAACTTTTGTTATTACAGAAAACCACAACATTTTTGTTTATGAAAATAACTGCAGTTTTGACACACTTACAACAATCGGGGCAGAAACTCAACAAAACCGCAAAAAAATCACTAAGTAAACATGTAACCGTGTATAAGCACGTATCAGAGACTTTTAACCCTTTTCCTGTAACGATTGAATTTTTGCTCTCTTTAGAACAATGTAAGAGATTTGTCTGTGCCAAATGTATATTGAAAGATGAGCTACAGTTATGTAGAAACGTTTTATGTAACGTTTAACATGTGCGCGTATCAATATTTGACCTTAATTCAAACAGTGTATAAGGAAAAAAGTGATGTAGTGTAACTGAACAAAAAACACCAACAAATTGGCTGTTAAAATAAAATTACGTATGAATTTTAACTCTGTGGAAAAGTGATTGCCTCACTTTAAAAATCTAAAATTGTAATTAGGTAGAACATTGATAGGTTGCTTTCACATGTACTGGACGGCAGTCTATTTGCTTCATGGCCAGTTACCTGTGACTGCATGTTCCCCTCCCCACAGATTGCAGCTTTTTTGACATGTGGCTTTTTATAGCTGCATGACTTCAAGTTCTGTTAACTTTTTCTATTATAGAAGCCATATGAGTTTTCGAAAGATTGCCAAAGAATTAGGGAAAGATTTATCATTTCCCTTGTGCCAGAAAAGTAGCTTTAAAAAGTCACAAGCTTTTAAAAGCTTTTAAAAAATGCTTTTTTTTAATGCCACCCTTGTCACTTTTCCAAGAGGAGGAAAGGGGTGTGGCCAACAGACAAGACAAATTTATTTTTATTTACACTGTTTTTTCTCGTGCACATGAAGCCAGAAATCTACAGCAGCTTGGAGATGTTGTAGATTTCTGTTTAGACAGACAGACTGCCGGAGGGTGAACTTGTCTCATCATAAATTAAGCGCTTCCTCCAGCAACGCAGGGAATATCAAGACCAGCTCAGAAAGCACCGACCTTGATGAATCTCCCCCTGAGAGTTCAGTCATTCCACAGTGTAGAAGATAATCGAGAAGATGATTTCAAACAACTGCTAGCCTAGGGCATCCTAACATGTTGAGCCTGAGAGCAGAATACAAGATGCTGAACAAAGTCTCTTAAGAACCCCAGGTTTCATCACAGTACTTACAGATACACTCTTGTCTTCACTGAAGGTCCACCATTAGAAAGAAGAAGCACAAGTTAGAAATACATGACAGAAGGTAACCTTGGGGTTCCAGGAAGACTAAAGGTGCCCATACATATTAGTCTAAAATCAGTGGTAGATTTCAATCAAAATTATCATATGTGGAGTGAAATGCAACAACGAACGATATTTTAGCCTAACTATAACAGACCATGATCAGCTGAAAAGAAAGACTCCCCTGAAATGTTCCCAGAAAGATTTATTTTCCTTTACCTGGCGTTACGGTTAATTAAAAAAAAAAATATACTGGCCAATATAGACTGAAATGTGCATAGAATACAATTCTAAAATGTGCATACAATTGTTCACCAGATGATTGTCTATTCAGCAGTTGTTCAACCATGAACTTCTGTCTAATGGCTATGACCATCTTAAAGCTTTTCTGTGAACATCTAGGCAAACACCTGGATAACTGGAGCATTGAGGCAGATTTACTAATGAAAATGCCTCACAATTCTTGGTGCATGGTATCCCAAATAATAGGTGGCATAAACTTAGACTTGATGGTCTAAGGGTACGCCACATTTATCATCAGCCACTTTGATAAATGTGGCATCAGTTTAGACTGTAGTCTAAAAAAATACACTGTTTATGCGGTCTTAAAGGGAGTCTGCCACCTCATTTTCACCTATATAGCTAACAGCAGTGCCCCACAGACGATTGCATACACATCTCAGACATACCTGTGTGCACTGTGTGTGTGTATTCCTCGTTCAGAAAAAGCACTTTTATTCTGCAGGAAAACAGCTCCCAAGTGCCCGGCTCTGCTGCTGCTGCAAACCAGACTGGAGGGGGGAGGGCAGCTTTAGCTGCTCATATCTTGGGATTAGTAGCAGATAGAACAATGGTTCTGACCTTCTTTGAAAGCTGACATTCCAAGCTTTAAAATGATACCAAAATCACAGCACAGAAGATATAGCTGTTAGAAATCGAGTCAGGAGAGTAAGCTGTTTTTAGTTTCACTTTCAGCCGGGCACTTGGGAGTTGTTTTCCTGCAGAATAAAAGTGCTTTTTCTTGACATGTAATACAGACACACAGTGCACACAGGTATGTCTGGGATGTGTATCCAATCTTCTGTGGGGCAGTGCTGTTAGTTATATAGGTGAAAATGAGGTGACAGACTCCCTTTAAAAAATACAGTATTAGCAAATCTTCCCCAGTATGTTCAGGGCAGACAAGGCAAAGATACAATAATTTGTTATATTGCCGTGTATGTTTTTTAGGCATTGGATACATGGAAATCATCAAAGTCTGACCTTCAGTTACATTATCTTTCTTTATTGTTCAAATAGAGATGATATCACATCTTAGTTCGTGTTATGAAAAATAAAAAAAACCTTACATGGGTTTTACACAGTACTTTATGTTTAACCTAGTTTACAACTTTTTTTTTTTTTTTTTTTTACAGTGTTTAATTTGACAGTACATCCTGTGCAAAGTCCTACCAACAAGTTTTGTATTCTGACATTGGATCGGGACACGCTGCCCTCTATTTCCACCATTCTGTTAGATGTCCTGTTCTACTCCCATAAGTGAGTGAATGAAAATATATAGATAACTGTTATAAGCATATTATTCTCTCTCCAAAGCTCTCAGACCATACATAAGCAACTCCATGATGACTTCTTATATTCTTACAAGTTCTGCTTGTGGGTACGTTGTCCTGTTTGTGATAAAGCTATACAAAGATACCGTAGTATTGCAAGGAAGAAGGGATGAAAATCCCTCAAACAAAAATTGGAAGGCTCTTGGCTGGCTACAAATAGCGTTTACAAGCTGTGATACTTGCCAAAAGAGGAGCTACTAGGCACCAACCCTACATGGTGCCCAAACTTTTTCCGGCCCTTATTTTGAAAAAAAAAATTTTGTTTAAAATACAAAGGGAATGTGCCCTCTTTAACTTTATGCCTTTTGGAGATCATTTCATCTTCATCTACCTTAAGTGTTCACAGTAACAGAAATTTTGACCGGGGGTACCCAAACTTTTGAATGCTATCTGCATATAAACTCATTGCACAGGAACTGTGTAATAAGAATCAGTGGGAACAGATTTAGCATCCTGTCCTGGTTTCATATTTCCTAGAACAGGAAGTCCTGTTTTTGTAGGCTACTAGCAAATCTATGGTTAGAGCGGATAAAATTAGACAGGAAGTGGTCAGTTCTGTATACTGGCAGCATCAGTGAAGTTAGAAAACTTGTATTTGGGAAGTTCTGTCATTAATAAGTTGTTGCAATTTTATTATAGGTCACATGAAGATTCTCCTTTACAGAACAGCGAATCATTTCCGTTTTTTGCCTTCTCCTTGATAGACGGATATATTTCTATTGTTATGGATACAGAGACACAGAAGAAGTATGATTTATTCACTTCTATGATATAAAGAACAACCGAGAGAATGCTTAGTTTATATTCTTATGGAATTGTTGAAGGGGTTGTTCAACCATTCTTTTTTTTTTTTTTTTTTTTTTTTAAATTCTCTTTTTCTTGGTCCCTCTTGACATGGACATTTATCATAGTGGCTGATGCTGGATAATCTGGTGCATTTTTCGACTGTCTAGTCTATACCAGCCATTTCAGGGATGGCCAACCTCCAGCTGTTACAAAACTACAACTCCCAGCATACCCAGACTGTCTACAGCTATTAGCCTACAGCAGGGCATGGTGGGAGTTGTAGTTTTACAACATCCAGAGAGCCATAGATTGGCCATCTTTGACCTATTTGTTGATTAAGCTTACACCAAAAATTTCTCCACAAATTCTGTATCCCTGAGCCAAAAATCTCCAAGTATGCCAAAAATGGAACCGAATGCGCCAAAATAGTGTTTTTGAGCCAAAAATGTGTCCAGTGTGCTAGAATTGTCTCCGAGCCTAAACTGTGTCCCAGTGTGCCAAAATTCTTGCCAGAATTCTGTCTCCGGTTCATAAATGTATTCCAATGCACCAAAATTCTGTCCACCAAAAACTTTAGACCAACGCTAAATTGGTTTAATCTACACCAGTTTACTACTACAGAATTTTGGATTTCAGCTTCATAAATACCTAGGATATAGACACAAGCTGTCCACAGCCACATTCTACTTTAGAACCAGAAACTATTGAGAAATGGCTGCAGAAATCATTATTTTTGGCACATCAGATAACCATTTTGCCGCAAACAATGCTAAGGAAGTGGGGCACTGATAGTAAATGTGGGATAGCGTTATTTATTTAAACCTTTAAATAAAGTTGTTCAGTGCTAAAATATTTATGACCTATTCTCAAGAAAGGTCATGAACATCAGACTGGAGGAGGTCTGACTCCCAGCACCCCCACCCATCAGCTGTTTGAAGAAGCTACGCCCCTCAAGCAAATGCTGCTTCTGCTTCACTGTTTAACTGTGCGGCGGTGCAGTGTTACTACAACTGCCCATCCTCTTCACTTGAATAGGAGAGGAAGCAGTAATTGCACAGCACCACTGCTACAACTTAAATGGGGTGCAGTTAAACATTGAAGAAGACGTGGCCCTCACACACCTGCCGCAACCTCTTCAAACAACTGATCGGCGGGGGTGCTGGGAGTCGGACTTCTGCTGATCTGATATTGATGACCTGTCTAGAGGATAGGTCATCAATATACTAGCACTGCACAAACCTTTAATAAAGAATGCAGTAACCAAATATTTCCACCGTACTGCTGTGTTCCTTTACTATATATTAGCTCTAGGATGTGGTTAAGTGAGTGTCTTCTATCTCAGCAGTTTTGAGTCGTATTCCAATTTACAGTAGTTGTATTTGGTGCGGTCATACTTCTATAGATAATCTAAATTGGGAAAAGGAACTTTTACTCTGTGTGTGGTGTTCTCTTCATGTGTAATGCGGTCAGAAGGTTAAAGGGATGTTCGTATTCTGACGTTAGTATATCTTTTGCAACTTCCTTCAGATTCCCCACTGACTTACTCCTAACAAGTTCATCCAGGGAACTGTGGCGGATGGTGAGAATTGGAGGGCAGCCCCTGGGCTTTGGTGAGTTCCATTATTTATTTATTTTTTTAAAATCAGGAAGACGTCTCAAGAGGAAGAAAGAAACAAATAGATAAGGTCTGACATGTCATCTTAGGGAAGGCTGAATTAAAGGGGCATGTGGTATTTATCATGTAGAGAAAGTTAATACAAGACACTTACTAATGTATTGTTATTATCCATATTGCTTCCTTTGCTGGCTGGATTTATTTCCACCGCGTTATACAGTGCTCGTTTCCATGCTTATGGCCACCCTACAATCCAGCAGCGGTGCCCATTTTTGCACACTATAGGAAAAAGTGATGGCCTCTTTGGTGACATGTAGATCAGTCGGCACTACAGTGATGGAGCGGTGCGCGTGTCCTAGGGTCGGCGTCCCACAAACAAGAGGTAAAGAAAGAACCGACGCTCTTGTATTATTGCTTAATGGATGCTTCTTTTATTGCCACATACTTTTGTGACACGTTTCGGCACGTGCAGTGCCTTCCTCAGACAATACAACCTAATAAGATATGTGCACTTAAATAGCCCGCCAAACAACAAAGCCATGACGTCATGTTTCTATGACAACCATGTAAACAATACAATAGACAAGTGTGACCTGTTGCAGGGTTTGAATCAGGTATCCATAGTCCCAGTAGTATTCTTATGTGGTACAGGTAATATCAATTACGCTGAAAAGAATAATAGTAACATATTAGTATATAGGTAAAATGTATAACATATATGTCAATTGCAACAGGATTATAAAAAACTATTGAGTTCGTAATCTCGATTTGAGGCCGAGTGGTTCCAAGGTCTGCAGACGATGGATCCAGAATGCCTCAAGTTTCATCAGGAGCTTGTTTCTATCCCCTCCACGACGTGGTTGTGATACACTGTCAATGATTTGAAAACGTAACTGGGCAATCGTATGTTTTTTCTAATGGAAATGATAGGTTATAGGGAGTATCTGTCCTTCATGCGCATTGATGTTTCGTCCACATATAGTAGCCCACATGGGCACTTGAGGATGTAGACAACAAATCTGCTATTACAGGTACTGTATTTTTCACCCCATAAGATGCATTTTTTCCCCCAAAAGTGGGGGGGAAATGCCCCTGCGCCTTATGGGGCGAATGCTAATGAGTGCTTCCATTATGGAAGCGCACATTAGCACCGGAGGACAAGGAAGCGGTAAAGGCTCTGTACTCACCGATTCCTGGTCCTCCGTTCGGGTGTGCTGTGCACAGCGTGAGGGCGCTCTGTGACCTCACGCTGTGCGAGCCAGGACACAGCACAGCCGGAGGCAGAAGGAAGCAGAGAGAGCGCGAGCGGAGGAGCGGCGGCGTCCAGGAGCAGGAGAGGTAAGTGGCTTTATTATTTTATTCAATATGAGGCTGATGGGGGCTGATATTGCTTGGCAATGGGGGCTGATAAGAGGCTCTGGGGATTAATAAGAAGCTGCTGGGGGCTCATAAAAGGCAATGGGGGGGTCATATAAGACTGCTGGGGCTGATATGAGACTGCTGGGGCTGATATGAGACTGCTGGGGCTGATATGAGACTGCTGGGGCTGATATGAGACTGCTGGGGCTGATAAGAGACTGCTGGGGCGCTGATAAGAGACTGCTGGGGCGCTGATAAGAGACTGCTGGGGCGCTGATAAGAGACTGCTGGGGCGCTGATAAGAGACTGCTGGGGCGCTGATAAGAGACTGCTGGGGCGCTGATAAGAGACTGCTGGGGCGCTGATAAGAGACTGCTGGGGCGCTGATAAGAGACTGCTGGGGCGCTGATAAGAGACTGCTGGGGCGCTGATAAGAGACTGCTGGGGCGCTGATAAGAGACTGCTGGGGCGCTGATAAGAGACTGCTGGGGCGTTGATAAGAGACTGCTGGGGCGCTGATGAGAGGCATAGGGGGGCTGATGAGAGGCATATGGGGCTCTTATCTGAGGTCTGATTGGGGGTCTTTCACATTGAGGTTTGAGCTGAGATCTGATTGTGGGTCTGATCTGAGGTCTTATTGGGGTCTTTTTAACATTGGGGGTCTTATTGGAGCTGTCAGTTGAGGTCTGATTAACATTGGGGGTCTGATTGGTGGTCTGACCAGAGGTCTGATGAAAAATATTTTTTTTCTTATTGTCCTCCTCTAAAACCTAGGTGCGTCTTATAGGGCGAAAAATATGGTAAATGTACCACGTATTGGTATTTGTTCTCCTGTGTGGGGATATGACAAATGGGGGCCTTTTATAATGCTGGAGCAGTGAATGCATCCTAGGCATGGAAATGTGCCTGATCTGGATGTTGTGAGGGTGGTCTGTCTTAATTCTGTTTTACTGTTGCCAATATCTGCTCTGATGATGGTGTCATGAATATTCTTGTCCCTCTTATAACACAACATAGGGGGATTCTGGAATTCCGCTACCTGTGGATAGGATTTGGTTATGATGTTCCAGTGTTTATTAATGATTGCCCTTGTCTTGTTGACCCAAGGATGATATTGGACTATGAAGAGTATGCGGGATTTTTTATTTGCATCAGTATTATGGAGTCTTGAGGAATTGTCAATTTTATCCCTTTGCTCGCATAGTAGTTTTGAGGGATAACCCCTGGCTTCAAATTTGGATGTCATTTCATCAATAAATCGTCGCCAAAAGATACAGTATTGCTGGTACAGAGAATTTGGGTAGATGAAATCACTTTCAAAACGTGCCATATAGCAATTTGCGTACGGCGGTGTGACATTTGAACCCATCGCGGTCCCGCACCACTGTTGGTAATAATCATCCTGGAATAGAAAATAGAATACTGGATTAATAGGATGTTGATTTATCAAGAATTCACCCAGTATTCTACACCTTACCTAAAGTGCATAAGTCTATGACCCATCCACCAGGGCGCCCAATTTTGGCATCAACAGATTCCATTCTCTCCCCTCCTGCCATCCTACTTGAGAAGGTACTGACTCCACTAACTAAATCGGCACCCTCTTATCTAAGGGATACTGGACATTTTCTCAAAGATATTACACCCTAGAAATAGGCGGGGACTGCATTCTAGCAACCTTTGATGTATGTAGCCCCTATACTTCAATTACGAAAAAGGGATAAATGCTGTTAAATGCCTTTTGGCAGAGAGTACATACACCAATGCAAAACAAGATTTCTTTCTAGCATTATTATCCATTGTTTTGAGGCAGAATTATTTTCTATTCCAGGATGATTACTACCAACAGCGGTGCGGGACCGCGATGGGTTTGAATGTCGCACCGCCGTACGCAAATTGCTATATGGCACGTTTTGAAAGTGATTTCATCTACCCGAATTCTCTGTACCAGCAATACTGTATCTTTTGGCAACGATTTATCGATGATATTTTTTGCGTATGGCGGGGTGACATTCGGACCCTCGAGGAATTTGCATTATTCATTAACTCTGTCTGGCCTGAACTCCGGTTTACCCTACATTATGATGAACAAAAAATTCCTTTTCTAGACACATGGATCATCAGGGGTGACGATGGTAAAATACACACTGCTTTGTACACCAAAAGCACAGACCGCATCCACAAAAAAATCCCTCCCCTATTCCCAGTACCAACGTGTGAAACGCATCGTCAGTGATCCAGAAACCTGTGAGGTCAGAGTTAATGAAATGACATCCAAATCTGAAGCCAGGGGTTATCCCTCAAAACTACTATGCGAGCAAAGGGATAAAATTGACAATTCCTCAACACTCCATAATACTGATGCAAATAAAAAATCCTGCATACCCTTCATAGTCCAATATCATCCTTGGGTCAACAAGACAAGGGCAATCATTAATAAACACTGGAACATCATAACCAAATCCTATCCACAGGTAGCGGAATTCCATAATCCCCCCATGCTGTCTTATAAGAGGGCCAAGAATATTCGTGACCCCATCATCAGAGCAGATATTGGCAGCAATAAAACAGAATTAAGACAGGCCACCCTCACAACATCCAGATCAGGCACATTTCCGTGCCTAGGATGCATTCACTGCTCCAGCATTATAAAAGGCCCCTATTTGTCACATCCCCACACAGGAGAACAAATACCAATACGTGGTACATTTACCTGTAATAGCAGATTTGTTGTCTACATCCTCAAGTGCCCATGTGGGCTACTATATGTGGGGGAAACATCAATGCGCATGAAGGACAGATTCTGCAAACACAAGTCCACGATCAGAAAAGGAAATTTATTACTCCCTATACCCTATCATTTCCATTAGAAAAAACATACGATTGCCCAGTTACGTTTTCAAATCATTGACAGTGTATCATAACCACGTCGTGGAGGGGATAGAAACAAGCTCCTGATGAAACGTGAGGCATTCTGGATCCATCGTCTGCCGACCTTGGAACCACTCGGCCTCAATCGAGATTACAAACTCAATAGTTTTTTATAATCCTGTTGCAATTGACATATATGTTATACATTTTACCTATATACTAATATGTTACTATTATTCTTTTCAGCGTAATTGATATTATCTTTACCACATAAGAATACTACTGTGACTATGGATACCTGATTCAAACCCTGCAACAGGTCACACTTGTCTATTGTATTGTTTACATGGTTGTCATAGAAACATGACGTCATGGCTTTGTTGTTTGGCGGGCTATTTAAGTGCACATATCTTATTAGTTTGTATTGTCTGAGGAAGGCACTGCACGTGCCGAAATGCGTCACAAACGTATGTGGCAATCAAAGAAGCATCCATTAAGCAATAATACAAGAGTGCCGGTTCTTTCTTTACCTCTGGCTTCTTTGGTGCCGAGACCGCGGAGCGCACGTAGGCTGGTGATTTTTCACCTGACTGGTTTGCAGACTGTGTTGGACTTGTTTCAGAGCTTAGATTGCCAGCTTTTAAACAAGGCCAGGCCCATATCTAGCTACTACAGAGCCCAAGATAAGAAGTCTTACAGAAGCCCCCCATCCTGCTGCCCAAGCTCCTAAGACTGAACTGTTAGGCCATTTCCCCAAAGCCAAGCAGGATTGGGCAAAATTGTTAGGTGGTTAAATGCTATGTACACATTTGGGGACATTTTTTTTTAATTTTTGCATTGTACTTATTTTGAACTAAAAAAATTTTGTTTTCAATTGGTCTTTTCCTCATTGTGTACATAGCTGAGATGCTCTAGTAGCAGCCTGTGGATTTTCTCTCTCCTCTGTCATTTGGGGAGCTGACGGACTCCTTATCGCTGCTCTCTGACATTATAAACTCTCATTATAGCTCAGTTCTTATCTTACTGATAAGAATGTGGCTTAAATAAGTTTTGACCTCTCAGTAGTTTAGAGATAAGGTTTATTAGATGACCCACACAAAGTGAAAGTACCAGTCACACAGCTAGAACAACAGTTAACCCTTTGTGACAGAATGGCTCAATATTTTCAATAAAGGCCAATTGAAAATATGATTTTTAGCCAAAAATTAGTAAAATGACAAGCAGAATTTTGAAAGCAGCTGTATAGATCAGTGGATAAAACACATGAAAAATGTGATGATTTTATGCACTTTTTTTATTTTACCAATCTCGTTAAACATATTTGCGACATATTGGAAGGCGGACTATGAACTAGGCCTCACGGCCTAACACCAGCACACAGCCCCAGTAATGCAACTGTAGTGATGGCGATTAATTCAGCAGTCACGTTTCCACAAGTAGCCTTCATTGAAAAATTGTGAAAAGGACCAGTTCATATTAAAGGGTTATTCCCATCTCGGACAATGGGGGCATATCGCTAGGATATGCCCCCATTGTCTTATAGGTGCGGGTCCCAAGAACGGAGCGGGGAAATGAACGGAGGGCCCATTGCGCATGCACAGCCACCCTCCATTCATTTCTATTGGGCTGCCGAAAATGGCCAAGCGCTGGCTCGGCTATTTCTATTGGCTCCATAGAAATGAATGGGAGCAGTGGCCGTGCATGCGTGGTGCGCTCCCATTCATTTCTATGGGAGCAGCGGGGAGCTTTGCCTGGTGGTGGCCGGAACCAGGGAAACTCGGAGTCCTCCAGGCACAGAGCTCCCCGCTCCGTTCTCGATATAGGGACCCGCACCTATCAGACAATGAGGGCATATCCTAGCGATATGCCCCCCAGTGTCAATGATGGAAATACCCCTTTAATGCCACTGTTTAGGAAGGGTATACTGTAGATCGTGATATGTGGATGTCCACCTACTTTTGGCTGCATGTGTACACAGGATATATAATGGTACATTATTAGATTTTTCTTTCATTTTTCTCTCTTGTTTCCCTTTTGCAGATGAGTGTGGAATAGTGGCACAGATAGCAGGGCCTCTGGCAACAGCAGATATATCCGCTTATTATATTAGCACCTTTAATTTTGACCATGCATTGGTAAGTTGATGGTCCTTGAATATATGTTGGGTTGTTAAAGAGGTCATCCCTCAAAAAGTATTTATCGCCCTTCCTGTGGATCTAATATATAAAGCTGAGTGTATGTGTGTGTGTGTGTGTATGTCCGCTAAAGGAATCCGCACCGCTGCAGCTACAATCACAAAATTTGGCACACATGTACATCAGGTGTCCAGGACGGTTTTAGAACAGTTTTCAACTCTCCAGGACGTACTGTTCCTGAGATATTCCCAAAAAATGCATTAGCCAATAGTAGCCTGGTCACATGACCCTTATCAGCCAATAGAAGCTCACAGGCACACATCAGGTTTCTATGACAACCTAGCCAGTTCACTGCTTTAGGTCTGCATTAAAGAGGTAGAGCACTGTGGATGACAATGGTAAATGGGTATTCCCGGTTACCATAACTATAACTTATGTTTTAGACTAAGTCATCATCAATCATTACCTCATATAATGTAAATTTTACATATTTACTGTTCAGTAGTAATAAAAGATGTTTTCTTCCACTGCTACCCACCTTCCTCCTAAATCAGGCATCGACCTGTAATTCCGGCCACCGTCAAAAGAAGGACTTAAAAGCACCACCCCCAGATCCCACTAAGTCACGCCCCTGACTCAGTCAGGCCACGCCCCTTCCATGATGCATTTGACCAGGATTAAAAATTATTGGTAAAAATCACCTTCTGTCAGCTGCAGGGGTGGGGCAAGGGGGACTTTCTCCCTGCAGCTCATTGCTCAGACTGCACAGTGCTGCTGCTGCTGAGAGTGCTGCTGCTGTGTCCATCCAGGCCCTGCGCATGACAGAGGACAGGGAGTCTGAAAGCCAGACTGTCCAGCCTAAAACAAGACCTCTGGCCACCCTAGGGGCAGGCTGATGTTAGGGTGGCCAGATGTCCGGCTTTAGGCTGGACAGTCCAGTTTTCTGGCTACCTGTTCTCCGTCCGACGCAGTGCCTGGACAGACACAGGGATGTCCACCCTTTCAGTAGCTCACACTCAGACAGCTTGTCCCCCATGTCTTCACGGAGCTAGGGGGGGCGTGGCCTCATGTTTAGTGATGTGTCTTCATGGGAACTGGGGGCGCTGTTTCACGTTTGGGGGAATGGCCGGTGAGGTCTGGCTTTCTGGGGTGAAGACAGTGGCCAGTCTAGCTGCTGTGGAGGTCACAGTTAAAGGGGCGGGCTTTTGTAGAGGTCACTGTTAAAGGGGTGGCAGCTGTAGAGGTCACTGTTAAAGGGGCGGGCAACTGTAGAGGTCACTGTTAAAGGGGCGGGCCGCTGTAGAGGTCTCTGTTAAAGGGGCGGGCCGCTGTAGAGGTCTCTGTTAAAGGGGCGGGCCGCTGTAGAGGTCTCTGTTAAAGGGGCGGGCCGCTGTAGAGGTCTCTGTTAAAGGGGCGGGCCGCTGTAGAGGTCTCTGTTAAAGGGGCGGGCCGCTGTAGAGGTCTCTGTTAAAGGGGCGGGCCGCTGTAGAGGTCTCTGTTAAAGGGGCTGGCCGCTGTAGAGGTCACTGTTAAAGGGGCAGGCACTGTAGAGGGCACTCTCGATATCTTTTAACGACACACACACACAAACAGTAAAAGAAATAAATTAAATATACCCGGGCGAAGCCGGGTCCTTCAGATAGTAGGTAATAAATGTTAAATCGCTGGGGGTGAATCCGCTGGGACCTCGGTGATCCCTGAAATGGCATTCCATCAGCCCAAGAGAAGTGAATAAAACTGTAGACCAACATGTGCACCAGTGCTTCCCTCCATTCTAGGAATCACCCACAGAGTTCTGATATTAACCCCCTATCCTACGGATAGGGGATAAATACTTTTCATGGGATAACCCCTTTAAATAGTAATTCTAATTTTCTAAATGCAAATGTGGGTCCAGCAGCTGCAACCGTGTACAGTGAGCTGTTAGAAGGTAAAAACTACAGTAGGACACATTTTTTTCACAAAATCTATTACAATCTGTAAATGAATGTACAATGATGTTATATAATGGTCACTCCTAGACCTTCAGCATGAGAGACTTCCCATGTATTCCTGGTTAATGGAGCCTCTCTGGGGAGTGCATAGGAATGTGTTGTGCTAATGGGAAAGCCCCTTTAAATAACTTTTCCATGAATGAGGTGGTCTCGACACTTGAAATGTTTAAGATCAGTGGCAGTGGTTATGTGTCTTTCACCTGTGTTCACATCAGACTATGTTTTTGAGACAAAAACACCAATTTTGGCAGTCATTTCCTATTTTAGCCATGTACATAATTCAGACATGACATCAAAGTTGGCTCGATAAAAGCTGTGTTTAGTAATAATTGGTGAGAGAACAGTTCCATGTAGTTATAGCAAAATTGTATAGCAATTATTGTAAAAGCTTGTTCTCCTCGACCAATTCACCAAAACACTTGTGTCCCATCTGTGAGAATACACCTTCCAGGCAGCTGTGGCATAAAAGTCATCCCCTGACATCATCCCGGCTATATTACAGAACACCAGTGACTGTCTCTCTGCCGTCTCTAATATTATGTCCTCTCTCTATCTGAAACTAAATCTTTCAAAAACTGAACTTCTTGTGTTCGCTCCATCTACTAACCTACCCAAACCTGATATCTCCCTTTCAGTGTGTGACACCATCATCACTCCCAGGCAGTACACCCGCTGTCTCGGGGTGACGTTTGACAATGATCTCTCCTTCACCACCTATATTCAATCTTTTGTCCGCTCATGTCGCCTGCACCTCAAAAACATCTCTAGAATCCGTCCGTTTCTCACTATGGAAACAACAAAAACTCTCATTGTTGCTCTGATCCATTCCCGTCACGATTATTGTAACTCACTATTAATTGGCCTCCCACTCACCAGACTCTCCCCACTCCAATCTATCCTTAATGCAGCAGCCAGGGTCACCTATCTATCCAACCGCTACTCCGATGCCTCCGCCCTGTGCCAGTCACTGCACTGGTTGCCCATTCAGTATAGAATTCAATTTAAACTGCTCGTCCTCACCCACAAAGTTCTCCACAGTGCTGCACCCCTTACATCTCCTCCCTCATCTCTGTCTATCACCCCACCCGTGCTCTCCGTTCAGCCAATGACTTACAGCTGACTTCCACAAAAATCCGAACCTCTCTCTCTCAGCTCCAAGATTTCTCCCGAGCTGCACCGGTTCTCTGGAATGCCCTATCCCAAGAAATCAGACTTAACCACAACTTGTACAGCTTTAGGCGCTCCCTAAATAACACATCTTTTTAGGTTGACCTCCCCTGATCTAACTCTTCTCCATACAAAGCTCATTCATCATTCCCTGAACTTGATCCTCCACTAAACTCCCCATCGCACCCAGAAGTACTTTATACACTAGCTGGTGACTGGCTCATACAGCTTTATATCTTCTCCCCTATTTTCCCAAGTTGGCTGCACCATTGTTCAAAACAAGCACTTTTTCCTTTTGTGTCACCCCTATCTCCTCATAGATTATAAGCTCTAGCGAGCAGGGCCCTCATTCCTCTTGTTGTAATAATGGACTTGTCTGTTGCTATGTTATTTATGACTGTTTGTACATGAAGCCTTGAATTGTAAAGCACTGCAGAATATGTTGGTGCTATAGAAATAAAGATTATTATTATTATTATATTTTTTAAATTTTTTTCTTAATAGGTCCCAGAAGAAGACTTTGACTGTGTGATTAAGTTATTACATGATCGGGAGGAAAATAAAAGCTAGGGTAAAGTTTCTGTCTTGCTATGGTAATAATAGACACAAGGAGTAATAATGGAGCTTCCATGTGTGGTCTGCACTCCCCCCTCTGATCTTGGAGGAATGAGATCTCAAGCAAGAGTATGGACAATGAAGAGAAGTTTTTGTCCATTTCCATGGTGCTACAGCAGTCTATCCAGTGCCAATGAGCTAAATGATACATAGATATTTTGAAGAACATTTATTCTTATCATATATAGGGAAATGATCAGATATATTTCCGTGCTGTGTGCGCCTAAATAGCACATTTTGTTGAGTTAGTAAGCAGTGCTTTGTTTTTTGTATGCACTAATCTGGTGTCAAGTGGAACAGTTTTCCACGGAATACGTTTGATTTTGATTTGTTGCCGCACCACCAGTAGCGCTTTGGTTTTTAAAGAGGACCTGTCCCCGCTGCCGACATGTCTTTTACTAAATAATTTTATTCCTCATACAGTAGCGATTCTGGAGCATCTTTTCATATAACTCTTCAATTGTTATCCCACCAAGGTTCATTTGTAAACTTCTAGTAGCAATAACTAAGGAACGAAACAACATGGAGTCATAAGAATAGACGCTCCAGAATTGATATTTCATGGGGAATGCAAGTAGTTACAAAATTAGACATGTCAGGAGAGGTGACAGGTCCCCCTTATGGTGTACAAACAGTGGTTGATTTTAGGGATCCATCACGCCCATGTTTTGGAGTGCATGGAGATCCTGCACCCACTGTATGTATACGTGTGTGTAAGTTTATGAGCTCTGCTCTTTCTGTTACTAATAGGTATGTACCTCTTATACACATATCAGCTCCACCCTGTGTGTGTGTGTGTGGAGTCATTTGTAGTATAGTGCCTTATTTTCTACCGGAAGCTGTAGTTTATATTATTGCCTTAGCAAATTGCAAGAAAGTATAGAGGAAGATGTTCCTTTCTCTATGTACATGTTTTAAGGCTGCTTTCAGTGGTGTTTTGCAGGGTCCATCAGAGTTATAAGGCTACTTTCCCACTTGTGTTTTGCCTGATCTGGCAGGGATCAGCAAAAGCGCTTCTGTTACTAATACAACCGTCTGCATCTGTTATGAACATATCCAGTTGTATTATCTTTAACATAGCAATGAATGCCATTGATCCATTGACTTGCATTGGGGGTCATGCTGGATCCATTTTGCTCCGCATCCCATGACTGAAAGAAAACCACAACTTGCTGCAGTTTTCTCTTTGGTATGGGAACACAACCAAACAGAGCGGAATGCATTTTGGAGCGTTCTGTTCAGTTACGTTTTGTCCCCATTGACAATGAATGGGGACAAATCGGAAAATGTAAACGCAAATGTGAAGGTAGCCTAAGTCATAGGGATTTGTCAATGTCGCCTCTGACAGATGACACTATGCTTTTACAGTGGCATCCATCAGAGGTATATTTTACCTAATATATGGAGCCCTACAGGATGAATGGGGGTCTATGGATATGTTTGGTCTATGCTTTGGGAGCTTCCCCAGGGAATGTAGCCAGTGTGAACTGCAATGCGAAAGTAGCCTAAGAGAGGGCTATTTAAAATGCTCATTTCTCCATGCACAGTATGTGCCTTTACATTTCAATTTTTTTATTTTTTTTTTTATATTTTTAAGCAGCATACGCAAGTTCTATAATTTACACTTCCAGTATCCTTTATAACCCTCTGATAAGAGTAACTGTAAATGTTGCAGATATGACTAGGTTTTCAGTACAGATCTTTCCGTTTGATCAACTCTTTTGGAGACAGTTTAGAGAACTTAATGATAATTCTAGTCAGCGGTTTCTTGCTGGCTACTAACTGGTTACCATTTCTACTGTGTAAACCAGCCTCATGTTAGTACACATGAATGTAGATGTATCTCTGTATAGAAGAGAGTGTATCTTTGTATTTGATGTTGGTAGCATTAACATGAAAATAAACATCTCTTTTAAATCTGGTGTAATGCTGTATCATTTACAAGAGGCCTCTGATTGTAATATTATTCAGAAGACACACATAGGGTGTGTGTGTTCTGGTGTTTGCTAAACGAAGCACTGGAAGCAGGAATTGGCTATTTAGGGACACCCCATGCGTCAGTGTGAATTTCCACAGAAAGCAGTGGTTTGATTTGTGTGAATGCATATGACTGGACAGAATGTGGTTAAGACATCAGTGCTCTTCCTGCCAAGAGCTGATGTAATACTTTCTAAAGACTCACATGATATTGTAATGCATACCTAAATGCTCAGCTAGCTATACAAAATAAGCTACTGTGTGTGTAAATGAGTGATAGCAATGTATCTGACCATTATATGACTTGTATGTGGTCTATAGTTCTTAGTTGTCCCTGAGATGGTGGGTTCAGGCTACCTGCACATATTATCTCTCCATACATTTCACCTAGAGACAGCAGATTTGCTTCCTATCTCTTACTCACTCACTCAGTCTTAGTCAGCATATAGGACATTACAGATTGGTACTGAACAGTATAGATGTGAATAAAGCCCTTTGGATGAGAAGGAAACTTACTATTAGCTGCATCTGCTTAATCATGCTTGTCTTGTGCTTCTTATCCCTCCCCCTTCCATACTTCTATGGGATGATGAAATCTGATCCTGCAGTAACCAGTCTGTCTTGGTCTTACAAGACTGATTTCTCATTTATTTGAGAGAAAGTAATTTTAGAAAGGGGGGCAGCTGATAACGCTAAAAAAAGGCATTTTTCTCTAGGATATATTACAAAGTTTCTCATTCATCTGTACTATTCATTTATGCAACGTTGTCTGAAAGTACAGAGACCATTTAATCACTGGGGACAAGCTGGACACTTTACTACTTTTACATCAAGCAAATACTCATTTGTATAAAAGAACCAAAGCAAATTGATGCAAACCAACTGATGCAGAGGAACCATCCCCAGGTTTGACAATTTTTTTTTTTTTTTTTTTTTTTTTTTTTTGGACAGCGACTGATTGATTTTTAACTATTGGGTGACAGGTGCAGTCCACAAGATTGCATACATTTGGTCTGCAGCAATAGTTAAAATCAATCAGTCACACTACAAAAAGTTGCAGTGTAGCCCAGGCCTTTAAGACCAATCCACACTACAGTCCAATAAGGATTGTTTTTAAAAAAACAAAAAGTGAAAATTGCTAGCAGTCTGCAGTAAGGAACCTGGTTACCACCCCTCTGTACCCTTACTGCAGACTGCTAGCAATTTATTCATAACTTCTAGTAGAAATAATAGAGGAATGGTACAACATAGAGACATAAGAATAGATGCTCCAGAATTGATATTACATGGGGAATGCATGAAGCTATTAAAACAGGCATGTCAGGAGAGGTGGAAGGTCCTCTTTAATGTGTCAAAATGTTCAGCCTATTTCTCTAAGCTGCTATATTACTTCAGCGTGGTGATGGGACAGTCCCAGAAAATGTGCCGTCACCAGTGGGCTCCAGCTGTAGCTAGCTGCTGACATCCTGCTGTATTAACCAGGATGTAAGAAGCTGTCTATCTAACCTCTTAGATGTTGTGGTCACGAGCTATCGCGGCACCTAAGAAGTTCACAGAGACATGGGGTTCCTCATTGACATATGGAATCTGACAGGAAAAAAACTCCCCTGATGAGGTTAGAACATGCAGAGGTACATTGGATGGTTTATGCATTTCTGTGGGAGCCATAACACATGAAGCCTTCAAAGAGCCCACTGTGCCACATTTTTTTGGCAAGGCAGCATTCAGGAAAAAACATATCAGCTTGAGTCTGGTGCTAAGAGTAAGGCCAGTTTCTACTGACCGAAACTTACTGCATGATCCATCCTCCCCCAATCTGGCATGGTTTATTTTTTACATTATAGATTGACTACATCATGATGGGGATTGAAAAAAAAGTCTTTATACTCCTAATCTTAAATTAATTTCTTGGTCTTTTTTTTTATCAGGCATCTTTTGACACTATCAGTGGTCTAACAGTGATGAGATAACTTTTTAGTTATGTTTGATATGCTTCGTGTGACATTATCTGTGATGTTTCTTATCGTGTGGCACAACTGTAAAGGTTCCAGTATGCTGCATCACATTTATCCTGTTAATGCATTCCTGCTTTGTGGTTCCCTGATATTGTTCATCTTTGTAGATATTTGGAATTCCACAAGTTTTAATAATGGGAGAAAGCCATTGCGGCGACCCGCAGGAGAAGGGGAGTGGTAGTTTTGGCACTGACAGGACTTGTAGGGGTTCACAGTGGCTGTCCTCACTCCAAAAGTCCCTGAATCCATGCAGTGAATGGAGGGTGTACCCTGGATCTTTTGGGGACTACTGACTGGTGTTAGGTGGGGTGCCTTTGATGTTAGGTTACTATTGACCTTGCTCAGTCAGCAAACATATCACATAATCAATATGGCAATTGGGACTCATTATATTTAATGTAAACACAAAAAAGATTCGGATTCATCCAAAACAGGATGAATCTGAATCTACCATAACTAGTGTAGTCTTTTCCCAATAACTGTGTATAGGCAGCAACAATGTTTGTAGTAATCCTTCCTGAGTTTCACTCCAAGTGTCATGCAATTCCGTTCTCATAAAATCTATCTTCAGTTCCCAGTTGCAGGGTGCAGATCTTTGAGATAGACTGGCCATGTGATGGGCACCAAAGCAATATACCCTTTCCACAAGCAGTAAAGTCTTATTGCCATAAACACGTGGTACCTGTCTGAATCCAGCACTTAATGGTTCTAAACCTCTTTGGATGTCTGTTCTCTTTTCTTCAAGGGTAGTTTCTCAGTTAAGTTGTTTTCTACCAGCTTTTCAGTCTGTTTCCTGGATGAGTCTACTCTTTGGGACTACTTGTCAAGAACGCACAAATGTAGGTCTTGCCTGTAACTCTGCTCAACTATGCATCTCTACTAGCCAAGCAGTGGAACCTGCCCATTATCCAGATTTATTGCGAAGACTTTTTAAAAAAAAAGTTGAAAAAGTATTTGAAATCTTACTCCATTAGGAGGGTAGAGTAGGACAACTTAGTAGCTTTCCTAGACAAGTGATAGGTTTAAGGATGAGACAAATTTATTAAACAATTCGAGACCTTTCATAAATGTGGCATAAGCTAGGCCAACGCAGAGTGAAAATTGACTTCGAATATTACTCTCATCATACATTTTCCCCTATATTATTAGTATTAAGCTTTATGTTTAAATAGGTTTTCTAGGAGTAAAATATTGATGACCTATCCACCCCCACTCCCAGCACACCTACCGATCAAGTCTTCTTCATTGGTCACATAGCTTATGTGCAGTTCCATCCCGTTCAATTTAGGCCGAGTTCACATCAACATTTAGCTTTCCATTCTTCTGATCTGTCAGAATAACAGAAAAAAATGGACCGTTATTTTGACCTTTAGTATGTGTCACCGCCATTAGAAGTTATTTTTAACGGGAGCAAAAGTCCTGAAAAAAGTACTTTTACTCCCGTCAAAAATAACTGATCTCTAATGGAAGTGACATAAGTTGATGCAAACTGACCACTTTCTACCACTCCTGACATTTCTTAGTAACTGCCTACATTCACAATGTAATAAATCTGAAGCATCTTTTCTTAGAACTCTGTGTTGTGCCATTCCTATATTATTCCTACTAGAAGTTATGAATTGCCAGCAGTCTGCAATAAAGCTCCTTGGTGTTACCATTTGGAGTGTGTCCTTGCAGATTCTGAGACTGGTAGCACTGATTGCATAGTATCAGACTGCTTGGACAGACACCCAACAACTAGGTGGACCTTTATTGCCAATTCATTCAGCAATATCTAGCAGGAATAATATAGGAATGACACAATAGAGTTAATAGTTGAGCTAGAATTGCTATTTAATGGGAAATGCAGGTAGCTACTAATGCAGCCATGTCAGGAGAGGTGTAAGGTCCTCATTAGGTGAGCTGAATGCAGGCTTCACTAAAATAAGAGACCCCGTATTCAGCAAGTCGCATCAATATTTGTGGACCAGTATTTTAATGGTATCAAAATATAGATTGTTCTGTGTGAAACAGTGGTGTACTTGCCATGAAGGCAGACCACGCAATTGCTATGGGGTTTAGAGGGGGTCCCTGTGCAGAACTCCTGTTCCCTACATAGATTCACCGTCCGTCAGCTACCACTGGTCAGAGCTCAGTCCATAAAGATTTTACTACTCCCATTAAGTTCAATGGAAGCTGTATAAATTCCTATGCACTGAACTCCCCCTAGTGATGACTTCAGGCAGCCAGCTTTGTAATATGCTATGTGAAGGGAAGTGAGGCATTAAAGCTACAGTATATGAGGAAACATTATCAATTTACACTACCAGAACATGAACAAAAGATTGAGCGGAGATTGACAAAGTATAAACTTCTAGTGGTGCTTGATCATTGATCACACAACCAAGAGGATGCAACCTTTATTTTGGTTCTGTAGCAAGGTATATGTTGAGACAGGGTCCTATTAATACTGGGTGGCATCTCCCTTTGCTGCAATACAGGCTGCCACTCTGACATAGTAGCGGTCATACAGATGCTGATGTCCTCCTGTGGTTTGCTATTCTAAGCTCTTTCAACTTGGACCTGTGGTTCAACCAAGGTGGTTGTTGGCTGCTGTGCATGGGAGATGCTTTGTCCCATCAGTTTGCCAGATGTTCTTGATGGAGGAGAGATCTGGCAATGAGTTGGTCAGGGAAGCTGCTGGATACCCTGAAGATCACGTTGTGTAGTGTGGGCGGGTGTTAACTTGTTGGAACACCACATCTTAACTTAGTCAAAAAAGGCAGTAGGACTGGTCAATGTTCCCTCCACAAATACCAGATGAGGACAGCCTTGGTAGCCAATTGTGCCTCACGCCATGACAACTGGTATTGGACCTGTGTGTCTATGCACTATGCATGATAGCAGTAGGCGCTCTTAAGCATCCCTGCTAACTCTGATGTAGCAAACAATAGGGTTCAGTGATGAAATCAGGTTCTGCCTTAGTATTAATCATGCCCACGTCAGAGCTTGTGGAAAGTGATGACAACAAAACAACAACCATTTTTCTTCAATCCAAATTCACTTATGACTTTTTAACCAAACACTAACAGAAAATTCTGACAAAACGATTTGGCACTGTTCACTTGCGATCTGAGAATGTTACTTTTATTTATGAAGCACATATAGACAGCAATCTTTGCTACTTCAGTGGCTAGCCTATATGCAATTTTGTAATTGGTGAAACTCAAAAAGGAATGAGCTGGCAACAATCAGATTTTTAATGAGAAAATACAAAAGGTACATGAAAGAATAAAATAACATGAAAACACTCTGATAAAGGTGACTATTAGAGATTCTATCCTGAAATGTGAACATAAGGCTTTTTCAACATGCCAACATGAAAATGTAATAAAACACAATCCAAAGACCATAAATGTGAATTGCCTAAATGGAAGCGTATAACGCACATAGCGGTGAAGAGAAAGTAGGTCGAAAGTATAAAAAGAAGGCAAAGGGGATGGGGGGGGGGAGCAGGAAGAAAGGGAAAAAAAATGTATAGATCATAAAAATCTTGGGAGAATAGGAAAAGCTCCTGCAGTCACTCCTGACCAGCCACTGCGCAAAGTTGGAGCTAGTTTTTAAGTTATGCCCATGTACGATGAACTGCCTCTAAGGTGTCCCTGCCCTCCATCAGCAGAATCTCTATACATTCCAACAAGTCCATCTCTGCAAACCACTCCTGAATTGATGGAGGGGAAGGAAATTTCCAGTGTCTGGCAAGGATGGCGTAAGCAGCTGAGAGAAAATGGTGCAATATCCCCAGCTGGGGACTAGGGGAAATCCTTTTTCCAGACACCTGAAAATATATTTCAAAGATTTCTCGCCGCAAAAGTTGAATGAAGGTACAGGACCACTAAATGTGAAGCCTACTGCCAGTATCGCTCTTACAATGACAACAAGTGTCTGACACCTCAGGGTACATTACATGTAAGGTTGCAGGTCATCAATACCATCTAGATAGAATTTTAAAAATGTTTTCTTGAGCTGCACAAGTTGTAGGCAATTCATGTGCTAACAAAAAGATCTTTTGCCACTCAGGCTTTGAAAGGAAAATACTCAATTTGGACTCCTATTCGGATACAAAGGTTGGTATCTCACTGAATTTTTTCTGATGAAGCATGCCATAGAGAGAAATTACAGGAGCAGGGGTAACATTGCGCCAGCATAGTTTACATAGTGTTGACGGGGAAAAGCCTATAGGGAACAAGTATAGTATGAATCTGCACAGTTGGGCATATTCCAACCATGAAAGATTCACTCCTAGACAGGCGTCCTGTAGGGTAGAGAAAGAGGGGAGATGGTGAGCATCATAATACCATGTAAGCCAGTATGTCCCAAGACCTACCAAATTAAGAATGATTCGTGTTTAATAGCAAGGGGAAAAGCTGGGTTCCCAAACATGGGGCTCATAGCTCTAGGGCGATGAGAGAGGCCATATTTCACAATTGATCGATCCCATAAGCGGATGAGATAAGAGAAGATCCTTAAGAGGGGATCGCTCATTAGGTAATTATATTCATCCGTCCGAAACAAGACAATTGAGTTCCTTTATCCTGTACTAGATCCCAAAGTCCAGATAATTAAGTGCATAAAGAAATGTAAGGTCAGATGGGATATGATCCCCTATGTATTTAATGGAGTGTTGCTGCCAACGAAAGGAAAAGTTTTGAGAGACTCCAGCGTGGAGGTGGGCAAGGAAATATTGAGGGCTTCCGTTTTGGTCTAATTCACTTTTCACCACTTAGTTCACCAAACCTTTCAAATTCAAATGGAAAGAAACGTGGAGATTAGTAAGGTCAAATAGATTTGCATACAAAGCGAATTTATAGTTGCAAGGGCCTAGTTGTATCCCAGTAATATTAGGGGATTTACGGAGAGACACGGTGCGCTGTTCGCCACAGAGAAAGGGAGAGCTGGGAGAGAGCCATTCACTTGCACTTGAGCAGAAGGGTTATGATATAAAGCTTAGATTTTCCCCGACTATGTAGGGCCTATACCTATATGAGAAAGCGCAGACCTAAGAAAGGTCCAGTGAACTTGGTCAAACGCTTTCTCCACATCCACCAAGACTAAGTAGTGTTTGAAATAGTGATATAAGCAAAAGTGTTGTTGTAGTAGTATCCCTAGCTTCACAACCTTTGACAAAGCCCACTTGATCAGTTTGAATGAATCGGGGAAGCAAGGGGGCAAGGCGGGAGTTGATTATTTTAGCAAACAGTTTAACTGACTGTTATAAGAATTTATGAGGGCTACCACATGTCTTTCCCAGGTTTGGGAAGAATGGTTATAGTTGTGGAGAGTGTCTGTGGGTAAAAGGGGAAGATTCTGAGGCTCAATTAAATATTTTACTCAAAAAAGAATTTACAATAATTCCAGTGGTTAAGTTAAAAGATTATTTTCCCTTAACCCTGTTGCTTTAATTGTAGCACTTTTGCCATAAACAAATACCACTAGAATTTTAAAATAAAAAAGCAATTCAATACCCACATCTATGTTTCTGTAATTTAAAATGATATCCAGCACTTTACACTCGTGACGACTTCATGCAATTTTGCATCAAACTATAATTGTTGAAAAATATATGTTTGTGGATGAAAGCCTGACCCAAGCAGAACATGAAGCCCACAACGTCTCCAAGAATATATCTTCACAAAATCATCATGAAGACATCAGAATCTTCACACTCTAGATGCTTATAAACATTTGAGTAAAAGAAAACAAGTTGCAGCTAGGGGCTCTACTACTACAGGTGAAGGGACAGCATTTGCACCTGGACCTTGGCGACTTGAGACCTCTCCGTCTCTATTTATCATATCTTCACTTCAGAATCCTGGCATCAAAAAGTCACATAATAAGACTTTTTCAACTTTTTTTTTGTAAAAGTGTAAGCAATTCTCTACCTGATGAAGGGGAAGTTATATCCCTGAAACGCGTTGTATCTGATTGCTTCTTTCAAACTGGATTAATAAAGCAAGATTTCCTATACGCTTTGGGCCATGAGGATTTTTACACCATGCAGTAATACCAATACAATAATGTGACCTATGACATCAGAATACCTGACGTGGGTGGTCAGACTGTCTCTCCGGCAACCAAACGCCAGCAGGTACACTGAGAATGGCATCTGCCGGTGCTGGTAGTGGCAATATATTTTAACTAGAGATGAGCGAGCATACTCGTCCGAGCTTGGTACTCGTAAGCAGGGGTGATTCTAGCCTCTCTGCTGCCCGAGGCGAACTATAGGATGACGCCCCCCCCATCGTCCACCCTACACATATAAATAGGCTTTCATGTCAAACCACAGTCATTTTATTTCTTGTGTTATGACAAGGGTTATTAAATAAAGAAGTTTTAAGAGTAATACTGACTGTACTCTCTCAGGAAGAGAGATCTGCGGGGCAGAGATTCTGGGATAGTTCTGAATACTTTCTTGACATCGACAGGCACAATCAAGGTTTCCGGCCAAACTCTCACAACACTGAAAAAGACAAAGAAGACACATAAGTAAACTGTGTACACCATGCAGATTCTTTAAGGCACTAACTTCCAATTCCAAAGGGATTCTCTTGTCCGTTTTAGGAGGTTTTATCATTGTAAGCATATTACAAAGTGCCCTTCTTCTTGCATCCCCAACAATCAGCTGTAGCTTTTGGGGAAGCCTGGGAGCATGTGTTCTATTTCTCTACAGCAGCAACCATAGGGAAAGTTAGGTACTACTTAGCATCTATTAGTGAATGCTCTGTGTAATGCATCACAGACCCTCCAAAGATGGAGAGACTGTTTGTAGCTGTTCTTTACTGTTGACAATATGTCATAAAACTCAAAACAGGTATCACCTCCACTGTAGCAAATTACAATGAATCAAGAATACTACTTACTGTCCTCTATTAGAATGGAAGATCAACAAGGCCACAACAACAAAATCTATTCAAAACACTTTCTTGACATCAATGGGCGTTCATGAAGGTCTCTGCCCAAGCTCTGAAAAAGAGAAAAAAACTGTATTAAAAATCACTAAAATGCATAATGTAAGTGACTACCTCATGCAGATTCTTAGAGGTTCTAACTTCTAATTAAAAATTAATTCTCTTGTCTGGACAGTCTGCACTTGTTAGGTTAGGTGTTTTCACTGTAAGCATATTACAAATGGCCCTCCTGCTTGTACCTTCAGCAATCAGCTTGTACTCTCTTCAGATGACAGATCAACAGAACAGCAACAATGAAAAGAATTCAACACCTTCTTGATGTCAACGAGCATTACATCAAGGTCTCCAACCAAGCTCCAAAAACACTCTGTAAAAGAAAAAAAAGTAGCAGAATTCACTAAAATCCATAAATAAAGTAATTCCAAAAAGATTATCTTGTCTGGAAAGTCTGCAATTATTGGCAAGGTGTTTTTGACTAGAAGCATATAACAAAATCCCCTCCTGCTTGTACCCCCAACAATCAGCTGTAACCTATGATAAAGCCTGGAAGCAAGTGTTCTGTTCTCTCCAGCACCAGCCCTAGGAGAAGTCAAGCATTACACAATGCCAGTCCCTTTTAACGTCTGCACAGGCCAAATCCCAATACTTATGTGTGGTAAACAGGTACCTCAAAGACAAAATGGCTAACAATCAGTGTTACCCAGGGTTAGAAAACCATAGCTTTCTTTCAAAAACTGTGCTATTCAGTATTGTGACTCATATTCAATTAAATAAATGGAGCAGAGTTGTAATAAGACACAAGGGGCGTGTAGAAAGCAGCTATGTTTTTGTAACCATGACTAACACCTTTAAGGTAAATTCTAGTGGAAATAAGATAATGAGGTATTCGGTATACGTGATCCATCTTTCCCTCAACATCTTCTGTCAAGAAATGGTTCTCCATACACATTAAAATAGTTTTAGAGTCCTGCCAAAATTTGTGAACTCTTCTAACTTTCTAATGTGTATGAAGACCCTACTTTTAAGGAAATACTAGATATTATTCAGTATAGTATACATTAAAGCAGTGTAACACTGTATAAAAACAGTTTCAAACTTACTGGTATAGTAGAAAATCTTCTCCACAACTCGTTAAACTGCAGATCAATGTTTCCCTTGGAACTTGATAAATATTCAAAACTGAAATGGAACCCAACCAAAAACATAACTATGGTAACAAAGTAATTTACATGATGGGTGCTTTGCGAGCCTTTTGAGCTGCAAATGCATGAATTGCATTATCCAGATCCAATTTATAGGCAAGTTCATGTTCAATTGAAATTGTTGCTAACCCAACAAGTCGCTCTTGTGTCATGGTTGAGCGTAGGTATGTTTTGATAAGTTTCAACTTAGAGAAACTGCGCTCACCACTAGCAACAGTCACTGGCAGTGAAAGGAGAATTCTGAGAGCAATGTAAGTGTTTGGAAATGGTGCACATTTTGCTCTGGCAGATAAACTCTAGAAGACTCTTTGGAGTGTGACAATTTTCAGGAACATATCTGGAAAGTGATTTCAGTTCATAACACAGGTCAGCTCCATCAATGTCACGCAGATGATCATGTGAAAGACATTTCTCAAGTTCATCACACCGCTCTCGAAGGTCTTCTGGCATCCAATCCTTTATTTCTTTGACATTATAGAGGAATGCAAATACATTGCTGTGTTCTTTCAGTTGCAGAAATCGATCTTCAAAAGACTGTATAGCACAGTCAAGGATCTGATTAAAGAACCCGATCCTGAATAGTTCCTTCGGATCTGTGATCGGTTCGTCTTGGGATTCATATTCAAAATGGGTCTTTTTGCGACGCATTCTATGTGCCTGCACAGGTGGAAAGTCTTCTTCAATTTCCAGGTCTTGCACTAATCTCTGTGCACTTTTCAGAACATTTTCAAACTGTTCTTCTGAGCGGTAACTCTGCAAGTATAATTTTGTTCTTTCCAATTGTTGCACTGCCCCAGAAATATCTAACTCAATTTCTTGAAGTTTTTTACTTGAAATGTTAATTTCAAATAAAATGTCAAACCACATAACTAGTCCACACAAAAAAGAAAAGTTACAAATATTCTTCTGGATGCCCTTAACTTCTGCAATTGTTTTAGCAAGAGCAGTTCCTTGTAGAGTGCCATCTTCTGTAATTTCAGTAAGTGCATTGCTTATTTTCACAATTTGGTTGCGGACAGCCTTCACCGCGTCTATACGGCTCTCCCATCTCGTGGTACTCAACGGTTTCAAAGAAAGGGAATGTTGTGACGCTCCAATATGATGCTGTAGAACGGACCATCGATGAGTGGAGACAGAGAAAAAGACGTAAAGGCTTTGGATAGTATTGAAAAAACTCATAGCTTCTACACAGACCGATGCAGCATCACTTACTACCAGGTTTAAAGTGTGCGAATTGCAAGGAACATAGAAGGCCCATGGGTTTATTTGTCGCACACGTGCTTGTACCCCACTGATTCGACCTTTCATGTTGGAGCCATTATCATAACCTTGTCCTCGCATGTCTTTGATATCAATGTTATTTTCCTGAAGACATTGCAAGAGCACTTTTGTCATGCCAGCTCCTGTTGAGTCATCTATTTCGATGAACCCCAAAAAGTGTTCTTGTATCTTTACCTCAGCTCAGTGGCGTAGCTACCGGGGGGGCAGGGGGGGGCGACGGCTCCGGGCCCAGTGACTCAGGGGGGGCCCCAGCAAGGATGACCTTGCCTTCTATCAGGCGAATACAAGTGAGCGCTTCCATTATGGAAGCGCTCACTTGTATTTAGGGACCCCCATCAGACCTCAGATCAGCCCACCCAGCCACATAGGATTAAAATAAAAAACTTTACTTACCTGTTCTGCGCTGCGGCTGCCCTCCGGTCCGCGCTCTGCTCTCTTCCCTGGCGGCGCGCACTATGACCTGACGCTGCACGCAGCGTCAGGTCATAGTGTGCGCGGGCCAGGGAAGAGAGCGGAGCGCGGACCGGAGGGCAGCCGCAGCGCAGAACAGGTAAGTAAAGTTTTTTATTTTAATCCTATGTGGCTGGGTGGGCTGATCTGAGGTCTGATAGGGGCACAGTAGGCTGATATGAGGTCTGATGGGGGCACAGTCTGCTGATATGAGGTCTGATGGGGGCACAGTCTGCTGATCTGAGGTCTGATGGGGGCACAATACGCTGATCTGAGGTCTGATAGGGGCACAGTAGGCTGATATGAGGTCTGCTGGGGGCACAGTCTGCTGACATGAGGTCTGATGGGGGCACAATATGCTGATCTGAGGTCTGATGGGGGCACAATATGCTGATCTGAGGTCTCATAGGGGCACAGTAGGCTGATATGAGGTCTGATGGGGGCACAGTCTGCTGATATGAGGTCTGATGGGGGCACAGTCTGCTGATCTGAGGTCTGATGGGGGCACAATACGCTGATCTGAGGTCTGATAGGGGCACAGTAGGCTGATATGAGGTCTGATGGGGGCACAGTCTGCTGATATGAGGTCTGATGGGGGCACAATATGCTGATCTGAGGTCTGATAGAGGCACAGTAGGCTGATATGAGGTCTGATGGGGGCACAGTCTGCTGATATGAGGTCTGATGGGGGCACAGTCTGCTGATATGAGGTCTGATGGGGGCACAGTCTGCTGATCTGAGGTCTGATGGGGGCACAATACGCTGATCTGAGGTCTGATAGGGGCACAGTAGGCTGATATGAGGTCTGATGGGGGCACAGTCTGCTGATATGAGGTCTGATGGGGGCACAATACGCTGATCTGAGGTCTGATGGGAGCACATTAAGCTGATCTGAGGTCTGATAGGGGCACAGTAGGCTGATATGAGGTCTGATGGGGGCACAGTCTGCTGATATGAGGTCTGATGGGGGCACAGTCTGCTGATCTGAGGTCTGATGGGGGCACAATACGCTGATCTGAGGTCTGATAGGGGCACAGTAGGCTGATATGAGGTCTGATGGGGGCACAGTCTGCTGATATGAGGTCTGATGGGGGCACAATATGCTGATCTGAGGTCTGATAGAGGCACAGTAGGCTGATATGAGGTCTGATGGGGGCACAGTCTGCTGATATGAGGTCTGATGGGGGCACAATATGCTGATCTGAGGTCTGATAGAGGCACAGTAGGCTGATATGAGGTCTGATGGGGGCACAGTCTGCTGATATGAGGTCTGATGGGGGCACAGTCTGCTGATATGAGGTCTGATGGGGGCACAGTCTGCTGATCTGAGGTCTGATGGGGGCACAATACGCTGATCTGAGGTCTGATAGGGGCACAGTAGGCTGATATGAGGTCTGATGGGGGCACAGTCTGCTGATATGAGGTCTGATGGGGGCACAATACGCTGATCTGAGGTCTGATGGGAGCACATTAAGCTGATCTGAGGTCTGATAGGGGCACAGTAGGCTGATATGAGGTCTGATGGGGGCACAGTCTGCTGATATGAGGTCTGATGGGGGCACAGTCTGCTGATCTGAGGTCTGATGGGGGCACAATACGCTGATCTGAGGTCTGATAGGGGCACAGTAGGCTGATATGAGGTCTGATGGGGGCACAGTCTGCTGATATGAGGTCTGATGGGGGCACAATATGCTGATCTGAGGTCTGATGGGGGCACAATATGCTGATCTGAGGTCTGATAGGGGCACAGTAGGCTGATATGAGGTCTGATGGGGGCACAGTCTGCTGATATGAGGTCTGATGGGGGCACAGTCTGCTGATCTGAGGTCTGATGGGGGCACAATACGCTGATCTGAGGTCTGATAGGGGCACAGTAGGCTGATATGAGGTCTGATGGGGGCACAGTCTGCTGATATGAGGTCTGATGGGGGCACAATATGCTGATCTGAGGTCTGATAGAGGCACAGTAGGCTGATATGAGGTCTGATGGGGGCACAGTCTGCTGATATGAGGTCTGATGGGGGGCACAGTCTGCTGATATGAGGTCTGATGGGGGCACAGTCTGCTGATATGAGGTCTGATGGGGGCACAATACGCTGATCTGAGGTCTGATAGGGGCACAGTAGGCTGATATGAGGTCTGATGGGGGCACAGTCTGCTGATATGAGGTCTGATGGGGGCACAATACGCTGATCTGAGGTCTGATGGGAGCACATTAAGCTGATCTGAGGTCTGATAGGGGCACAGTAGGCTGATATGAGGTCTGATGGGGGCACAGTCTGCTGATATGAGGTCTGATGGGGGCACAATACGCTGATCTGAGGTCTGATAGGGGCACAGTAGGCTGATATGAGGTCTGATGGGGGCACAGTCTGCTGATATGAGGTCTGATGGGGGCACAATACGCTGATCTGAGGTCTGATGGGAGCACATTAAGCTGATCTGAGGTCTGATAGGGGCACAGTAGGCTGATATGAGGTCTGATGGGGGCACAGTCTGCTGATATGAGGTCTGATGGGGGCACAATATGCTGATCTGAGGTCTGATAGAGGCACAGTAGGCTGATATGAGGTCTGATGGGGGCACAGTCTGCTGATATGAGGTCTGATGGGGGCACAGTCTGCTGATATGAGGTCTGATGGGGCACAGTCTGCTGATATGAGGTCTGATGGGGGCACAGTCTGCTGATCTGAGGTCTGATGGGGGCACAATACGCTGATCTGAGGTCTGATAGGGGCACAGTAGGCTGATATGAGGTCTGATGGGGGCACAGTCTGCTGATATGAGGTCTGATGGGGGCACAATACGCTGATCTGAGGTCTGATGGGAGCACATTAAGCTGATCTGAGGTCTGATGGGGGCACAATACGCTGATGTGAGGTCTGATGGGGGGCACAATACGCTGATCTGAGGTCTGGTGGGGGGCACAATACGCTGATCTGAGGTCTGATGGGGGCACAGTAGGCTGATGTGAGGTCTGATGGGGGCACATTCTGCTGATCTGAGGTCTGATGGGGCACAGTACGCTGATCTGAGGTCTGATTGGGCACAATACGCTGATCTGAGGTCTGATGGGGCACAATACGCTGATCTGAGGTCTGATGGGGGCACAGTACGCTGATCTGAGGTCTGATGGGGGCACAGTACGCTGATCTGAGGTCTGATGGGGGCACAGTACGCTGATCTGAGGTCTGATGGGGCACAATACGCTGATCTGAGGTCTGATGGGGGCACATTCTGCTGATCTGAGGTCTGATGTGGCACAATACGCTGATCTGAGGTCTGATGGGGGCACATTCTGTTGATCGGAGGTCTGATGGGGGCACAATACGCTGATCTGAGGTCTGATGGGGGCACAGTAGGCTGATGTGAGGACTAATGGGGGCACATTCTGCTGATCTGAGGTCTGATGGGGTACAATACGCTGATCTGAGGTCTGATGGGGTACAATACGCTGATTTGAGGTCTGATGGGGCACAATACGCTGATGTGAGGTCTGATGGGGGCACAGTAGGCTGATGTGAGGTCTGATGGGGCACAATACGCTGATCTGAGGTCTGATGGGGGCACAGTAGGCTGATGTGAGGTCTGATGGGGGCATATTCTGCTTATCTGAGGTCTGATGGGGCACAATACGCTGATCTGAGGTCTGGTGGGGCACAATACACTGATCTGAGGTCTGATGGGGGGCACATTCTGATGATCTGAGGTCTGATGGGGGCAGGGGACTGTTAGTTTAGTGATGTAAAAACTGTGGACAGGTTTCCTTTAACATAGGAGTCCTCTTGTTTTTTACTCCTATTACTCCTATATTTCACTGCATTATGTGGTAGAGTATTTAGAGTAGGGTATGTAGAAAGTCTATTGTACTGTACTTAGCAGCATAGATGATCTAGCAGTTTATATAGTAATCTTTCTAATACAATATTATAACCACAACTAGTAGTATGTGCCTGTGAAGTTGGAAACGTGCGTTTGGGAAGCCAAGTGGGGGGCCCACTCAAGTATGTTTCGCCCCCCCTGTGCTGAACCTCTAGCTACGCCTCTGCCTCAGCTGGTTGATTTCCTGTGCTTTCTTTGACTGTAACAAAACGTACCATCAAAGTCATTTGCTCTTTATGGCTTATGTCAGGAGTGCAGTCCAGAATGACAGAATAGTATTTAGCTGCAGATAACTGTGCAATAATTTTTTCCTTTATTTGTGTCGCCAATAAATGAATGATTTCATTTTGAACCATACTTCCCAGGTAGTGGGTATGAATGGTATGGTTTTTGATCCGATTGAGATGTTTTTCAAGGACTGAATCAAACTCTGCTATTGTCTCCACAAATTTAAGGAAGTTTCCATTATTTGATTCATAAAGTTTTTGAGATCTTCCACGAAATGCAATGTTTTGCACTGCCATTGTTCTGATTACAACAATCAGGCGTTTTAAGACATTTCTCCAATGCTGGGTTTCAGAAGCAATGAGTTCTTTGTTTGTGTCTTCAATGGTAAGCTGCAACTTCAATCTAGTTTCCAAGCCTTTCCATTTCAGGAAAGCTCTCTCGTGGTAGCTTGTCCTTTCGTGGGTAGACAAATTTCTCGACAAATTTTTCCAGTCGCTTGTCCCAGTAGAGCAAAGTACGGATACAATACTTTTAGGTGGAAACAGCTTGCAGCAAAAGCAATATACAGAATTGTTGGTTGTTGAGTATATTAGCCATTGCCTTTCTGCTAATTCTCGGTTAGGCAGTTCTCTTGTATAATGTCTTCGGTCAAATCTTCTGTTATTTTTGTCCTTGGGAAATTTAAAAGACATAACTTGCTGTGGACCATTCAAAACAAGAAATTCTCTCAATTTCTTTTCCATATTGGGCCATAAACCAGGATCTTGTAGAAGTGAATTGCTGAATCCCGAACTTGGGTCAAACTCTGTTTGGCCCTCTGTATTTTCATCATCGCTTCCTTGTTCTTCAACTTCCACATCCATTTGTAATGCTACTGTTGTAACTGCCGTTTCTCTATCTTCCACATCTATTTCTGGTGTAGATACAGTTTCTAGTAATTCACCTGCGGCTCCTGTCATGTGTTCTTCAGGTGCACATGACAACTGGGAAGATGGTGATGTAGGTCTAGACATTTTTTCAGTTTCTACCTGACTGGTAGATGTAATACCTGTACTTGGTACAACTTCTGGGTCATTGGTTTCACCTGCGCTTTGGCCTACAGAGGATGTATGTGTTTCTGGGGAAAAGAACTTTCGGATTGCTCCTTTTTGTTTGGCAAGAGCTGCCTCCCTGGCTTCTCTCTTCTTTCTGTAAGCTGCTCCAGAAAGTCGTTTCCGTCCATCAGACATTATTAGATTTTCTATATACAGCAATATTCTGAGTGAGTAAAAAAAATATATATATATAGTCTTTACTTATTATTTGAATTGTTGTTTCCCCTACTCTCATGTACCACAACATTAATTGCAAATATAAGTACAAAAAGTGTGAGGAAATATTTCTTCAGCACCATGCAGCCTAGGAAAAAAGTGGCTTAATGCATACCTGTCATCACATAGAACTTTTTATATGCCCTTTACTTGTCTTAGGGGGAGATGTATCAAACCAGGTGCAAAGCAAAAGTGGAGTAGTTGCCCATAGCAACCAATCAGATTGCTTCTTTCATTTTTTAAAAGGCCTCTGAAAAATGAAAGAAGCAATCTGATAAGTTGCTATGGGCAACTACTCCACTTTTGCTTTGCACCTGGTTTGATAAATCTCCGCCTTAGTGTTCAGACCCGAAACAATAATTAGATCAGACAGGGAGAGGAGCGTGAAGCCACCCACTCCTCTCCTTGCTCTGTGTTGCTCTGAAGCGGTGGGCCCATAGATTTATACCATGAGTCTGCCTGATCACATAACACTGAGCCAGGTTAGAATGTGCTAAGAGCAAATCGTCCTGGCTTCTTCTCCTTATACGGGTCTGAGCGCTCAGACAACGCGGACCAATAAAAACTATGACATATCAAAAGCTTTTTTTTTTTCTTTTAAATGCCAGTGACAATTTAATGGGAATCTTTCACCAGGTTAGACATGCTACACTGGTGAAAGATGTGGTAAAAATGCAGATATAAGAATAAACTACCTTTTATAAACATGTATTTAGAAAAGGTACTTTACATAGACATTGGGGGGGGGGGGCAACAACAAAGGTTATGTTTCTATCACATTTTGGCCCTGAATTTGCCATATACATTGACAACTTGTAAAGAAATTTTGCCACCATATAGTACATCGTACTACAGAAGGGCACATACAGTACAGTGTTGTGAACTAGAAAAATAATAAGAAATAAATCTTAAAATTAAAATTTTTCCCCTGACAGAGCTATATGGGGGAAAATTTGTAGTTTTTTTGTTACCACTTTAGGGTACATTCAAGCGGACCTGTCATGGCGTTTTTGATCACCAATCTGGTAATGGCATTATAGGACGTGTCACCCTCAACATTTAAATACCAGTCCCATCCTAACTTGTATGTGAATAAAGATGCAGATTTTGGTGCCAGCTTTTCATTAACTAACATTTGTGTATGTACGCTTTTTATGGCAGAAAACCAGGTGGCCACTTCTGAGGGGGCAATCTTGTTCTGGGGGGCTCTACAGCAAGCACCTTCGCTTCCTCTCCTCTTTTCCGCACTGCTTCACCACAGAAAAAAGGAAGCTGTGAGGAGAAAAACAAAAGGAGGAGCCCTGCAAGTGTCCCTAGAAGCTGCCCTCTGATTGGCTGTCATGCACCCACTGACGATAGAGGAGCCATGCCTGCCCAGGAGGACTTCATACAGAAGATGGCCGACACAGGACTTATTAACATGAAGAGTAAGTTTACTAAGTCCACCTGGGCGGCTGGTCCCTGTCATCATCAGGCAGCGGTGCGGGCTGCTCCATCGCGCCGCACGGAGCCGCACGGAGCGCACCACTAGCCTCATCAGTGCGGCGTCACTGAACATTACTTCTAAATTTACTGAAGTAGCAGAATTACACAGTGTTGCATACACACTTGCGTAATGGCTTTCCGGTTTTAAGATCCGACGGAGGATCTCAAAACAAGGCCAAAACAGATTTGTTTTGTCCACATTCATTGTCAGCAGGGACAAAACTAATCAGGATGCATCAGGTTGCCTTCCGTTCCATTTTGTTGCATTTTTTGTATCCAGTCTGCAAAACAAAACAAGCCGGATTCAGCAGCAAAATCAAATTAAGTCAATGATGCCAGATCAGTTTTATTCGCATATGAAACAAACAGATCTGTCACCCTTTGACTTACAATGATTTTATTGACAGATCCGGTTTGTTCCATTTTGATGTAATACATCCGGATCCTAATGGAATGGATTTATCTGGATGTGTTAACTGAGCTTTTTTGGTCTGGTTTTGAGATCCTCTGCCAGATCTCAAAACCAGAAACCAAAACGCAATTATGAAACAGGACTAAGGCTATTTTCACACTTGCGACAGCCCGGATACGGTGGGTGAAGGGTGTCGCCGGATCCGGGCTGCCGCAGGTACATGTGTGGGGCCAGAACCTTTAGTAGCCTCCGTTGTCTTCAGTTGAGTTTTGTCCCCATTGACAATGAATGGGGACAAAACTGAAGTGTTTTTTTCCGGTATTGAGCCCCTATGATGGAACTGAATACCGGGATCTAAAAACGCTAATGTGAAAGTAGCCTTAGACATGCATTGCCCCCATAACAGTGACCGTCCACAGTACCTTCATAACAGTGACCTCCACTGTGCCCCCATAGAAGTAACATCTACAGTGCCCCCATAAAAGGGATACACACAAAGTCCACTAATTGCATATACTAAAATAAACTCTATTACTTTTTGTGCAGGATAACAAATAAAAAGTTAAATTAAAGGGTTTGTCCAGGTTTTTTAATACTGATGACTTATTCTCAGGATAGGTCATCAATATCAGATTGGTGGGGGTCCAACACCCTGGACTTCCACCGATCAGCTGTACAGGAAGAAGCTGCGCGCATGTGCCGTCTCCCTTCTCTCTTCCTGCTCGTTGCTGCTATCCTATAGACATACAGCGGTGAGAATGGAGATGGCACATGCACACAACGTGCAGCATCTCCCCATGTGCAAGACCTATCCCTCTTTAAGGACAGGAATGCATTTAACATAAAATAATACAATCATTTAATGGTCACTTTGACATGGTCAGTATTATGATTGCAGTATTTGATAAATTTGATCAAAAGAAGTAAAGTGGTTGCCACAATTCTGTGGCTACCCACTTCAGATTTCCATACTTGCTTGTGCAACTCACTAGAGTTATGGGGTAGATATTGTATGTACATGACCTGTTCCAGGTAAAATGCAGGATATGTAAAAATGTAAACACTTACATTTGTGGAAAACGCCACGGATGGATAAACAGAAGGTTTTCTGTACTAACAGTACAAAAAAGTAATAAATGATATTCTGGAAATAGAAAGAGTATATAAGGAAACTACTAACTACTTAGTTTTCTTAATATATTTCTACACAATAAACACAGCATATATTAGATTTTTACTGTTTATAAGCACATGTGTAATACCATTATGATGATCCTCTATATCTAATTCTTTGATGTCTGCCACTCAGGACTCCTGTTTATCTATCACAATCAGCCCCATTGACTTAAATGTCCTGAGGTGCTCCTAGGCCATGTGACCAATGAATGTGACGTCATTGGCCTAGGAAGAGGCATACAGGGGTGCTATAAGCCTCTTCAGAAATATATTAATGTAAGGTAGTAGTCTGTCCAGACTTTAAGGGCTCATTCACACGACTGGTGCTGGCCCATGGCCGTATTGCAGCCTGCATACAGTGGGTCCACAATACATGGGCACTGGCCGTATGCAGCCCACATCACGGATTGTGGACCCATTTACTTCAATGGGTCCGCAATTCTGGAGATGCAGGATGGAGGCATGGATCGGAACAGCACGGAAGCACTACGGATGGCTTATGTGGTGTTTTTGGCTGTGCCTCCGCACAGCAAAAAGTAGAACATGCACTACTTTTTGAGGTGCGCACCTTCGGATGTGGATCATAGGCCCCATTCAAATGAATGGGTCTGTGATCTGAATGTGGCGGCCCCACTGTCAGTGCCCATGCATTATGGACCGCAAATTATGGTCCACCGCATGGGCACTGAACACACATGTTCGTGTGCATTAACCCATAAAGGGATTTTAGTACTGATGACCTGTCCTCAGGATAGGTCATTAATATCAGATCAATGAGGCTTCCACACCTTGCTTTTCAACTGTTTGAGAAGCTAGCAGCACACAATAGCGCCATGGCCTTTACACAGTTTTTCCTAGGCCAGTGACTTCACATTCATCAGTCACATGGCCAAGGCCAGATTAAGGCTACCAGCAGTATGGAGCACAAAATTTATGATGGGGCCCCCCCTCGCCGCAACTTACGCGAGGCCCTCCAGAACAATGTAACAAAGTTCCGTTGAGGGTTACGTTTGAATCCAGTTTCAAGAATTTAAATGTAACCCTTGAACGGAAAGCCCAGTGAAGGGCTAATAGTGATCTGAATACAGCCTTTGAAAAAATATCGAGATGTTACCAGTTGGGTGGGTGGAGGTCGCTGATACTGTCCAATCAGTGCTGACAGACTGAAAAGACGCACCCCAACTGGAAACAGCCAGCTGACTATTTATATAAAAAGTAAGAGGAATAACAGAGAAATGGAGCATTAACTTTTAAGAAAAGATGCTCAAGAATTATTTCATGAATACAGGTATTCATTACAAAAAACATGTCAGGAGGCGTTGGGTCCTCCAGTGTTTCCAGTGTGAAGCAGGGCTGTGACATCACTGTGTTTATTATCCCTGGACTGTGACATCACCGTGTTTATTATCTCTGTACTGTGACATCACCGTGTTTATTATCTCTGTACTGTGACATCACTGTGTTTATTATCCCTGTACTGTGACATCACTGTGTTTATTATCCCTGTACTGTGACATCACTGTGTGTATTATCCCTGTACAGTGACATCACTGTGTTTATCATCTCTGTACTGTGACATCACTGTGTTTATTATCCCTGTACTGTGACATCACTGTGTGTATTATCCTTGTACAGTGACATCTCTGTGTTTATTATCCCTGTACAGTGACATCACTGTGTTTATTATCCCTGTACGGTGACATCACTGTGTTTATTATCCCTGTACAGTGACATCGCTGTGTGTATTATCCCACTGCAGGAAGAGGTAAGTGGTCTGTGTTTGTGTGTTTGTTTCTATTTTTCAGGGTCGTGAATGCAGAGGACTACGTCGGATTCGGTGGACTACGTCGGACCAGCTTCTTTTTTTCTGTTAATAAAATGGTCAAACAGGGGTCTGGGGGAGTGTTTATTTCAATAAAATGTTTTATACTGGTGTGTGTGTATTTTTTTTTTTTACAATACTACAGTTTTAGTAATTATGGCTATCTACAGACGGCCCTGATTACTAATACTGGGCTTAGTGCTTGCCGGTATGGCAGGCCAGCACTAACCCCAACATCTATTACCTCGGCACCCACCGCCACCAGGGGTGCCGGGAAGAGCCGGGTACCCGCAGGACCGGACCTTCAAAATTGAGGGTCTGGCTCTGGGGCGGCTGCAGGCTGGTACAATTAGGCTGGGAAGGGCCAATAACCCTGTCCCTTCCCGCCCTGGTAGTGCCAGGCTGCTGCTGCTGGTTGTATCTGGCTGGCGAAGGAAAAAAGGGGGGACCCCATGCCATTTTTTTACAAAAATAATTAAATAATTAAAAAAAAAAAATGGCGTGGGGTCCCCAGGGAAGACAGTGGAGCGGGAAAACCTGATGGCAGCGCCAGCGCAGAACAGGTAAGTATGTTTTTTTTACATTGGCTGGGTGGGCTGATCTGAGGGGGGGGCACAAGACCCTGGTCTGAGGGGGGGCAAAAGATGCTGACCAGATCCAGTCATCCAGATGTGTACTTTTCAGGTTCATGAAGCACACACAGCCCTACACCTAAAAAAAAAAAGCCAAAACCACACATAACATTATTTTACTATTATGAATTATACTCACTTGTCCTGGCTGGCTGCTGGTGTCCAAGTTGTCTGCGCTGGCGGTTGGAGGCTGGCAGATGGCGGCTGGCAAAGTCTCCCCTCCGGGCGGTGTCCTAAGGAACGGCGCAGGCGGCGCGATTACGTCATCGCGCCGCCCACGTCACAACAGTGCGCCGCCCACCGGAGCCGGACATGGCGCCGCCTCACCACTCATTACAGGTGAGCGTGCGTGCGCCGCTGCTGAGCTCCGAGCCTCCGACAGCACCACTAACCGGGCCCGGCCGCCCGGGAGATAAAAATAATTTAAAATAAAAAATTGCCGCCCCCCCTTTCCTCCTAAATGGCGCCGCCTGAGGCGGCCGCCTCACTTCGCCTCATTAGAGGTGCGCCCCTGCTCGTAAGTACTGGCAGCTCGGACGAGTATCTCGCCATACTCGAGGAAATGGCAACTTCCGCATCGTGCTTTTTTGGCGCCTATAAACACAGCCAATCACAAGCCAGGAGACTCTACAGTACACCCAGCATCACGTGGGGCCCTTACATGTCGATAGCAGGGGTTGGCTGGCCTGATCAGGTGACCCTGGAATATACTAGTGACTGGCCGCGGCGCTCGGCTCAGATGCCGTCTGGATGTCGTTAGGGATAGAGCTGCTGCCTTTCAGGGACAGTGTTAGGGCCTGAATTTAGTTCTCAGTTAGGCAGGAATCACCCACAAAGAACCCAACAGCCCTTCTAAGGGCTAGAAGAATTTTTTTTTGTCTCCTGGCTTGGCTGGCTGGCTGGCACTAGTAGTGCAGCTATCGCCATATCTAACCCTGTTTTTTTTTATTGTTCTATCTCAGTGATACAAATCCATTGCACACAGCAGTGTGGAACCATTCTGTGTGTAACAGTTCAGCACTGACTCACTCCAATCCATATATACTGTCCAGGTGACACTTTCTGTACGTCACAGAATACAACCAAGTCATTTGCTACCAATATCATCTACAGCTTGATCCAGAAAACTCTCTGTGCGACATTTGTCTGGGTCGCAGACTAAATAGCCACCATTAACAGGGTGTCAGTCAGTCCTACCATAGTTCCTGCACGTCACGTTCCCAAAAAAACAAAATATAAAAAAAAATTAGTTTTTCAGTTGTTTTAGCTCAGTGATACAAATCCATTTTACTCAGCTGTGTGTAACCTTTCTGTGTGTCACAGTTCAGCACATTCGCTCCGATCCGTATATACTGTCCAGGTGACACTTTCTGTACGTCACAGAATACAACCAAGTCATTTGCTACCAATATCATCTACCGCTTGATCCAGAAAATTCTCTGTGCGACATTTGTCTGGGTCGCAGACTAAATAGCCACCGTTAACAGGGTGTCAGTGAGTTCTACCATAGTTCCTGCACGTCACGTTCCCAAAAAAACAAAATTTAAAAAAATATATAAAAAAAAAATTAGTTTTTCAGTTGTTTTAGCTCAGTGATACAAATCCATTTTACTCAGCTTTGTGTAACCTTTCTGTGTGTCACAGTTCAGCACATTCGCTCCGATCTGTATATACTGTCCAGGTGACACTTTCTGTACGTCACAGAATACAACCAAGTCATTTGCTACCAATATCATCTACCGCTTGATCCAGAAAATTCTCTGTGTGACATTTGTCTGGGTCGCAGACTAAATAGCCACCGTTAACAGGGTGTCAGTCAGTTCTACCATAGTTCCTGCACGTCACTTTCCCAAAAAAACAAAATAGAAAAAAAAATTATTTTTTCAGTTGTTTTAGTTCAGTGATACAAATCCATTTTACTCAGCTGTGTGTAACCTTTCTGTGTGTCACAGTTCAGCACA